>CAJNAR010000158.1:0-573966 GCA_905220665.1 Albugo candida
GAAACCCTAAACCCTAAACCCTAAACCCTAAACCCTAAACCCTAAAACCCTAAACCCTAAACCCTAAACCCTAAACCCTAAACCCTAAACCCTAAACCCTAAACCCTAAACCCTAAACCCTAAACCCTAAACCCTAAACCCTAAACCCTAAACCCTAAACCCTAAACCCTAAACCCTAAACCCTAAACCCTAAACCCTAAACCCTAAACCCTAAACCCTAAACCCTAAACCCTAAACCCTAAACCCTAAACCCTAAACCCTAAACCCTAAACCCTAAACCTAAAACCTAAAACCTAAAACCTAAAACCCTGAACAAAAAATGGCTTACTCCTCACACTTATCAAAGTCAACCATACCAGATCATGTGCCACAATGATCAAAGTACTCTGAATTGGTAGGAGTATTATGGTCACCCACATTATTTATTATAAATCAAACAAATCAGAGCTTCAGATTTGAATGAAATTTGAAAGTGGCTAGGTTGAAAAGGCTGGTAACGGTGGAAAAAAATGTTCTTTACAACACCTCTATTCGACCCTCGGAAGTTTCGTGAACGTGACCAAACGTACCGTACGTATTGAAACATGAATGGTTAGAATAAGAACGCGATGAGCAAAACTATAAAAACACTCATTTAATCAAAAGTGATGTTTGGATCACGTGAGCTCAGAGGGATTTGTCTTGCTCCTACTTGTGTTGGCTTAAGCCGATGTTGGCTCGTAGTTTTCCTCGTCATTACAGAAAGCTCCACCAGCAGATGGACGAGAATGGCAACCTCGTTAAAGAGACGAAGTTCGTTCCATGCGTAACGAAGAACCGATTCTTCCAGCCCGTTGACGCGGATGTGAACGCCGGAAATGACAGGGGTCCGCAAATGGAGGTAGAAGGTGTTGGGAATATGCAGCAGGTCAGAGATCGCGTCGCTCGTCTGGAAGAGCTTATTCTTGGACAGAGCCAGGATCAAAGCATGAATGAAGTGCTCGTCAATGACTTGCAAGCGGTGGGAAAGCGTGTAGATGATCTTGAGGTTCGTCTCGATACAGCTGGCACAAAAGAAGCCAATGCGGTTGAGGAGCTCGATTATGAATATATCCGTGCACAACCGCGTCAATTAGAGAATCGAAATCAGTGCACAATAATATACTATTTCTCGCTAATTCAAAAATATAAACATTTGGTAGCTAGATATACGGCTTTGTTGTAACGAATGAGCGAGTTGTGAATGCGTTTGAACCCAAACAATTGAAATTGTGGTGTCAGGTATATGAAACGGTGGTTTCAAAAAAGATCGTGAAGATGGATCCGACTATAAGTAAAATCGATTCAGAATAAGACTCAATTACAACCTGCTTGCGGGAATAAAGAATGAACTGATTTAAAAGATTGTCCAACCTAACGAAAAAGATAAAGCAAAGATTTGGGCTGCTCAAGAGAGGTAGAATCATGACGACGCAGCAAGTTTTTTGAGCGGCAGAGTAGCTCTTTTTCTCCGTGAAGTACAAACCGAACAAAGATGCTCTACAATTTGCAAAAGAAGACGTTAAGTCTGGTACTTCGATTGGTCTCGTATCAACAACCCCACTGCGAATTCATATAAAATATACATGAAATGGCTGCTTGAAAGGCTCAGATAATAACATAGGATCATGGCCGAATGACATGACTTTAAAGCTTAGGAGCAAAAAGAAAAAGATCTTCAAAATGCAGGATAGCTGGATGGTGGGAAATTCTTTAGAAGTTTGCTTCATAGTGTAAGCAGTCCCGGCAATGGTTACGAATTGTCACAAGCTCAAGGTTGTTCTCCATTCTCCGAAACATTCACTTCCAGGAAACCCACGGGCCTTTATAAAAAGCATGGGAAAGACGAGTTGCCATTTTGCCTCTAGATCAGCTGATCGCTTCCTTCAAGTAAAGTAACAATTCCTAGATGGCTTACTATTTCACACCCTCCACTGCTATTTGGGAACCGGTGTATTTCATGAAGTTTAGCACGGGTATAGATTCGATGTTTACTGGCGATATACAATATACCATGCACTCACGTTTGTCTCTGATACCCACTTCCAAATGCTCGTCACAGCTTCTGAAATTGCAATCGTGGTGAGGAAACAACAGTACGATGTGAATATCTGTAAGAAAGCTGATATCTATTTTATTCGAATGACTCATAAATGCGGGTTTTGGCGGGTTTCTGCTTGTGACAATACGATCATTAAAGCGTTGCTGGTCATTAGTGATGGCATCCTTCCTCTGCGTCCTCATCTCTTTCACAATTGTAACGACATTACTCCCTTTAAGTTAGATCGTTTCGGAATATATATTCCCTAAATAAATCTCGAAGCACTCACTCTGGTTGCTTGATCATAGATTTGGTGTTGATGGTTCACTAATACCTTTCTTCATCTGATCCGGTCATCGTTTTATTCGTCTTTCGATGGAGAGATTGGGTTATTCCATCGGATGGCTTTGCAAAAGCCTTGAAAGAAATCGACGGGATACCTGAGGGTATTGCCGTTAATGGGGCGCGTGACGTGTCGGATCCCACGTTACATAGGATTGCCTTGAATTTCATCATGGTCTGAACTAAAGTGGCAAAACGTAACTAGATTCCTGATCAATAAGATTGCTACAAGGGGCGACTACATGAGCAAGAGATGACGCCAATATTTTTGACGGTGAATAACTATTATCCGCAGTGAAAATTTGTTGATTGAATATTGCTTATAGAGCTTTATTCGAGTCTAGTATTGATTCAGCGATACACTGAGTTTCCAAGCAATGTATGAAAACTAACATAATTTATCCATCTTTCCCAAAATTACATACCTTTCGATCGCTCCTTCTAGGATTTATATTTTTATCGCGTATAACTGGATTACGACCCGTCTGCGATTACGACAAACTATTTTAAACTGCCGAGGAGCCCTGTCCGACCAAAAATTCACAAATGGTATTGAAACTGTTTTAGTCTACTCTTCAAGCCCTATAAAACGAGACTAACCTCCTTTTGAATTCTCTGACTCATTTATGGTGTGGGGTAGGCTCAACGCTTGTTTACTCAGACTTTCACAAACTTCTTTAAACTATCTAAGAGACTGTTTGGTCTACTCTTCAAGCCTTCTTAAACGAGCATAATCTCTTTTATGAATTCTCTGAATCATTTTATGGTGTGGGGTAGGCTCAATGTTTGTTCCCTCAGAGTCCCACGAACTCTTTTAAAATGTCGTAGAGCCCTGGCCGTCCAAAGTAATGTGAATGAATCTTTTTAGAAAAGCTCTGATACCAATAAGAAAGAAAGCGCAATGGCACACAAAGTATACGCAGCTCCACCTCTTCCTGTACCGCACCGAAATGCGGCAGAAAATGATATTGGTAGCTCAGAATTCGCTGGGAAGATGGCAACACAGTACGCCTCACTTGTTGGATTCCCCGTTGGAATTACAGGTGAAATGGCGTACATGTCGTCAGTATTAACACAAATTACACTGTCAGAGACAATCATTCTGCGAGTGGATATAACGACAAGGCAACTACATTCGAATGATGAACAACAGCTATGAATACTCAGCAGAGAGTTCATGATTACGACCCTAATCAAAATATCTAACCAAAAACCTCGACTCAATCGTCTCTATCCGCTTCCTCTCAAAGACCGTTACACATTGAAGCGACGAGATTTGTGCGAGTGGCAGGTATTGAGCGGTTGGAAGAAGCTACCTTGGCCGAATGGCCGGTTAATGATTCCGTTTATTTTGTGGTGGCCTGGGCAACGAGGTTACGGACGAAGTATTGGCTCATGATTCAAGCTTGTTTCCATCACTTCAGCGAGCCAAAGTCATTCGAAATAAACTTACGCATAAATCGCGTGGGTACGGTTTTTGTAAGCTTTGGTGATCCTTCCGATTGCGCAAAAGCGCTGCGGGAGATGAATGGGAAAAACATTGGAATTCGACCAGTGGAATTACACAAAAGTAAATGGGAGAATCGAAGCGAGGCAGTTGCCCGCAAGAAAATGAAAAAGAAAATACGGACAAAAGCGCACTTATTCGGACCTTGATAGCATCTAAAAGGTGCTTTCAGACAACCGCTTTGGCTCTTATCAGAAATAAAGTCTCAGCAGCCTCAAAATTGCCTTTGTGATATTATTACAAGCAAAAGAGAAGGAAGTATCAAACAAATGGTCATACTCATGATGATGTCATTAGTTAGTCAACATGTGGAAAATTACACAGACAACTTAGTGCTAAGTTGGTTTGGGCTAAATACAGATCTGGTATAGACTTTAACGAGTTTGGCCAAAATGTACTGATAATTTACATTGAGAGCCCTAGTGTGACGGTTAGACACCAACCCGGTACAATTGTGCACCCTAGGTCGATACAAATTTCCAATGCAATGATAGAGTATAGAGAAGAGTAAATCTGGGAGAGACTTGTTCCCATCGGAGAGTACCCTTACCGATTTCAGGCCGCTGTTTCGTCACACTGCAATGCTTCTTCGATTTACACTGCGAGAAGTAATCTTTGGTCATGAGTCCCGATACAAGAAAACTGCTAGCGACAAGGGCATTAAAATATGCGATTTTATCCGATTTGCAATCGCGCCTTGTACATGTGTACCTCTAAATGATGGCCGGTATGGCCGGTGGCGTGGTTGAGGCTTGTTTATTGCACTACAGCCATTAGATATGACAAAAAGTAGGCTGCAACTCGATAGAACGCAAAAATAAAAAGGTATGGTAAATGTATTAATGGGGTCATTCAATGCCCTTTAGACAATTGAGCCACCCGCTGCATACACAATCTCATTTGAAGAATGCAAATGGATACCATTTGGGATAGACAATATACCAGTCAGATATCACAATTCTACGTTGCCATTGATGCTGATTTCGCACTCTCAAACGTCAGTCGAGCAGCTGAATTGCAATACATTTTCCTCCACTGGTGTCGGGTCAATTTCAACCAATCGACACTGCTTCAACCTCATAATATTGCTAGTTCTGCCCACTCGGGGACATCTCCATATGACCACTTTTGCGCAATCGACGATGTCGTAAGACCATAACATGATCAAACACAATCAATCGTCGAAAACTGCAACAGGATGAGAACGTGAGTTGAACGATCTTTTCGCAGTAAACTGAGCGATTTGCAGCGTGTGTGTAGCTATCAAACCGATTACACGTCGGCAAAAAAAGCCCGCAGAGGTGAATTTCTAAAAGACTCTGAAAGAAAGCATTTTAGCAATAATGTTGCATGGAAACAAATGAATGTAACAGCTGACAAGCGAGCAGTATCGATTTTAATCAGTGAGAAATGGAGCCAAGAAAGCGATGAATGATAATGTGAGTGTTGAAACGCTGGCTAAGTGAGATCGTAATACTCTGTGCGGTAAAGTGGTTGTTATTGGTAAACATGGACCAACGGATGAGAAAATATGCGATTTTCGTCATGTTTTCAGCCGACTGGACGGAATGCGAGATTTCATCGACTGTGAGACGGAAAATGGCGCTCGCTGTGCATCAATGTTTTCATCATAATGCCATCATTAAGAAACTCTTCCTTCGAAGCATTCCGAGCTGTCTTGATCAACTCACGTCCGACTTTGGTACAGCGTCATCCACAGCCAATTTTTACAAAATGAGCCAGAAGCAAGCGTGTTATCATTTGTATACAAATTCTCTCCTCTCTTCGTTAGGCTTTATCAGGTGTTTCCACGTTGTCGACAACACTAATCTCATCCATTGAAACGCTGCTGAGCTTGGCCGCAAGATTTGCAATGCGTTTTGAGATTCCGTCTGTTGCTAACAGCACACGGTGAGATGCGAGCAATTCGAATTTGTCGGATGCGATGGATTGACATCGTTTGATTTCATTCATTCGGATGGGGCGGCTAACGAGCCCCAACAGCATTTTAGCCGACATCTTTAGACTGAATCGAGTCAATGGGAAGACTTTCTCGGCGACACCAGTCAAAGCTCCATCATTCGTGATGGACGTCCTAGCCGTGATCACGATCTTTAGACCTGGATTGTTTGTGAGCAAATCCGATACAGAATCTCGGAATCGTTGACGGTCTTCACCGACTTTGATGAGACAATCACAGCCATCAAGTACCAACAGATTCGATTTGGCTCCGTTCATGAAGAAGACGCTGCTCTGCTGAAGATGTTGTTTGATGATCTCTTTTATGGCTCTCAGTACGTTTCCATAGCTGACGAGAACACGCTGAGTTCCACAGCTAAAAAACTCGGTACCATGCTGATCGCATAATTCTTCGGCAATCCGCGCAACTGAAATGACTTTTACACCTCCTTCGACGGTCATTCGGGGTCCGACGTAATTTGCTACCGCGTAGGCGACCGCAGTTTTTCCAATACCTTCTTCCCCAGAGATGGTCACCAAACGCGTGATTCGATTCTGTTTGAGCAAAAGAGCCGAGCAGATTTTGTATACCTCAATAGCACGGTTGCAAAAGCCTTGACAGATAGCAGGGAGATCGTCGAACCACAGCTTTGGATAATGATTGAGCTCAAATGGACCCATTTTCATCGGTTCGCTGGCTTGCACTTTAAGTAGCGGGAAAACGATCTCTGAATGATCCCCATTTTCAGGAAGAAGTATAAACTTCAGAGCTACCTCAGACGGGCCTTTGATGTTGGGAGACTTGGATGCAGCTTCCCGAGCGATCGTGAAACTATTTTGTACTGATTTACCGGTCGCCAATGCCAAATAGAACGATCGGGTGAATTCAATAGCCGCATGATCTTCAACTTTCTGACTCGTCCGAACTGCAATGACATGTGGAATACCGCAGGAAACGAGAGCGTTCGCGAGCGGTGCTGAGGAACAAGCACATAAAAACACAAGACGCAAGGGCGCTTTTTTACCGGCAGAGAAGAGCTCTTTCAGACTGATGTGAGGTATTGGATGCACGAGTCCCAATCCATCTTCAAAATATAAATGGTTTTCATCGCCGTGTCCCGATAAGTGGAGAGCTCGACATCCCATTGTTACCATCACCCGAAAGCTTTGGGTACTGGCAAACTTAGCATCGACATGTATCTGTTGGGATACTTGGTACTCATCAAGTTTTGATGGTTCTCCCGATTGTGGTGCTCGAAGCTGTTCGGAACATAGAAATTCGATCAAATCAAAGAGAGCTAGAACCAGAAGGAGCTCTTACCACACACTGTGCCGCTTCAGTCAGACTCTGCTTCAAGATGTTGTATTCCTACTTCACTTAGACCTCAGCAATAGGATGGTTGTTTCCGTTCGTATCCTATCCGGCCAGTGGTGCTGAAAACAAGACGCCCACGGTGTGATCTTGCACGATCAGGTCGCTTTTCAGTTGAGGGGTGGAACAAGCCTTTGTAATTTCGTGTGGATTGTAGGGATTCTGCCGAGGAGCTTCTACACGATATTCCAGAAGCACTCTTCCCGCGCAGTTGGAAAGCAATGCGATTGTTTGGCCGTTATACAATTTGTACTGTTTGTTTTTGTCTAAGTACAGAAAATGAAAAGTGTTTACGTGGTTTTCGAACATCGCACATATTGATCACGGAAGTAAAGGCACTCCGTCGATGCAAACTCCGTTTGTGCTCTTGCTCGTCAAGTACACTGCAAGATCACCATAACTATTCTTTATTTATTTTATCTCGAAGAGTACCTTACGTTAAACGTACCTAACCTAGGTACCAATATCCGGTGGCTGACACGCGTCAGCTCCTAAAGCGAATAACCCAAAGCGTCCCAAATGTGTACCACACTGCATAACGGTTACTAACCGACGTGTAACCCCGTTACAGATTGTCAATGTCTCGAATGGACTTCAAGTGTGGCCGAATGTGATCAGAACACACAAACGTGGGGATTGACCGTTTATGGGCACAGAAAACATTTTAATGATTTGTCTACAAGCTGGTGGAAATCGTAAGGTACGTCTCAGTGTTGTCATCGTGATTGTCCGAGTTGACACGGTGGAAAGTCGTGAACTTCGGATTTGATCATGCGTGCTTCTTTCGACAGATCGATTTTTTGAGCCGTTTCTTTATCAACCTGTCTTCACCCGATCGTAAAGTCGAGACACAATCTTCGCAATTTGAAAGCACCGACAAGTCGATCAGCAAGCCCGTATTCAACGGAAAGGAAAGTCTCCTGCAGAGTAATAGTCACGTGACCATGTTATCTCTACGATGTGCTGAGTCATCGCAGTATTCCATTGCCAATCAGGTGGTCAAAATGAAGAGAGCAGCGGAGACATGAAGCCGTACAGAGCGACCAATCAGTAGCGATCTTCTTCCGTTCAATTTCGATAGTACCGTCGCCACTCTCCGACGCTTGTCTCGTAAAGGAAACGACCGTGGCAATCTTTACACATAAAAGGGAATTCACTCAGCGGCATCGATCAGCGACAATGTCTCCACATTGACCAGGTAGTTCACAGTCCGCTCAGACGGCTGTCTCGAGTCTATCAGAACCGGCTCTTCTTTCTCGAAAGTCGAAACAGACGCACTAAAAATGGATAAATTACGCTCGGGCTGATCAGACTCGATATCCATATCTCAGTCGGCTCATTCAGAACGAGCAATCAAGCCAAAAGCATTTCTGGGCGGTCATTTGGACAGGATATCAGAAACTCTCATATGACGAAAAGCGGCTCTGAGCGACGGAATCAAAATTCTGGTCGAGTACATACGAACGGATAACAAATCCATCACACAAGAAGTCAACGAAGCTTGTCATCAAATTGGATAATGGAATGTTGACTCCAGAGGCCTGTGCTATATGTCGGGAAAGAATTCTGTCTGTGATCAATCGCCGTTGTCCACAATCGATAAAGAATTCATATGACAGACCCAGAGAGGTAAACAAGCAAATCGGCCGTTATGAAATGTAATGAAAAGTGATGTCGGAGGTTATAGACGAGGATGATACAAAAAAAACTCGAGTATCCGAGGATGATTGTCTGTTTTCCGAAGATTTGGATGTAGATGTCTTAGATAGCCTTGTGCTATGGCATCCGTCACAAGCCGATATGTACTGGGCCACTGAATGAGACAGCAATTGAAAGGCAGATGAACGAAGAGTTCAATCCAACACTCCTCTGTGAAAGCGAGTGCTTGGCCACAGCACAAGGTGGTATGAGTCCTAAGAACAAAAGCCAAAGCTCAATCAATGTATTTTATTATTCAATACTCTCATTATATTATAGCAGAATACCGCTCTATAATGACATCGAAATGTACAGAATGAATGCGCAACATAAAGGGAAAACAGAATGAAATCGCGCCATGAAATGTAGGAGCCCATCGGTACTGCGCCAATTCCTTTATGAAGGCTACAATTCCCGGTTACGGCACCACGCTCTAAATCGATGCGTAACGCTGTGTATTTTCAGACATTAACCTCTCAACCGATCATAAGCACTACTTTGCGTGCTGCTTTAGCAGCACTATTCTTCTTAGCGACCATGAGCAGCAGTTTTACGCGCTCTGATGCTACACGACTGGCGATGAGAGATCTTTCGAACTTATTACTCCATCGCTGAAGGAGAATTTGAGATATATCGAATGCGTACGGCGATGGATGTACACGTTGTAAAGCACAATTGAGTCGTCCAGCAATTTCCAATTCCTCGTACGCGATCGCAGCGCTAATGAAATACTCCATTGAGCTACAAATACTGTTCTCGTTTATTTTCCATCATTTCTCTCAAGTAATTCTTGACATAGCCAAAGATAAACGACCACATCAGACGCAAGCAACTCCTTCAAATCGTAATGTAAGAGCGCCAAATTGAATACCGTTTTCTCGGTATGCGTCCCACGCGCACGCGCACAAGAAACACAATACGAAAAAGTTTGGCCGTAGAATCGATCGCGTGATTTGGGAAATGGAGAAAGCAACGCCATGTGAGTAGCGAATCAATTGCTGTCGGAAGTCTCAAGCACGGTCGGAATAGTCTCTTCTTCTACTCGGCCGTACGCTCTCTGCTGATACAAAAAATCCAATCGGACGAACTCCATCCTGCTCCCTCAAAAACCGATCCCAGCACGAGCTTCGCGGTCGCGACTTTGGATCAATTTGCTGCTTTTGGATCAGCCGCATCAGTTGTCTACAGGTCGCGTAATGTATCGTACAAGGCGACACGACCCGTGATCGTATTGAGATTTGGCGATAAATAAGGTCGTGAGAACCGCAATAGCTCATCTATTTTCTCGTCCAAATAAAACGCGACCTTAATCGTCTCTGAATCAGCCACAGGCTGGAATGCAAACTCGAAATACACGTCCTTGAATGCACATTTTCCGTCAACGATAAGGTCGTACAATTGTTCTTCTTGCTCTTGAGTGCGGTAATGAAGCGATATGCCTTGAGCGAGCATAAGGCCTTGAGCGCCGGAATTCGTGTCGACGCATCTAGCCATCTCATGAAGTCATCGGAACTCCACCACTCTTTAAACGATTGATTTTCCAGCATCACATCAGTCGAAGAGATCTTGTACAGCGCATGGATATGAATAAACACTTGGCTTATAACCGCGTCAAGTGATCGTGCAGCTCTATTCCCAAAATCGCAACAAGTCTTTGATTTCTGGAGGACCACTACTGTACAGGAAGGCAGATTCACCGATTGGAATCTGATGTGTTGGCTGTCATCCACTTGCCATTTTGACTGTCATATCGGTCAATATCTCCATTACCATCTCAATTCGTTCTTGGATCCAGCACACTTGAAGAGGTTGTACATCCGCACACAAGAACAGCGTCAGCATTATCATGACCTGGGCTTCGTGAACAACTATCATCCCTCTGACAGCGCGGAGCAACCGATCTAATCTCTTCACATGAAGTGTTTTCTCTGTCAAGCACGCCAGTACATCGTCAACCTCAGAATGGGCCTTCAGTATCATTTCTATTCCGCCAGTATCATCAGCATCTCGTCGGAGGAGCCAGACTGCATTCAACAGTATATCTCTCTTCATCTTCTCGTCTTTACGTCCTCATATTCGTGACACGAGATCGACACGCACTTCCAGCTGCTTGTCCCGTGTCAGCTGATCACCGACTCGCTGTAAATGCTGAAACTGTGTGCTCTCTTTCGATGAAATCATGGAACCCACAAACCCATCGTAAAAGTGGACCAGGTCTTCATCCGATAGCACGGGGAGAAATGGAAAGCAGGCCTCATACAAATCCGCTGCTGATTCCATCCGTTGATCCCTTATATTCATATAAAGCAAAACGAACGAGCTCACAGATATCCGATGCAATTGTAGCAGCATCTTACTGATGAGTTTGATGTTTTGAGCGGATACAAATAGAATTACTGCTTTAGCGCGAAGCTATGAGTCGGACAGCATGTATCTTCCATCGGCACTTGTCAATTCTCCTTCGTCCATAAGCTTGCAGTCAGTACGCTGTTCGGAGAGGTCTTTCAGGCTTTCGAGGCAAACCTGAAGCATCGTCCACCGTCGATAACATGAGTCCTAGAGCTTCAAGTCTCAAGTCGTTGATGAGTTTTCTGCAGGCGTTTATAACACTCCATAGCAGTCGAACCACAAAAATGAGAGTCTTGCAGTCCGTCTCACCCACTGATCATAACTCCTGAGTAAAAATGGCACGAGTTTATTCGGTTGAGTAAGGGCTTCTTCGATAGGATGCACGGAATCAAACGGTTGAAGAGGCTGCGAGGTCTTAGAAGCATGCTCAATGTACGCGAGAAGACAGGTGTACGGGTCCATCTCAAACTGAGCCACGAATGACACAATGCTTGATTACGTGCTCTGTTGAGTTGCGAGTGAATCCAGTACATGACCGCGATACATTGCGTCGTCGTAGAATCGATCGACTTGGAGACCTGGAAATGCTTCTCCAAGTGGTAAAAGTGTGTCCCAACGGGTCGATAAATATATTTGTGACTCGCAAAGTCGGGTAAGCTCCGTCAGACGAGGGATTTCACTCTCAAGTTCGCGGATAGCGTCAGGAAAGCTGATAGCTGCGGATGTGTCAGCATCATTATGAGGCCCTTCCAATAAAGCAGTAACGTCTGCAATCCGTCTTCAGTCTTTTAATAATACAGAATCCAAATGTGATGGTACGCGACAATCTGAAGCTCAACTAGCGTTGTACATGAGCCTGCTTGGATATATGACGTATATAGGGCCTGGAACCACGTAACTTTATCTGATGCGAAACTCAAGCCAAGTTGAAGTCGTATGCAGCGTTCATTTGGAGCGTAATGCGCAAGTGTAGCGAGATCGAGTCCAGCTGGAGTTTCCAATTGCCGCCGTTTGTGCAGTAATGACCCGAGACGATCCGCAGGAGAGTTTTGTAGTAAGATGCTGGCCAAACTTTCCGAAACAGGACTCATTTTTCAGTGTATTTGCTAGCACTTCGAATGCACCTATGTTTCCTCTTCTGAAGAAAAAGAATCCATCAATATATCCATACAAAGCGGCTTCTGATCAACAAGGCATGAACGCAAAGCGTTTACAGCTCTTCTCTTTACTGAACGATCACTGGACGTCAAGAAAATGAAGCGAATAATTCCAAAACAGATGTGTGGATGAGTTATCACCAGCCGCATACGATCTACTGTAGACATCATTTGCCACTCTCAAATCGTACTCCAGTACTTGAACCATTGCGATACTCGGCTGTATGGAGTTTCTTGATATCGTCCCTGGTTGATGCCAAACATCGATGCGACGGGAGCTGAGATGGTAATAGCTCTAGCACGTCGTACACGGTGGCCAGCTGCCCAAATATATCATCCCAATGGATAAAAAGTCTAAGAAACGCCGACGCCATCTCTTCCAATCGATGCGTATACGATGAGAACGTGTACTCGGTGATAGCTCGCAGTTCTTCATCCGACAGATCCATTCTCTTGTTATGGTCTTGTTCCAGCTCAAGCTTGACCACGTCATTTGCAGCATTCAGACCGTAAGAGACCGCATCATCCGGTGCGATTACGGGAATCCATTCGCTATGAGTGTGACAAGATATTTGAAGACATGGTAAGATGCTTAATCGATGACACACGAGATTCCATTTGTTACGCATCCCGAAACCTTCAGTGCGTCAATCTGTTTCAATGAAGCCAAAAGCATCGCCCTGACCACAAGATTAACATCAGGAACTTCGAGATACCAGTGAGAGTCATATCGTTCCGCTTGTGGGCGCTAGTAACTTCATTGTGCCCAAGCGGTATAGCCATCTTCTGAGTTTTGAGGTTGCGAATACAAAGTCTCGTATGTGGCCCAATTGAACCACTGGTTCCATACTTTCAGCCGTGGAAGAGATTGTGCAGAGACTCTGCTGTTCGACAAAGAAAAAGGACTGGATATTTGGTAGTGCTCTGAAAGTAGTCTCTGATGTTGGTGCATCATGTGCGATACGATACGTCGAAACCGATGAGGAAGATTGGAGAAAATCTTACTCCTAACACGTTGATACCCTTCTTCATGGCTGAATGCATCCGAGCGAGGGGTTATCTCCAGCAAAACAACAGCTTTATCCTATAAATCGTCTGCTATCAGAGTCATAATTTACTGAAGACTTTGATAACGAGTGTGTAGATACCAAGGCTGTTTTGGATCCCATTACGAATACCACCATACTTTAGAATATTTGCTATCAATTGGTGGTCATGAGTCAAGTAAACCATCGACTGAGTGCCAAACACTTTGAAGTGGGCAAGTAATGCGGTGGTAAATGAGAACTGGGAATTGCTTTGACAGACCAAAAGATTATTACAAATGTAGCACTGCTGATGACAGCTATTGCGTTTCCATTGCCTCGTCTCCACTGTATTACATTCTTACAAATTTCTAATTCGCGAATTGCAATATACCCATCTCCATGGTGCATGCATAGCTTTCAATCATCGACCAAGAAGCTCTGATCCACAATATTCCCACGGATCGTTTTGCAATGTTCAATTTCCGCCGGACCAAGCATGAAGGTACTGTCCAGCAGCATCTGCGATATGGACATACAATCAAGAGTTGGGACCCTGCTACAGACTCCAAGATGATGCTCCTTGTGACTGCGAACATTCTGTTGCTGAGATATCTCAACTGAATGCCAATGTGCCTGTGTACAGATTGAATGCACAGGAAACCAGCCTACAATGCCATTTCCGAGCATCCAACAGTAACCTCTCCGATACGATGTCCTGAACGTAAAGATATACGATTTTCGCCTCACGCAACACGAGTAAGAAGTGCTTCTCTACGTAACCAAATAGCAATAAAATGGTTGACTGAGTGTTTCATTGAAAATCCAATATGTCATCCGAAAAAAGCTGCGAGCATTGGAGTCTGTACTGCGACTCTTCTTGCTCGTCAGGTGACAAGAGCCAAAAGCGAGGGGTCACGACAGTCTCCGCTTTTATTTCGAGAGCAGTTACCAGTAGATTCTGTGAGTAAGAGCTTTATCTAATTTGCCATCAATTAGATGGGAATGTGGCCGTTGGGGACGGAGAGCTCAGCTTGGAAGTGTCAGTCTGAAGGTTGCCTTATATTGCGAAAGAAATGACGAATTCTGCGAATGATGCATGCAGTTGATTGAGGAGATATATGGAGGCTATACACAGCGATTCAGGGTCATTCCTATCGCAAGATGCCACGACATGGAGAGGATTAGTGCCATTAGGAAATGTATACGTTCTTGGAGGCTTCAGATAGCACGGTGTCTTGAGGGAAGGATGTGATTGGGTATAATGCGACCGTGTATGCATTCGATGTGATTTGGTGGGAAAACAACGTTCAAGAAGCATTTTAGGGATTTTTTGTTACCCTGCTTTGTCTCGATAAACAGAGTAATGTTGATATTATGAATGTATGCGGTTGTATTATACAGTATAGGTGATATAAGTCGTAGTAATCACGAACGCGTGGTATTAAGAAGAATTTGAAATAGGAATCAGTTCAAGTATAAAAGAATAAAGTGAATCGAATGATGGGAATGTCAGTACCTACGTAAAGCTAAATAGTAGATCAGAAGATGAAGGAAGTTTATTGTTATAAATGTCTGCTCATATTTGCGACACTGGAGGGGATATAAGTCATAGTATTGGCGAATGCTTGTGATTGAAGAGAATTTGATGCAAGAAGTAGTTGAAGTATAGAAGAATAAAGTAAATCGAATAATGGGAGTTTTATTACCTACGTAAACCTAGATATCAGATCAGAAGATGAAGGAAGTTTTTATGTTATCAATAGCTGCAAGTATATGAAACAGTAGAGGTGAAATGAGTTGTAGGGATCACGAACCCTTGTATTTGATAGGAATTTGATACAGGAATTAGTTCAAGTATAGAAGAATAGAGTGAAGCGAATGATGGCAGCTTTCGTACCTACGTAAACCAAATTTTATATCAAAAGATGAAGGAAGTTTCAATGTTTTGAATGTTAGTACCCGAGTATAGCTAGATATTACATTATACCATAGCCAAAGAGTTGATGTTATGAACGTATATACATATATTATGTTGAGACTAAAAGGGGCTTGGAAAGAAGATAACTATGGGCACGAAGGACAAGAAATATAAAAGGCACTTATTACGTTTTAGATTACTATGTATATCTTGAATATAGAAAAGCTGAGAGGGTTTTCTTTTATCTCTTGTATTCTTTCTTGATCTAATGATATGTTTCTAGCCATAAATGAAGCTCACAAACAACATACACTGTCTAACTGTTTTTTCTATATAGTGACTACGAGTGTAGAAGTCGTCCCTTTACAACAGATTATTCGGTTTTCCCTTAAGGACTTTACGGCGGGAAGGTGCGTACAGTCTGAAATTTAGCCAATAACTGACGATGGAATGCAAAATTCAAACAAGCGAGCATATGACAGGTCAGTATATTAAACATTGTGGCTTGTCTCAAACATGCTCAGCTGAAGCAGTATTCATATGCCAGTTTTGTGATATAGTCATTTAAAAGCGACTGTGTTAGCATCTCAACAGCGTTTATCTAATTATCACATTGCGTTATTTTATTAAGTGTAATCTCATAATATAGTATCCTTCATAAGGTTTATGTGTATGCGAAGTAACTCGGCTGGTAAAGTGTATTTCTCTATAATTCAAAGTGTATTCTAAAATCACAAGGTTACAGATACAAGAAGTTATACCCGCGCCGAAACTCGTTACAAGGGTGTCGACAACGCATCTTGCTGAAGCGTTAGATGCGATCATTTCGGGGAGATCGTTTCGGAAAATTGTCAATGCGCCCAACGTAAATTTCCATCGCAGAGAAGGATTTTCGCCCTTCTTCTCCTTATCCACTTCGAAACTCGCACTTTGTCCAGCCCCCGAAGCGATGCGTCCCCAGTTCTCCTATCGATAAGTAGCCTAGTTCATGAGACCCTCGATGTACAATTCACTCTGCTGGGAGCTCAATGCTATTCGGATGTATCACGACCGGAAAGGAAAGAAAAAAACTGGCCTTGAACATAGCTCGAGTCGAGAAATCGGGATGTGCAAGCACAGAGGATTTAAAGTCTCTCCAAACATGGAAGCGTCTTCTTCGCGAGAAGAATGAACTTATTAGAACGCTACAAGCCAAAGTCTCTTCTGTAGAAAAACACAACTTGATTCCCGATGAACTGTTCCCTTCAAAAGAACAAATTTGCCATTTTATTATTGAATGTCTTTTGGGAGAAGCAATCGGTGGTAAAGCTACGAATTGTGAGTTGAAATCGTGTAAGGAAGATCTACGTGAGACGAAAGGAAGACTCGTTGAAGCTTTGGAAGACCTTGACGATCTCCGTGATAATGCACATACAGAGACAGTTGCTACCGGTAACGAGACGATGCAAGCAAACGATGTGAAAGGGTCTCAATCGGAATTGAAGAAATCGACAAAAGGACCTCAGAAAACCAAAACGTATACATTTCTCAGTGAGGACGGGCTCGAAGACTCGCTATCGGAAGTATCGAGGAGTGACCACTCTGACCGTGTTGAAGGTGAAGCATCGGAAGCATATTGAGAAGAACGCTCGAGCTGATTCGGTAAAGTGTCTCGAAAAACCATCGGCTGGTCCCAGAGACAGCATGGAAGAGATTGATCGGCTTTTACTGAATGGCTTCGAGTCCAAACCTGATTGCTGTCAATGCAATGGAAAATGTGCGACAAAATTGTGTTCATGTCGTGCAGATAAACAAGACCGTTGAAATGACTGTTCGTTTCATGCTCTCAAATGTCATAATCGTCCTGAGATGAAACTTCGACTTCAAAAAAAACATTCTGGATGAAGAGCATGCAGCGCTAGTCACGTCTCTGACTTTAGATCAACAAGCAAAACGGCATCGGGATACCATTTCAATTTCTGGTGGAAAAGAAAATTATGTCAAGAAAGAAAAGGAATCAACCACGGACATCTAAAAGGACATTCGACCAGATGTGGAGGAAGTGGAAGTCATGGAGGTGGAGGTGACCGAAGGTATCCATAAATTTGTCAAGCCAGAGGAAATCGACGAAGTGGCTGTATTTACATCACATGATACGCTCCAGACCGTTCCTGAAGATATTTGTACTACGGCGCAGCCTGATACTCGTTGACAAACGACATTGGTCACAGATCGCGATAATATCGACAGTGATCGCAGTATTGAAAAGATGCCTAGCTCGAATATGAAGACACAGTGGTGTCCAAGAAGAAGAAAAGAAGACCAAGAAGCCAAAGAAATCAACCAAGGAGATTGAAGAGGACATTCGACCAGATGTGGAGGAAGGGGAAGGTACGGAGGTGGTGGTGACCGAAGCTATCACAGGATCAGTCAAGCCAGAAGAAATCGACGAAGTGGCTGTATTTACATCGCACGATACGCTCCAGACCGTTCCTGAAGATATTTGTACTACGGCGCAGCCTGATATTCTTCGACTAACGACATCATCGACAGTGACAGCAGTACTGAAAAGGTGCCTAGCTCGACTATCGACGACACAGTAGTGTCCAAGTGGGAGAAGATGAAGACCAAGAAGCCAAAGAAATCAGCCAAAGACATTGAAGAGGATATTCGACCAGATGTGGAGGAAGTGGAAGTCACGGAGGTGAAGATGACTGCAGTTACCCATGAAGCTATGTGAAAATGATCTTGAAATGGAATGCCTGTTTTCTGTCGGGCTTTCTCTGCTCGTTTGAAAAGCAGACTTTAGACTCTACTGATTCACGTGCTTCCGTGTTCCCGTGGTACACAATATATTTACACACGTTTCGCATTGATTTTGGCATTGAACGACGAGGACAATTGCGTAACGATGAGGAATGGGCCACGGAATTTGATCTGTGGATCCAAGTGAAGACGATCCAAGGTCTGAATGGTTTTTCAGAGACCCATTTCATCGGCGAGAATGCTGGGACGTCCGTTGTACCAGTTCCGCATAAGTCAATTAAGTGCTACTAATTGATAGACGCGTAATACAAGTCTTCGATCCGTTTCGAAAGACGCTGATTCCTCTATTTTACGATATTCGCAGAGACTTGGGCGTGGAGGTAGTTTTCATTCGTTTTTTGGTGGGAGGAGCAACAAGGCTTCAATCGTTTGATAGCTTCGTCGTCTTGAAGATCCTCAGCTCGTTCCCAGGTCGCATCGGTATAGCGTAACATGCGCCAAATTACGAGGTATACCTTTCTTTCGTCGTCTTTCAACTTGTACAACTTGAATTCTTTTTGGATGCGATAATACGATGGCTTTCCAGGTACTCGGGTTCGCAATACTCAGTCTCTTCGCCAGTTGATGCATGTCCTTCGTCGAAATTGTCTTCTTCAACGTGATACTTTAATCCGAGTTGTTTCTTCTCCAAAAAAGCGTTCAATTCGCTATTTATTTGTCTGTGGATCCAAACTCAATAGCGTGTCAGTGGTTTCCCACGAACTGTGAAGATACGAGTAGTTTTCCATTTGATATAATACTCCATGACCTCTATTTTGTTCTCCTTGTTCTGAACCTTCCTAGAGTCCATTCACTTCTCAATGACCATACTGCTCAGCTACTCTGCTGGTCCTCCTGTCGTTTGGCGGTATGCAGTCTTTCTTATCCGTGTTCTGCTTCCGAGTCGCAAGAATTATCCATTTCATTTTGGGGTCCTTTACTCACAAAAAAAAAATCATGCCGGTCTGAGTTCGAGTTTTGGCGGAGCGTGCTACTGTGAATTCATTCTCACTCAGTATTTCTTCGTCATTAGAGCCGAGAACCACGTATGATCTGTTTCACACTACTTACTCTGTGAATCCGGCTCGGTGATCGTCTTCTCCGATTTCTGGAGCGATTGATACGCTTCTACGTTTCTGTGTGGATTGCGTTTCATTGGAGGCTCCCGCACCGCTTTTAGCGCGAATACCACCACAATCTTGATACGTTTCTAGTGGTACATTGTTGTATTGTCCATAATAGTGACTTCCCTAGCGTTTTCTTTTTTCTGGTTCTCTTGGTGCTCGTACTTTGTAGAGCATAAACTGTACTTCTCCTTCGCTGTGTAAAGGCGAATCGATTCGCTCTCTGTGTATTTAACGTCTTCATGCAGCTGAAATCCTCGCCGGATTTCTCACAAAGAGGAGAAATATAACTATCAGATGCTTTCAACGCAATCTGTGTCAAAGCAGCCAGCAACATTGCGCCTTTGGTGACATTGGGCAACTGGAAGCGCGAAATTGAGACATGGACAACCATGAATTTCTTGGCGTATCATGATTCCGAAGGCGGAAGCGAGATTTTCTCATTCATTCGAGAGTAAGAGTTTTACTAGAAGCAATCGGATATGTTCCGTCTTCGTGGGATCTACAAATTAAATGTGCTGGTGACTTCGTATCAGACCGTCGATTGGAATTTATCGGACGGAAAGAGAAGCCGTAGTTGCGTACAATTAGTACATCATCGCGTCTACAGGTCCAATGTGATGAGTTATATGCATCCCGCATGGTTATTGACGGGACATGCGGATGATGGTCCTCGATCCAGTCAGGGAATCGGTGCTGTGGTACCAAAATGTAATTCAAAGAGCACCAAGTCCTCGAGTTCGGGGTCTTTTCACACTCAATCAGAAAGATCAGCTTCGGGCTCAGATGTTGCTACTCAAATTCACAGCATCCGACGAAACGGTTCCAAGTGAATGCTAGCAAAAGCATTGCGTTCAAATGAGAATAATCATCTCGTTAGAATACTGAAGATCAACGCAAACGGAAGCGAAACTTTGCACCTGAACCGATTTTATCGAAAGCAGCTGCCAAGCGTGGACGAATAACGCGGTTGTAAAGGTCGAGGAAAGTTTCGAAAAAAAGGAATAGAGTGAGTCGTATGATGATAAATCAGGTCGAGAGGATGGTTCTTCGATAAAATCTGCTCTAGACGCGAAACCAAAGCGACGATGCGGTCAGAACGCTGGCAAAGCGAAAATAAATTACGCGGAGAAAGAGATGGAATTCGATATCGAAGTGAGCGGCGAAGAGAAGAAGAAAAAACGCATGCATGGGGCTGGTAGAGAAAGCGCTGAATCAGATGATCGTAAAGGACCGCTAACGGGAAAAATCGTTAGTTTCGATTTGTGAAAGATCAAATGGACTCACTGGAAGCCGTAATGGGGTTTCTCATCGAATGGAAGGATACGTCGTATATGCATGTCAATTGACTTCGTGTCGCCGATATCGAAACGTTTGGACATCACGCAATCATGCGAATGCGTCGAAACATTCGAAAACACGGTCGGGAAGGCGAGATACCTCGAGAAAATCCAGTGATCCCCGGGAAAGACAATACCATTCACTTCAGTGAATCGTTTGCTAAAATTGATTGTATCCTCGACGCCAAAGAGGTCGAAGAAGCCGTGGAAATGAGTCCATTCCGTCTATGGTGCTTGCTGATGAAAGTCTCTAAGCCAATGAAAGATATTCACGGCACTTCCAATATCGATGCGGATCTACACCTTCTATCAAAATGCAGAAAAGCGTCAAGTATCTGGTCAAATGGCGACATCTCAGTTACGTCGATTGCTCATGGGAGTGGAAAGACGACCGCACCGATGTCGAAAGATTGCCGCGTATTACCGCCCCAAACGCCCGCACCGATGTCGAAAGATTGCCGCGTATTACCGCCCCAAACGCCCGCAGATCGTAAATGTTGCGAATCCAGCAATGTTCCCAGTCACACGACCAGATCCGACGACATGTGCCAAGTACCAGGAATCGTCCGTACACAATAATCGAAACAACTTTCGTTCTTATCAGTTGGAAGGCTTATTTTGACTGCTATTTTGCTGGTATAATCGTCGGGATTGTATTCTTGCGGGTGGAATGGGTATTGGGAAACTGTACAAGCGAAATCGATCATGGAGCATTCACGCCAGCAAGAGCACATTTAAGCCCCTTTTTGTTGGATGAACCCAACCATAACATCCGCTAGTCCCGCGAATGCATTCGATCAGAATTCCTACGAAAAATTAATATCAGAAGATGAGGAATGCATAAAGGTATGGTAACGTACCGCTATCTTGCTGCTGACAGACGTAATTACGCGTCAGAACACTCTCAGTGGCCACTGACGCGAGTGAATAAATGGGCGTGGAATCGGTCGAAATCTTTTAATAATTACAGAAGTGGGATGATATAATATAAGGATATAGGGGTATGCTTGTGAAAATAAATGTGTTTCAATCTTTAAGGGTAACGTACTTGGACAGCATATGGCTATCGTATATTTTTGTATATACTATTTCGAATAGAAGGTCGTCGTGTGTATACTCTTCATACTCTACAATAAATTGCGCATCGGGACGCTACGTAAATCACTTGATGTGGATTTGAATCGGCTGGCGACATGTTGGGCAATAATTCAGCGGCAATGCGCATGTGTCACGTGTCTCGTGACCGCATTGAAACAACAAATTATTTCTTCCTTCTTCACGAATGCAACAAAGCTGCTCTTCCTGTATTTTGCAAGCTCATCTTCGCCTATTAATAACGCGCGTGACTCCGTATCATCTTCTTTAAATTTACAAAAATCAGCATTTCTAATAACTCACTTCATCTTCTAGGGTCGAAGCTGCTGGTTTCTGCACGCGTTTTCTTGCAAGTACTCGTATTCTGGCTTTGATCTTAAACATGGGTAAATAGAAACGCGCCCATTGAGACTCGAACTGGAGAAACTGGGAGCTTCCTTGTTCCGGTTGAATGACAAAATGTGGTAGAAAATGCACGTGGTCTTTTGGAATAGTATATCCAAAGTTGAATGGACCCGCTTCGAGACGCCGAGAAGTTTTAATACGACAGTAATTGACTCTGAGTACTTTAAATTCTGGAACCCAGCATTGACTATTGCCGGCGGGGGCAGACGATAGCCATACATGTACCCCTTTCCCGAGCACTGGCTTCATTACTTCTTCGGCCACCTGTTGCACATAAGCAACTGCATCCGTCGATCCCATTATGACTCGCTTCGGCGTCAACAATCCACTCGGTGCCACCATAGTGAAATATTCTTTGCTGCCTTTATCCAAAGTTTAAAATGAAAACAATTCAGCGAGAAGTAGCAAGTTGATCCTTCCAAATTTGCCATAACGACCTCAAAATGCGGCATCGGCCACGTCATTGGCACCATTACTGCATTAATCGCCCGTAAATCGACTGTCATTCGATATTCTCCGACTTATTTATTCCCAACAATATGAGGAACACTCCCCCATCGCGAATCTGGGCTACGATAGATCAGATCGTGTTCCGTCAATTTCGATAAATGTGTTTCCATATACTCCCTATGAACAGGTGGATATCGCCTAGATATTGCCATTATAGGGGTCGAAACCTCCTTGCATCTAACATTTAGCGGTTCGAGCTTTACTGGAGGATCCGTGGCAAAATCCACGTGAAATACATCATGGTATTTGAATAATAACTCTCTCAAATGATCAAACGATTCAGTTGTGACACCTGCGATTATCGCTTTCTTCTGCTTCCTTCTCCAGAATGCTATGAATACGATTCTTATGTGTATCCCCTGGCGTCACGTCTGCTCTGAATGAACATTACTCCTTCTCATCGCTCAGTCCCACTTTATCTTCGATAAGTTTATCATCTCAAACTTGCAACGAGTTGCACCCCGGAATATTTTGCTTTGTTTCTTTCTTCTCATCCCATTTGCTCTTCTTTTGTCTGCCCCCTGCCAGAAAAGGCGTCACTGAGTATCCCATCTTCTCCATCATATGTCTATCCAATATAAGTGACATCGACTCGCTTTCCCCATTGACGAGCATTTCCAAGTTTTCTACATCAGCGGTCCTTCACTTCTGATGAGAGCGTGTTGGAAACCGCATCTGCTTCGAGTTGAAGGAGTCTTTTGGTCAAAGGTCGCAAGTAGTGAATAATCGTAAAAAGATAGCAACCTGAGATATCCTGCTAGACAGAGTCCGGATATACCTTCAAGTCAGCAAGTATTTTGTGAGTTTTATCTCTTGTGCGGTTTCCATTATTCGACGCAAGATTGCTGATGTACCGTCGATTGGAACAAGTACAATAATGTTGGCTAATACCTACTTCGTAGTTTCTGTTTGCATAAATGTCGACTTCGACGCCACAAAAGACTGTCTCAGAAGTGAGACATTCATGAACAATAGGAGTGTTTTCATTTCCAGCTTTATTATTGCCTTTCACTTTTCTAAACAGACGATACATTATCAACTTGTGATGACCTCTCTCACCGCTGAGACTTTGCTCTAGGCCATCAGAATTCCCCCGAGACCGAAATTGATAGTTGCCAAAAGCATGTTTCGCATTTGTTCCAATGAAGTGTAAGGTGGAAGCTCCACCGAAAAGAAGCAAGTGTGAGCCACAGGTAGGCTTTTACTCGCATCTCGACCTCCCTTTTTTGTCAGCTTAAATGGCTGAGCCCATTTCCCACGAGGCAATCGACTCCGTCCCCAAGCAAAGCGAACAAAATCAGATCGCTGTTCATCAGAAAACTGCTCTAGTGCTTCCCAAAACAATTGTACTGTATCATCCGATTCAGTAAAGCCTTCGTATCGAGTGTGCTGCCTCCACAAAGCGATGTCAATCTTGGGTGATCCACACGTGAGAAGCTCCATTTCTTTCCAGGTTAATAGCGTGAGCACGCGTCGAGGAAACACACATTCGAATCCACGGGCGATAGCTGATATCTGAACCGTAGCTTCTCTTAGTCGATATTGCTCCGCCAACGCGGAATATTCTTGGCGATTTGCAAAGGTGACACTAATTTCTTTGCCATTTGCGATCAATTCCACTTCCTTCCCAGTACAATCGAACGCAGTAAAACGTAAATCTAGCCCTTCATTCTGGAAAGCTCGCTCGAACTCCTCTTGGTCAGAAATTCCGTCTGACTCGCAATTTCGGATCCCGTCTAACATTTGCATGAACATCGCATCCGTGTCTTCCAAATCGCTTCGATCAAGCCGTTGACCGATTAATTGTTTCCAAACGAGCGACGGGAAGGCAAATGGAAAGTCCCCGCGAGTTCGTAAAGAGATACCCAGTAATTTACCGACAAATTCGTACATCTCCATAGCCACTGGAGAATCACATTTCGAATTTGGAAGATACATGCTTCTATTCGCACCGGTATCGTGTTGGCCATTGGGGCACAGCACGAAAAGATTGAAATGAGGTGAGAAGAGATCATCCACCATGGAGTTTGTTCCTTCCCGATACACTCCACCCCAATCGACTCCTTCCTCTCCACGAAACTTAACGTTGAATAGACGTCCTTTACTATCAATTTTGCGTCGAAAGACTGCAGGATTTACGTCACACAATTGTCGGAACGCCTGTGCAAAAAAACACTCGGAAATAGACGGCTCAACTTCTCGATCGTCTCGTGATTCCAGCGCTTGTAATCGGTCGAGCGTGATGCGTGCATTATTATTGCTAATCTCTCCAGTGAACTCAGTTGCTTCGATGGCTGCCTCAACGATTTTGTTCTTTATATCAAAAAAGACGCAGTGGCTGAGCTGACGGAGACGCGAAGCAAGTGACCAACACGACCCAATCTCACGTAGATCGATGTACGGAAGAGCTTCAAAAAGGCATTGATTCAAGTGCTTCATGAGAGCAAACCGAAGATGAACATTCACCAGATCTGTATCGAATAATAAGGAGCAGCGAAGAGCATCTAGCTGTGAATCAAGTCGAAATTGGTATGGTCGTAAGCGTGTTGAGAGAATGCATTGTGTGCTCCCGGCGACCTCAAGCTTTTCGACGTGTGTGTTGATCCATTCAATCAGCTGAGCGTCGAAAGCATGGACGTCCTGGAAATACGTACAGCCTTTGCTGGTAAGGGTAGCTTGCTGCGCGGAGAGTTCTGATTGAAGAGCTTCTAAATCGAGAGCAGAAACCTCCTCCATTTGCTTCTCTTCTGGTATCCCGATCACAATTACAGTGAGTGCGATTCCATAAAAGCTTGTCGAGTTCGTACTCCCACGAAAGCGTACATGCAAGGTATCGCCAGCTAGTTCAACTGGATCGACCGGCCAGCACTTATCCGTGCATGGACCGCTAAATCGTCGAGTTGTTCGAAATTCCTGAAATCCCATAATATCAAACTGGGCGCCGGTATCATCGACATGAGACATTGGTGCCAACGCAATCGATTCCAGCTCAAGGAATACATCACTTTCCGTCTCACAGCGCGGATCCAAAAAGACCAGAAAAGATTGCGCCATCGGAAAGCAAATTGTTTCATCAATTTCGCATAAATCGTACGGATGGCTCGTCTCCAGCACTTTACAGCTTCCATGTATGTCCAGCCAGATAGACGAAAGGACACGCTGAGGAAGATGGGAAGATTCATTAAGAAGGAATCGGACTATGGATGCCGTGTCAGCTAAACACTGGAATGTATCACGTCGATGTGGAGGGACAGGTACTGGGATCGCTGTTAGTGTGGCTTTGCTATCTGATAAAAGAGCAGTATGCGCCCGAGACCGCTTTTTGAATTCCTTTGTTGCTGTCTTCGTAACAATACCAAGCTCAATCATTTGTAGCAAATGCCCGGATAAAAACAGATTCTTTGATCCTATCACTTGACGCTGTTCTTTCGCACGTTGTAAAGCACGCTTCCCAATGTTCTTTAGCGGTTTTAAATCCGGTGTTTCGGTGCTTGGAAAAAGCAGAGGAGTGCTCAATAGTTGTACCAGTATACGCACGATCCGATTTTTAAAGGGTGCGCCCGGTGAACGTAGATATCGCACGAGAGCTTGGAAAATGTTATGATCATGTACAGGTCCACTATTCTTAAGCGAGGTTGCGTCGTTCAGCAAAAAGTTTAGAAGCCAGCAAGCCCATTCCAGCGACGGAGTTGAGAGCACCTGGGACTCGTTACTCCATATAACCTTCGGTGCTGGCTTGACCTGGAAGCGATACCCATAGAAATTCGTGGTTTTGTCCATTGACACGAACCGAAACCAAAATTTGTTCGATTGTATGACGAGATCTGGTATATTCGATTTCATATTAGTGCTGGAAGCATCAAAAGTGGCAATTTTGACTTCACAAGATGCATCCTTGAATATGGAAAGTTTTGCAGTTGGTCCAAATTGGGTACGTTGATCAAAAATAAGGCGAACAGATTGAGATTGGCTCGATACGGAGACAGCACTGAGGTAATCGCACTCGCCAAAATAGGGATGCAGAGACTGAAATTCGAGATATTGATTAGGATTCTGCTCACTTGTAGTTTCTGAGCCTTGTTCCACAGCTAACGTTGACTTGACCAAATGGCACACACATTCCTCCACAATCACACGAGATAGTAACTCCTGTGACTGAACAGGGATTTTCGCTTGTGAAGATGAGCCTGAGAGTGTGCTGGGGCTTGATTGAACTGGCTCAGAGGACTCTTGCTTTAGAATATTTAAAGTCATCCGTTGAAGTCTTCCAAGAAGGCTAACTGGCTCCCGCTTTACTCGAACCGGTCGACTTCCAGCCATTTTTGTATCGTCCATCGCCACAAATCCTTCGTTTCTGTTATGCATGTCGGAGGCCACCACGAGTTTTAGTAAATTCACAAATTGTTGAGGACCACCAGCAAGTGTTAAAATCGAAGACGGTGTCGTTCCATTTGTTAAATGCTCTAATAGTTCAACTGCCACACGTCTGGCGTAATGTGTTGTGAGAGCTTGTTCTGTTCGTGACGCTAAATCATAGATGCTGGAAACATCGGCCGCTGGTTCGTCGTAGATCCTTGTAATTCGACGCACTTTTTCCGCAGAAAACCATTCGTCCTCATATGCTCCAGTTTCCATGCTTGTAAAGCTGATGAGAACCGATTGTGTCTCCTGAGAAATACGCCGAAAAATACCGATTTTCCCGCTTGCAGAGAGCTGTTGAATGGGTCCTATCGTATCGCTGACGGCCAGTATCATATGGGATCGCAAATATGTTGGATCCAATGGAGCGTACCCCACATATTGATGCTTTGAGTAACTTTTTGCAGATGCTCTGGCCAGAATCGGAGCTAATGTCACCGCCATGATGTTGGGATTCAGGCCATCCAAATTTCGCGCTGTGAGCGTTGGTTCTGTCTCGTTCATTTCATTAGAACTTCCCATGGTCGAGGTTGACACCAGAGGATCTGGTTGATCCGTGTCATTCAATGCAGCCCCATCTCCAATCTTCTCCGTAACGTCAATCTGAATTGGGTCACAAAGTAATTTCATTCGATCGGGTTGATCTAAGTACTTTGTCCCATGCTCCATTAACCATTCCAAAGCACGGTTGAGATCCCAGTGGTTTAGTTCCAACGCGCTATACGCCAAAACAAACGGCATTCCAGATATACTTTCAAGTTCAGCGGCTTTAGATCTCAAAGAGGCGTCTGTATCGTGATGTTCAGCCTCTAAACGCTGCTTACTGGCAAGCCGAGACTCCAGATTCGCAGCAGCTAAACGTCGAATCTGTTGTCGTTCCTGATAGAGAACAGCTTGTTCGCTCATTAGCCACTCAACTGCCATGTTTGGATCATTTCGCGAGTTTTCTAGCGCGATCATACAAAGCTCAAATTCAAATCCCATGGCTGCGAGTGTGGATGCAAATCCGAGTCTGTCACGATAAGCTTCTGTTTCCTGCGTGTCCTCACCAGATGAAGGAGATTCCATGTTCAAATTTGATGCGTCATTTACCGTTAGGATGGGGTCATCCAAATAAATGAACATTTCTTTTCCGAGTGGCGAGGAGGCCTCAAAAAGCCGACAAAGAATCATTCGACCGCGTTCTTGTAAGAGCGGCAAAGAAATGAAACTCGTCAATCCAACTGGCGTCAGGGCGGTCTCCAAAATTGTGCTGAGCATTTTCGAAGACAAACATTTTTGTAGCTCCAATTCCACTGATCCGTGCGACTGAAGGACGGTCTCCAGGGCGAGAAGCGCTCTGGATTGAATCTGAATTCGCCACAAATCATCACTATCTCCTTGTAATTTGAGTGCTCCCAATGCTAGCTGCAAGATCACCGGAACAATTGTTGCCTTGTTGGTCTCTAGCAAACTGGAAAATGTCTTGATGGACGGAAGCTGAATTTCTTCAATAGGGCAAATGGATATCAGGCTCACCTCTTGCACATTATGTGTAGGATCCGATTCTTTTGCTGTGCTTTCGAAAACAACTCGCGCGCTTGCAAAGTTTGGATTTAGCTCGATCAATTTTGCCATCGCAGCAATTCCACTCGTGTCTGTTTTCCCAGAAGCACAAAAGTCAGCATCTCCTCCGTTATACTCAGTACGTGAGATGCTTGAAGACTTTGAGGCGCCTGAAATGACTTCGACTTTTCCCCCTATGCGAATGCAATCAGTCTGAGATCCCAGGACGCATAACGCTCCAACAGCTCGAGTAATAGCGGCTCGAGTTCGAAGGTCACTCAACGCAGTGTGCTTGTGTTCCAGCAGCGGGCCGACGTTTCGAATAACATTCGTGATAATAAGCATGACCTTCTTACACCACTCAGGCTCCCAAAGTAAAATACGCAATAGTCCTACGCTTTCCAGAGCTTTTGAAAGATGAATCTGACCAGCTCGGAATCCCAATGGACTGGAGAGCGATTCATTCAGCAGCATCTCGTCCAGTTGCATAGATGGATTGGGAATTTTAAATGCGTGTGTCGGCAAAGCCACAGCCGTACTACAAACTGATTCAGCCACTTGATCGAGAAGCATTTCCACCAGAACAGACTCGGATCCAAGCAAGTCGGCGACGTTCGAAGGTTTCACAAATCCATTTCGGCATACGGATCGAAGGAGATACTTGACTTGTCTCTGGCACCTTGGCGAGGCGATTTGAAGCAATTGCAGTAATTCGTAGAGTATGTTTGGTTTAGAGAGGTACGATAAGGTCACGAATGTTGCGGTCTGAGAGACCATAAAAGTAAGTAGCTGGAAAAGTGATAGTTCCAGTTGCAGTGGCTCCAATGTCGAGTCTTCAAGCATGCGCATTTTACAGGTATCTTTGCGTGGTTTTCTCGTCTTAGAAGATAGATTCTGTTGCTCAAGCAAGTCGGCGAGCTGAGCCGCTTGAAGGGGAGTCGAATGAGACCGAGATGTACGTTGAGCCTTTTTAAGGCTGTCTTTTTGCTCAGCATTCAGTATCCAAGACGTCATCACCGAGAGTTCTCGTTCCAGAATTTCAAACGCTTTTCGATGAAACTCGATAGAGAACCAGAGAACTCGAAGTGCAGGTTCTTGAAGATCTTGATTGCCAGCGGCTATTTTGGCGGCATCACTTGCGGCCTCTACACTTCGATTACGTTCTTCGGTGTCAGTAGCTTCCTCCCCTAGCTCACCTCCCTCCATTCTTTTGCGCACCTTTTCTTTCCGCTTACTCTTTGCGTTGTTAGCTAGAGCTTTGGCCTCTGCTTCTCTTCGATCATGTATTCCGTTGATACCGACGCTCACAAGAAAGCGGAATACAATCCACGCACACTTTCGAATCTGTTTTTCATGAATAATAACGTCGTCGGCTGTCAAATAACTAGGGTGCGACGTGCGAGTACGAGGAGCAGGGCTCACGCTTTTACGTTTTTCAAAGTAAATAGACTCCACCACGCTGCTGGCACGAAAACGTGGACCATGCGAGCACTTCTCGGAGGCTTCTGCGGTTTCTCCCTCTACCAACATGCGATAATTGACATCATTGACCTTCTCCTGATGGTCGCAGAGAAGATTTGTAGCCTCAAGCTCAGTCAATCGCTTGTACTTCATCCATTTTCGTATGACTCTCTGCATCTGAATGATCCCTTGACGCACGGTAAATCTTTGCTGCAAGCTACATCCGTCGAGTTGCCCGGAAAGCACCGGAATGCTCATCTCTGACCACTGACATGAAGTTATCTTGGCATTCAATGATTGATTTGGAGGCACTTCAAACGTCAATGGCGATGACCACGTGGAAACCTTGGCAAAGCCAACGACTCCTTCTCCTTCTGTGAGGTGCCACAGGCACACGTAAACGTTGTTTGTATACTCAGAGTTTTTTCCATAGCTTACGTCGCCAGATTCCAAGTCAGAAAGAGTGGGGACAAAAGCCTCAAAATTGTATTTAATCTCAAGTGATGACCGGTGTAATTTCCACAAGCGAATATGTGCGATAATGCCATTAAAACATCGATGAATGCCTCCTGAGTTGTCATTCGAATCGCTTATCCAGCAGCCGACTCGGAAAGCATTTAGCCTGATTACTGGGACTGCTTCTTTGTATTTATGAGCTGTAGAAGACGTCGGATTCCCGTTGACGTAAAGCAGCACACTTGCGAATCTTCCTGAGCTCTTGGACTCTCGTTGTCCGTGGTATACGATGGCAATGTGGCTCCATTCATGCGTCTTGAAAAGAATGTTGCTGAAGACGATTTCTCGAGGAGAGTTTCCATTGATCGATAATTGGAGACTTTGATCGATAAAATCTAAAAACACGCTTCCAATTCCAAATACTTCATCCGCAAAGATCGAACACGTGGCTGACAGCTCGAAAGGGTAAAGCCACGCCTCAATGGTGAAGTCGATTGTTTCTCCCAACGATGGAAGTGATACATAGTCGACTGTTGACTTGGAAGCTTGCCATTGTTTCACACCGAAATGAAGCAATTTCTGACGTGATGTTTTTGCCTTAAAGCCTTGAAGCTTTCGATAAAAATGGGCGAGATGATCAGCGTACAAAAGTGCCAAAGAAGATGCTGTGTGCCGCTGTAAGTCTTTGCTGAGTGTACTGACCTCTCTTTCATATGGATGAGGCAATTGATGCTCCTTCCACCATCGCTTTGGACACGCAAATGTCGGAGAATGAAATAGAAGCCACAAGATATCGCGTTTGGTCACAAAGCCATTGTGAAGGATGTTTTTTTGCACAAAATATTCGGAAAAAGGAAACCACAAAAACGACCTCTGTGCATTCGCAAACATCACAGCCTTATGATCCATTTCCATGCTTGGCGGCGTAGTCATACGATTGGTCCTTCCCGCTGTTTGCACAGAGTATAAATCGCGCAGTATTTCGAGAATTCCAGATTTGAGCAAAAAGGAGTGATCTTGAGGCTCAAAATCGAGGCAAAATGCAGATATGATCATTTGTTTGAGTTGAGTATCAAGATGCTGGGCATCTCCGTGCTTTGGATGAATCATTTCTGTAAGAAAAGAATACAAACGATGAAAGGATTTCTGACAGCGATTAAGACTGGATCGATGGCAGCCTTCCAGCCCTTTGAGATAATGATGCCTCTCGGTTGCCCGGAATGTCGTTTCGGATGGTATACCACCTTCTTTGTCGCCTTCCGTGTACGACGCAACTTCTTGAGATAAACTCCCTGAATCTCCGTATTCTTTTGCTTCCTTTTCTTCTTTGGTAAATCCACGCAAAGCCGGCCGGAAAAACATAATAGCATGAATGCGAGCGGAATCAAAAGATAGCGATTTCAACAAAGAGCACATGGCATCCATTCCAAAGACACGTGTTTCCAGCCGTCTTTGTCGACGATCCAATAATGCTCTGAGAAGCTCGGGAGGAGCACCGGTTCCATTGCGAATATACAAGTCACAAGCTCGAAGTATTGCTGCAAAAGAGCTTTTGAACACAGCACGACGATCAAGTTCATCTTCATCCATGTTTTCTTGTGTACATTCCTCGCGTTTGTTGGTAGCATTATCCCGACGCAGTCTCCATTGATGTTGTGCGCGCAAAACACTCACAATTCCCGACCATTTTGAGCTGTCTGCCTGCTTTAATGTGCGCCAGCGCTCGAGCATTGGTTCCAAAGATGGGGGTGTTTTCTGCGCGCTCCATTTTTCTGCTAGATCACTCAACGCTAGTTGCGAGTCAATGCTAAGTCGCTCTTTGTCTTCAGATGGCGGGTCTAAATGGCAAAGGAATTCTGCTCGCTCACAAAGTTGACAAAGCAGATCATCAAAGCTTTCAGGAGGTGACAAAACTTTATCCAAACCAATCGTGCTTCTAGTCTTTCCTTTGTTCTGAATATTTGACGATACTCTTCGTGATGACACGGGATCTTTTTCTCTGTCTCTGGAGCGATACTCTTGCCTCATTCGAATAAGCCAATGTCGAAGGCTTAGCACTCGATTCCAAATAAGCGTCATATCCTTGGATGGTACAAGTTGTAATTCGTGAGCGTCGGCTTTGCTTGTTTTCGTATCATGAAAGCTGGAAATAATTGCCTGTACCTCATGTATAACGTGAGCTGGTGCATGTTTAACCAAAGCCGCACAGGTCCAACGTTCACAGTCCGGAAAATTCCCAAACCGAGAAAGGATCGAGCGATCTGGACAGCTCTGTTCTAGCCAGTCAAGAATCACCTTAATCACGCTGTCATCTTCCTGTAGCGCCAGTTCTCGCCGTGTTTTATGATCAGGCACGTCGTCCATCCCAGATGGTACCAAGGAATCACTTTGGTAATCCAATGTAAGCGTCAATACATCCACAGATGGACGACCTGAATGTACCATAGAGGGGTTCTGTTGCATTTCCATCCGAGCAATAGTTTCCCAGTCTTGAAATGATACTTTGGTATCTCGTTTGTAGATATCTTGATCGCAAATACCACCACTGAGAAGTGGAGATTGTAGCCAAGGAGCCAATTCCTCTTCGATCGAATCGGTCGGAATACCAGACACGAATGTGCTTATGATCCGGGAGGTCACCGACGATAACGATAGCATTGTGTCCAAGATCCAGTGAAGCTGTGACGTCGATCTGCAGATTCCAGAAGGTCGTAGTTCGATTACATCGTTCATTCCATAAAGAGATACCCCTGCATGTAAGGTGGAAGGAAGGCTTTCCGCTGATACTGCTACGGGTCCAAACGAATCATTTCCGAAAGCATTGCCCATATGCTGGCCATTATACGCAAAGCTGATGAGGTGATGATCGAAATCAATGTTGAGTGTGAGTACATCGCCTGGAAGTGTAGTGATCTTACGGCCGTACGTAAAGCACTCCTTTGAAGCCCAGATAGCACCCGCGGATGGCATCCAGCCGATGCTGGCCTTTGTGTTGCCCAGAAAAGTATCATACGCTGCCAGTTCACCGACCGATTCCGTCCTCCACGTAACTCCTACGCAAACATGACCTGATACAACTCCCCCTGTACGCTTGCTTTTGACTATAAAGTCCATTGAATGAATGCCACGAAAAGCGGGAGGTTGCACTAGAGCACTTCTCCAACTCTCGACCCAATCGCTGTTTGCTTGAATAATATTTCCAGCATGGCTGACTGAAATCGATGCTGACTTTTGAAAACGATTAAAGTAGATCGAGGGCGTTCCGCTTGGGGGAATAAGTCTCGGAAGCTTCTGTAAAAGGCTTGTAGCTTGCACAAAGAAAGTCGGTACTCCGTATGCGGCTCCCGACAGATTCTGAGAACTTGGAAATGCACACGACGCGGACGCATAACAGTCACGCAGGATCCGTATGTATGAATTTTCATACTTTTCATCCGGTGCATTCTCCTTCTTATACCATGAATCACCGCTGTTAGCGTACTCGTGTGTCGTTAGGCGATAAAGTTTGCCTTGCATCACTTTGACCGGAGTCTTTAGAGCCTCAAACACGTATCCCATGGAGTCTGCTTTCGAATGTGAAGTCACACTTGTTTTTGCGATGAGCATTTGTGATGATTCTTCCCATAAGCGAATTGAATGTGCACGCAGTAGACGCCCGCCATTTCGTGAGGTGTTTACCGAGCGGCCGAGTGCGAGAATGCAGAATGTGCTCACAGCCTCGAATTGAAACCCAATTTGGCCCTCAAAATGATCTTTATCTCCAGTGTAGAGCTGCTTAAACACATTATAATATAATCGACTCACATCCGTCGAGGACGATGCTGTAGAAGGATGGACAATTGAATGGGAGCCTCCCGGAGTAGTAGCAGGTCGTGCTATCTTTTCCGATTCGCGTAGCTCTATTGCTCTTGCTCTGGCATAATTTTCGAGCTGACGTAAGCGAGACTCGCTTTTTGTGATCACGGGAATACTAGTGCAAAAGTTGTTTAGACCACCAACAAATCTCACGAGTTTTGGAAGAATTGGTCGCGTAAACCATGTCTGACGTCGAAGAAGACACACGCAACCAATAAACCAAGGCAATAGGCTGGATAGTAGTGGAATACTATACGCGGCACGCTCTCCATTACGTGCAAAGTCCATTTCCACATCAAAGAGATTGATACGTTCAAAAGTCTCGTCCACAATCTCTCGGCAATTATCGAGAAATAACGAGCTGTATGACAACGTCACTTCTTGGATGATTTTCTTCCTTTCAGCAGCTTCTTTCCAGCTTCCGTTCTTGATAAAATCATTTTGTCCAGATTTCTCATCATCACGTACCGAATCAGTGGACGTGATTTGTACGGCTTCCGCGAATAAAAATACCTGAAAGGATTTCAAAACTTCAGTTGCTTTCTCTCGAATGGCACAGGCATTTGATTCTGGTTTGTCTTTGAGGATTTTTATCAGCACGATCAAAAGTTGAAGCGTATCATGATTGTGATTGCTTAAGGGCGAAGATGTGACTGGAAGGAGATTGAGTATGCCAACGTCGCCAGGCTGAGACAGTAAATCAAGCAACAGAGCCAAAAGCGTGCCACATGGAGAATCGTTTGTGAATGGTTTCGCTTCCTGTTTTCTGACAAGAAACAGCACCAAAGCTATAAGCTCCGAAGGAGATTGATAGAGGATCGATACGCCAGCAAAAAGGGTTCTGGTGGTCAGTTTTCGTACGCTGAATGTGGTTTCGTGGTCATTACTCGCGAAGATAACACTCTCGAATTCATTCTTCAGCTTGTCGGTAATCTCTTTTGTAATTTGCAAGTCAATTAATGCCACATTGTACTCTCGTATCGAGGTCAGGCTATCATGTAGGAGACAAAGAACACTGCAACATCGTTCTTCAGCAAGCTTCTTCCAAGCTTTCTCATTTTTTTCATTGACAATGGAAGCACAAGTCATTTCGCGATACGATTGCTTGAAGATATCAAGCAACAGCAGCAACACGCGTCCATCCGGCTGGCGACAAAATGATTCTTTAAAACAGCCTTCATTTATTCTCGACAAAGTGTCATCGGAACCGGATGCGATTGGGCGGATAAGAGACTGAAGCTCTTTGAGTATCAGAGTCACCGACTCATATATTGGGTAGCCGTGCTGCAAGTAGGAGCTGGGTTCATCGTACACACTTGTGAGGTGACCGTAATCAGGTTGGACTAGCAATTCTGTTTCCTCCACACTGACTTTCATATCTTTGCACAAAGTACACTTGAGTGCAGCACCTTTATTCATTGATCCACATTTAACGCAGTTCCAGTCACGTTTAGTATATAAACGAGCAACGATTGCAAGGAACAATAGATTTGAGTCGGAACAGCTTGCTCTGAACTGAAGCATTTGACAATCTTTAATTTCGACGTCAAAAGTATGCGTTTCTCCCGGCTTTGACAATGAGTTGAACTGCCATAATACGTTTTCGTCTCCAAGTAACGTACAGCAAATAGAAGCTTCCTTGTGGTATTCGTCGTAGTCCTCTCCATCAACGATGATCTGACCTTTCACTCGTAAATACTGTTTTTTCATGTCAAACAGTACAAAAGAGTCCTGCTCAGGCAATAATTGTAGTGTAAACGCTTCGTGCGATTTCAATACCTGTTCCGTATCCGTCTGTATGCCTAGGTTGTTCTGATTCGGCTTTTTCGATTTGTCTGGAGGGCGAAATCCGTTTGAGTGATACTCGGCAAGAGTTGACAAAAGAATTGGTGCAGATTCCAAACCATGAGTCATCGAGAGATGTGTTGGAGTATCGTCCCACTTGTGCATTTCCAAGATAGAAATAACCTTGCCGGAGCCATAAAATGAGACAGCCGGGAATACCTCATGACCTAACAGATCAGTGAAGACGACACCATAATCGGCTTCATTTATTTTGTACGACATTGTTCCTTCTTTCATGTCAATACTGATCTGCACAACGTCCCCGGGATGAACTTTGCACAGTGAACGGGTCAGCTTTTGGCCTCTTGCATACAGATTTCCATTATATCCGCGTAACATCCAAAGATTTGGAGATGTGTCGTATCCACTAACGGTCACTGGTAGCAATGCTGCTCCAAAACAGGTCATCTCATCATCCAGAGCGTCATTGTCAAGACGAAAACTCCAAGAAGCCTTGCAAACTGACACACCAACATTCACAGCGGCATACTGATAGCTGGTTTCTCTGGTTCGAACACTGTTCCCGCCTTGTTCGACAACAACGCCTGTAGAGCATATAGATGAATCAAATACTGCAGCAACCTTCTTGGGTGTAGTAGACCCTTTTTGAGATTCCTTGGAATGGATATGCTTGATTTTTTGGTCGTAGCGATATATTTGTAGGTTCTGAATACACTGAAATGCCTGATCAAGCGCCAATGTATTTGCCACTGGGCTACCTTGCTTAACAGAACTCGAATGAATACATTCGAGTGCTCCAATCTCTAAAAGCATCTTCACGAAATAAATCATTGCAGCAAGTGATCCTGTCGCTAAAGCCCAAGAGCGTAATGAAGTGATTGCCTTTAGCATGATGTCCTGTCGATTGCAACTTTTAGGATCAAGTGCGCCCATAAGCCATTGGCAAACATCCACAATGCTCTTTCGAGGATCAGAAAGGTGCGAGAGATGAATGGGAGAATAAAACACCAGATTTTGAATAGCATAATCGGCAGATCGATTCGCAGGTGGTATTCCAGAGAGCACAAGCCGAATTGCGATGCAGCCCGCAGGGAACGAAATGGGAATGACGTCATCTGCAGCACTCTTTGATTGATCTAGACTTACCGGAAACGTGACTAGTTTTGGCTGGAACTCTGCAATATTCTCGTATACATCGTTATCACTTGTTTGATATTGTATTCGGACAGTTTGTGGAACAGACGATTGATGCCAGCGGATGACGATTCTGGAAATTCTTGCAAGCTGACCTGGCATGCCTCTTCTAAGCGTAATCGAGACTTTACCAGGTCGTATTTGTGACTGCCAATACGTATTCTCTCGATTATCGACTGCATTCTTAATCGGATGTGCAGAAGGTGCTTCTACTGAGCAAGACGACTCAATCGTTATCCTTCGGCAATCAGAAATTCCTGCTGAGGTCGCAAGATCAATAGGATTTTCTGAAAGTCGGGGCTGTGGGCTCCAGTACGAAAACAAGGATAGTGTCGGAAAATATTCGAGCATTTTTGACAGCTCCTGGAAGGAGTCGATAGCTCTTGAGCCATGATAATCGAAATTGCTCAGAAGGGAAGATAAAGCATTCATGACGAGATAGTGCATATCTAAGCTGGCATCATTTCCTTGTAAAGAACTGAATTCTCTCTCACGTTTCTGAAATCGATTGCGTTTCATAAGCCTTGACGCTATCCCCGTACTATGATAAATAACTGCAAATCGTCGTTCCAGCACAAATGTGAAAAGCGGTGTTGGTAATGCGTCCAGTAGCATTTCTTCCAATGTCCGTACAGAGCTTGATTGATCCAGTACTCCAGCGCTAATCATGTTCTGATAATCTCGGACGCTTTGACGGCATTTTATGATACGATTTTTGTACATGCGGTGCTCAATTGGTAAATCGCCTAATCCTGCTGTAAGTGAGGATTCGTAACCTAAGGCTTCCTCGCCACAATGTGTCGCCTCCGCGTTGCATAGAAGTCCTCTGATGAAACAATCTTGGAGTAAATTCCGCTGCAAATTGTGCAGATATTCCTCACTTTGTAAGTAATCATCCCAGCTTTGCATCGTCGTATATTGAAGCGGAGTATGACAAACAGCACAGCAACGCGTTTTCCCCGAATGAAGTCGGGGTGGTATTGGCATCCAGTTCTCTTCTAGAGTAGTCCAATCCACATCGGCGATATTATCCTCCAATACGTGATCATTTTCGGTTGTAGGATCAACTTCAATCGAATCCCATCGAGATCTTGTACCTGTATCATCTATCTCAGGCTGGCTAGTTCGTCTATCCGATTCTTGGCGCGGCGCTGCTTCCACGTAATCTTGTGCCAAAACCTCCTCAACCACGCTTGGTATCGGTATGGTTGAGATACTCGCGAATCGAGCTCGGCTGTTGTCATGCCATTCAAATCGTGTCTCCTCCAGGCTATTAGCTAAAGTAGTATCCATGACTACTTGTCCTGTTGACCCCCGACGTCCTTCCACAGATGGGAATTGTCCGGTCCCTACAGAGAATCGTCGTGATCTACTGCTTGAGGATATAAGGTGGTTATTCAAAGTGTGATTTTCGTCATTATCTGTTTCCATTAGAGATATACTACAAGATATTATAGCAGAATATGAGCAAACGTGTTGATTCCGATCACTCCAAAGGTCACAAACAAAGGGATATAACGTGCCCCTATTTGCTATAATTGAGCGAATTAGGAGCCACTATACGAGAAGCTCCCTTGACTATGGAGCTGCGTTCCACTCAAATTGTGAGCGTATCTGTGCAGTTATTACTGCGCCATGTCCTTGTAGATAAACATCAAACACCAGTCTAGATAATGTAGTGCTGAATCAATATCGTACTTGGTAGTTTTCCAGGATATATCTGCACGACCACAAATATACGAATCGACGCTCCTATTGGCCCCATTCCTGTATATTAGTATATTCGCGCTCCTCCAACGAATAACGCAGAAAAAGCACTGAGAGAAGCGGTTTGCAAAGTTCTGGATTCGAACAAATCACTTTTTCAAAGTACTAATGAATTAGCTTCAAGAGAATGAAAAGCACTGCTTGCATCTTCGGATACTCTATAAATATTGAATCATTCATACGATATTTATGGTTACATCTGTTCATTTCTAGATTTGCTTGAAGGTCTACGACCTCGATAAATCGTTTATGATAAGCTAGAATCAAAGGAGTTTACTTACCATTCAATCGAGCACAATATCAATACTGGAGGGACCCAAGGCGCCTCCGATGAATGTGTAAGGAAGACGCTTAATTTCTACATGCGACCTTTATGTGAATGACAGCAGCTATTCAGATTCACCAGCTTATCTGTTAGCATTCTCCTAGCAACTTTTAGCTTCTGCTGGACCAGCCGAATTAGATGACATTGCAGAGTAATTTGAAATTGGTAGAAATTAAGCTTATTGCAGCAGAAATGCCGTATGTCTTGTCCACAGATTTAAATACTTACGACGCAGCCACCAAAATGCGACAAACTTGCGGGATATTATCTGCCGAAAAAAGTGATCGAGTTGGTCCAATTGGCTATGCTTCACTCTCAGTGGTAGCCAAAACATATTTATAACCTCGTTCGTCACTAAAGCGATGCTTCAGTACGACATCTCACAACACCCGAGTGTTCTGATGTTTGATTGCAATTACAGTTGTCAATTTGCACTGGAACGTGCATACTCAATCATTAATGATCGCCGCCGTATGATGAGGTTCAAGTAGATTTTTTGAAGGGTAAAGTTCCAGCTCCTTGCAGATATCTCGTCTCAAGGATGGAAAGATAGAAAAATCACGGATATTCAAAGAAGCGCCATCCTTGCCAAGTTCAGAAAAACACTAACTTTTGCATGAACCTTAATCTTGCGCATGCATAGCATCACGTACAGTTCCCAAAGTCGGAAGCGTCCGATATCGAGGCGATTATGCATTCAATGATGGATGGTCGGTCTTGCCTGCAAAAGCGGAGAGACGAGCCTTTGCGATATGGCAGTGTCCACTTCTCCTGTAAGTTTGGAAAATGTCATCAATCCTGATAAAGAGCTTCTGCATGCTATCTCAGTAGTCATCAGATCGATACGGAGACCAGTGCTCAATGTACATTCCAGAACAACGGCGAATTCGTGCCAAACACTGGAGTTAAGCGCATTACCATGGTTAAGCTTAAAACCCAACACGTCATCTGGGTCTGTAGTGTTGGCAGTTCCTTCCGAAAGGTAGTCTCTAGCAAATTCGTCATCACTTTCACATTTTAAATCCACTTTGGCGTACCTACTTGTCCGGAAAAAACGGTTAAAGGGGCAGCATCTCAGCGAACCGCATCTGAAAAGGAAATATATGGGTTTAAGAGTCAGCGATATATATGTGGAGCTTAGAAAAATGGAGATTGTAGTCAGCCTGGCGCATGAAAATTAAGTTCAGCGACGTGTAGGTAGCTCTATAATTGGGGTTCTTCCACAAAAGTTATCATAGAAGTCCGCTTAAGAGTGCCGTGTTGTTCGTGATTTACGACGGGCAAACGCTTGCTCAGATGTTTAGGGGCACAGACACAGAAGAGCGCTAATTTACATGGTCTCAAATCCTCTTGTAACGGATCTTACCACCGACACAACTCCCAACCCAAGATCCATAAAATTAGAAAGCAGAAAAACGATTTTGCGGTCGATCTTTTTATAATCATGACAGGCATTCTCGCACACACTTCTTTACATGATGCACTTGTAGAGATGCTGCCCCAATCGCCTCAGTATCGTTCTCGCTTCCTTTCTGCAGGAGAAATAGGTTCTGCTCAACCAATACAAAAAAAAACGAACTGATGCAGTACATTCGTGGAGTATTGGAAATATCTCCGCGTAGCATATACTTGAGACTAGCCTAACCACGTTCTGGATCAGGATCGTAGTATCTCATGTCAAGCACTAGCGCGATGCGTCAAAGTTACTCCTGCCAATCAGCCGTCGATGACAGAAGCAACGACATGATCGCTCAATTCTGACCATTGAACAGCGCTGTAGCATGTAGTGTATCGGCGAATAAATTAATCGTTGATTGAAGTCATTTGCCATCGATGAAAGCGCTCACGTCTAAAAACCCCTATACTAAGAATACTCACGTCTTCAACATTACACATACTATTCCATATGCAATTCTAAATCAGAAAAGGAGCGCTCATCCTGCATGAATATCAGGGGCGCCGAAAGCCTTGCTGTGTTCAATGTCTGACCACAAGCGTTTGTTAGAGTTCACTTTCAATAAGCTGCTTGATAGCGCTATTCACAAAGTCACCAAATTGAAAAATGTTGCAGATGTAGTGCACCTGCAACATCGGCAAGCACAGAAAGCATTTGAGGTGGCCTTCGCATACTCTGCCAATTTAACATCTAGAAGTGGGCAAAGATCACACAGTTGGGCAACTTTGAGACCCCAAAATCTCATTTACTCGGCTTCGCCATGCTGTATTTGAAGAGAACGTCCGACTTTTTTGGCATGTAGACATTCGAAATGCGCGCTTCTCACTGACGAAAACGGCATGCATTTGAGATCGCGCCGATGCTGATTTGGCACTCTCGAAGAAATGGACACTAAATAAGTGTCTTGTGCGTGCAATCATTTACAATCATGAACTATTATTCATATCGATTCAGGAAGTAGCTTTGGAATGCTTCGAATGTGGGGCTATAGAACACTTTCGCATCGGTCGCTTTTGTGTATGGCAAATTCATCGATTATCACATTGGAACAGTATATTCGATGCGGCACACAAGATACAATCGTCACAAAGAAATTGGCCTTGAATCAGTGAAACGCAAGCAAACGGTAGTGCATTTTCTTGTCTCTAGCAACCTGCGTCAATTCTTCTCTGTTTGTATAAAGGCGATGTTAAAAAAACTTCAGAGTGCTAGTGTAAAATCTTATACTTTAGTGTAGGCACTAAACAATCGCATGACGCCTTCTCATAAGGCTGCCAAACTAGCGAATCCCTCTGGCGGGTTTATGGCCATTCCACAGTGAAATTTTGTAAGAAAATATTTTCTCTCGAGCTGGTGCTTCGTCCACGACACACACTTCTTTACCGAACGAATACATTCCAAACATGTACTGGATTCTAGGTGCCATGTACAGCGTGGAAGTGACAAAGTTTGCAACTTGCGATTCCTGGCATCACAATCAATGCCATTGCTCTGCACTTCCACTACGCTATGCCCAATTCACAAAGCCAGCGCTCTTGCAGAGATTTTGAAATTGAGAAGATATAGTAACTTCAATGCCCTGTCTATAGAGCTGCATTTGGGGTTGTATTTTCTAGTTTTTGTGCTCATTTCTGTCCTGTAGTGGTAGCAGCAGAGTTGCATTGTATGCGCACGAATTGTAAGGACGGTCATTGGTTTAAACAGAAACGCTAATTGCAATTTCTCAGCACGTTACGTCATTGGATCAGAATAGCTGAAACGAAGGCTATGAGGTTTACAAAGTAAAGGCATGCAAACAGCGTACATAGACGAGCATTCTGAAAGCGACTACGATGTCAGAGACCAAGTTTCTCAAGATGAAGACTGGATCAGTAGTGTTGAAAGTGAGGATTCGGCTAGCTTCATCAAGCATGAGAAAAGTGTCAAAAAGCTAAAAGTGGCGCCAAATAATGTCGATCAGATACATAAAGCAAAAAGGGACAAAGAACTTGGAAAAGAGCAGAATCGATGGTATGATGATGGTTGTTATCTCAATTATGTTAAAAGATTGGCCGAACATGAGAATCAAATCCAATGGTGTCTTGATCATGAAGTATCTTGCTTTTACTTTAGATTGAAGGATACAAAAAGCTCAAGTATTATTCAGAACGGCCAGTTCTGTGAAGAGTGTGAATATTACCAGTCGGGTGATCTTTATCTCACCGATTCAGGGCTCACTGTTCCTACCTATATATACGCGCAGCTGTATCCACACCAACGTCAGTGCCTCGAATGGCTTCATGGGCTGCATGAGCGCAACACCGGTGGAATTTTGGGTGATGAAATGGGTTTAGGAAAAACTGTGCAGATCGTTGCATATGTTGCCGCTATGCATGCCGCTAGTCGATTGTGTTCAGTTTTGCTTTTGTGTCCTGCATCCGTCCTTTTACAGTGGACGCGCGAATTTCATAAATGGTACCCGAAAATGCGTATCACATTGTTACATAGTACTGGTTCAGGAGTTGTTTTATCGAATAAATCATACGCCGATCTTGTCCATGAGATCGTTGGAGATCACGAACCCAAAGATTCCTCGGATGAGACTGAGAAAATTTGCGGAACCGGTGGAGTAATCCTCACAACCTACGAAAATGCTCGTCAAAATCAGCAATTACTGTTAAGTATCGACTGGGATTACGTCGTTTTAGACGAAGGGCATAGGATTCGAAATCCTGATGCTGACATATCTCTTGTGTGTAAGCAATTTCGCACTGTCCATCGTCTTATACTCACAGGCACACCGATACAGAATCACCTTCGGGAACTCTGGTCGCTATTTGATTTTGTTTATCCAGGAAAGCTAGGTACATTACCCACTTTTGAAGATGAATTTGTTCTTCCAATCAAGACTGGTGGCTATGCAAATGCATCTAAAATGCAAGTCGTGATGGCATACAAGTGTGCCCTGGTACTAAGGGATGTCATCAATCCATACATGCTACGTCGCACTAAGAAAGAGATCCAAGATACTCTTGAATTGCCAGAAAAAATGGAACATATATTATTCTGTCGACTTACTGCCTACCAGTACGATCAATATGAAGCATACTTGCGCTCTCCTGAAGTAGCTCGCGTTTTAAATTACGAAGTGCGCCCGTTTCGTGCGATTTCAACACTAAGGCATATATGTAATCACCCAGATCTGGTTAAACGTACTGACGATGAGGCTCCACATGCAGAAGATTACGGGTGTATAAAAAAAAGCGGTAAGATGCTGGTATTGCGCAAAATTCTGGCTATGTGGAAAGACCAGGGGCATCGTGTGCTTCTTTTCACCCAGACGCGTATGATGCTTGATATACTGGAAAGGTTCATGGAACATCATGCATATAATCATTGCCGGCTCGATGGGTCCACGCCAGTTAAGGAACGACAGAGACTTTTGGACAAATTCAACGATCCGGAAAGCGATATCTTCATTTTCTTACTTACGACACGAGCTGGTGGTATTGGGATTAATCTATCAGGTGCGAATCGTGTCATAATCTTTGATCCGGACTGGAATCCCAGCACCGACATGCAGGCTAGAGAACGATCTTGGCGTATTGGTCAAAGTAAACAAGTCACCATCTATCGGCTAATTACAAGTGGGACTATTGAAGAGAAAATCTATCATCGGCAGATATTTAAGCAATATCTCACAACAAAGGTGCTACATGACCCAAAGAGAAAGCGCTGTTTCAATCGTCATACTTTGCGCGATCTTTTTACTCTTGCGAGTGGTGCACAACCTGAAGGTAAAGAAGGGACGAAGGCACACGAAGGTGTTGAGACGACAGATCTTTTTCTTGCCGGGCATGTACCAGTCCCAGTAGCTGAAAATCAAGGTTCCTTGCAGAATGGAGGCTCTATTGGGCGCGAATCTTTAGAAAAAGCGGAATCTGACGAGGGTCTGGAAAACGATACAAGTACGAATAAGTCAAGCGACAACGATCGAATTCTGAGGCATTTATTCGACGGAGAAGAAATTCATGGCGTCTTCAACCATGCTGCCATAGAGCACGAAGGTGTACAAAATCAAGAAGCTGATTTAATAGAGATGGAATCCTCAAAGATTGCCGAGTCGGCGCTTTCTGCGCTGCGCCAATCTTGCGATTTGGTGCGGCAACAACGCTGTAGTATCTCTACACCAACATGGACAGGTAGACAAGGTTATGCTGGTCAACCGGCTAAAACAACCGAAAAAAGAAGACTCGGCGGTCGCAGATCGCGTGTACCGAACAGCTACACGAACCCACATTTATCTTCCAAGGAAATCTTGAGCAAATTCTCCAATCAGCGGTATGGTATCGTGGACCGTGGACTGCCTGCAAGTGCCAAATCACCTACAAAGGCTAATGCTGACACTTCTGAAGGCGTAACTAGTCTCACGGAACAAATCCGCGTTTTCCTATTGCACGATAAGTGCAATCACGGCCGCGGCTTTGCGACAGAAGCAATTTTAGATAGATTTGGTCATCTTATAGATCCCAAGGACAAGCTTACATTTCGAAAGTTACTTCGTGATTTGGCAATTTGTCGGAATGGCAATTGGATTCTGAGGACCGAGTTCATGGATGGTTCGTGATGCATTGTCAAGCGGTTCATCATAGATGACGAGAGGTAGTATTGGCAGCAAATCGTTGCGGATGGTTTATAATTTAACAACCGAGACTAAGACAACCGAGTTTATCTGGCTCACTTGTAGAGTCAAAGAGAACTAACTCCGTGAACGAAAATCATCCGGGAAAAGCGGCATCCTATCTCATACAAAATCTTTGACACTGATATGAACTCGCTCAATTCTTTCAATCAAATCTAGTCGTTGATTTCTTAAGTACGTACAACAGCGCACCATTATCCCACCATTTGGTGCGCAATATGGACTTGTCACCGTCAGGTCGCGTGAATAGTGTGCGCGAATTAGTGTTCATTTCTGAGGACACCAATGGAGCAGACACAACCAATTTGAGTTTGTGGCATGCACAAATGTTATTCAATCAATTGTGTGCTACGAAGGAAAGCTTAAATTCTAATCTAGAAATCGTTGAAGCTGATGATGAGAGAGTGGAAGAAGCTTTAATGACAAGTGAAAGTGACAGTGATTGGAAGCATGTGAGAACACAGATTAATAAGAGGCGTACAATGTGGAACCGGAAACGCCAAAAGGAAAAAACGGAAGAAGTCTGGAAAATCGCTGCCATATCGTATAGCGACGACAGCAACATGAGGAATGATACGGATAAAAACTCCACGTGTTCTCTTGATGTAATTGAAAAAGAACGGGTTGACCAAACGACTATCTTAAATGATGAACTGAAGCGCAACTCGTGTAATGAATTAATATCATTTACATCCGAAAGCAAAGTATCAATTATATATGAGCAATATCGATGCGTATTCTGCCTTGATTTTTCTCCGTCAACCTTTTCAGTCGATCCAAGCACCGGAAAGGTATTCTCGGATTCGATATGCGAAGTGATAGAGGTTGGTCAGCTTTACATATCTTTTGACTATTATATTGTAAGACGAATTCTCTCTTCAGATTTTCCTCCGCAATCTAACAACAAAAATGATAATTGGTGACTTGAATTTCCAGCCAGAAATTCATCTGTCATTACTAGTTCAGGTGCGCCGACATTTCATAATGGAAAGGATTCCAATTGACACTTTAACCATAGGGTGCCGTTCCAGAGTCTTTATATGTTCTGGTTCAAGGATTTGCTCTGACAACAAATAATCCGCATTATTTGCTGGACATTATTCGAGACAGACTGAAACTGATTGAGAATTTTTGGGCTTCTAAGATGCGCAATGACGTTGGTTGCAAGCATGGGTCACGTCTGGGCCTAAAAGTTACTGAGAATCTCGCGAGTAGGCAAACCACAACGACAAGTCTTTCTCAGATGCTTCGCAATGCTGTGTACGCGCTCAATTCTCTACCCATGGCAGCGTCATCGTTCCTTGTTATCATAACCGATGGTGTTGTGGATCAATTCGATGCGTATTCTTACGATGGGCTCTTGATGCAACTGGTTCGTCACGATATCAACTGTCATTTCATTCAACTGGGCGGAAGCATTGCTTCAGATCAGTGCTTTGGCTATGTTAGCGATACGGATTTTTTGCGTTTCCTCGCAAAGGCCACTGGAGGTAGATATTGGACCTTGGATATGCTCTCCCAAGCTAACTCACAAAGTGGTGATAGTATGGTAAGTAAGAGACACTCAAGTAGTCTCATGTGCGTCTCAGAAATCCAGGACGCATGCTTTATCCGCAAATCAAGTCTTTGGGGGCTCTCTGACCCCGACTTTCAAATTCGACGCTCTCATTACATGCTATCATCCGATGCGAAGTTTCTGATTCCACTAAAATCGTATCAATTATGGCGAGAAAAGGTTCACGACTATCGAATCGTGGTGGACATTGATCGAATTATCGAAGTGCGCACTCGCGAAGGCTTCAAAATTAGTAAAATATTACCGTTTGATCGAAATGACGCGGAATCTCACGATCAAAGTGCTACCAACTCGCATGGTACAGATTCTACACGCTACTTGGTATTTGTACTGCAATGGAAGCAAGATGTATGGATAGAATATGTTGTTTCTATCACAAAAGAGGTATCCCATCTTGAACAAAGGATGGCAACGACTGTACCCTTCAGCTCTGACGAATGGTACGTCGTAATCAACATCATCGCACAAGTGGATTTCTTACAGGCGTTCGAAAGCTGCAAAAACAAAACTCTTGGATTGAGGGATAGCAACAACAGTGCAATTAAAAACGAAGTAGTCGTCTCAGGTACCCCATTATCACTCCATCATTTCATTCGCAACGTACAAGATGTGGATCGCGTGCTACTTCATCTTGTCACTGCAACTGCGTCAAGTTATACTACAAAGACAAAACAAGAAGGTGAAAGATCGTACCATGGATTTGGCAGTCCATCGGACATGATGCCATCTCGTCCTCATCCAGTCTTCAAGATCATTGGAAATTTAGCGCCTGTACTTTGGCATCGCTGGTTTGCTGTTGACAGATTTGAAATTCTTCAGATTATACCGAATGATATATTCATAAAGAGGATATACGGATCGCATGCATTCACCAAAATAGGAACCGCAGCGGAACTTGATAACACCCATCATTTTGGACGGAAATGGGCCGCAGATCCTTCCACATCAGATCAAAACTACATACGTCGTAAGGAATCTGGTCCTTTCAAAGGCTCTACGCCGGTGCCAGAATTGAACATCAATGAGATATTTCAACTGCTTGGTACTACACAGGTGAACGACCGAATAGTATCTGTCATCACAAAGTGGTCTACACAGCGAATTTCACAAGATCTATTTCTGAAGTTCCTGCAACCATTGCCACATCGAGCTTTCAGATTTCGCACCCTTCACAATGAATATTTACGCGTTGCACAAGACGACAGGCTCTGTGGCAATGCATCACACATTGAAACGAATAAACATCTGCATTGCAAACACTTACGTCGCAAACGTCCAGAGCAGCCGTTTTGTATCATTCGCATTGAGCGCAAGAATCATGTTTTGACAGCGTTTCATGTGGCTTTCTTCTCAGCAGGATCATCTTTACGCAAGCAGGCAGTATCGAGTCTTAAACAGGTGATCATGGCAGAGGTCAATGATGCCCACTCATCCGTTTTGGCTTGGCATCCTTCCTTCCAGAAAATCGCGTCATCTCCGACTAGTGGTTCCGTCACCAGCAGTGCAGCAATAACCAAAACAGCAATTGCGTGTCATCGGATGATAAGTCGATTGACAGCAGGTTTCGACATCCTAGCACTCTATAATGAAGAAAGAGCGAAGAAGATTGGGCACGAAACTTGTTTGCCGTTGGAGAAGCAAAGTGGTCTTGCAAATTCTTCATGTTGTGGAGGGAGTGATATTGCGTTTCGAGAGACATTTGGATCTTATATGTGGCACATTAATTGGAGATGGAAATTCACAAACAGCACGGAATTAGTCAAGATGATGAAGCAGATTCACAAGTCTCGAATCGCTGCGGGATTCTGGGTTCTGGATTGGCATCTACATCAACGAAAGAACAATACCTCTCACGGAAGAAGTAACATAACAAAGAACTATAGTTATGCAGCATCAGACCTTGGCGGCCGTTATCAAAAGTACAGAGGCAGCGCCATGAACCTCAACAATCATGATGTCAACCCGCTTATGTGGTCAAAACATCGCTACAGAACGACATCTTTCAATGTGGAAAGCGTGACATTTGGACGAGAAATACTCTTGGAGGACAAAAATGGGCGCGATCAGTGTATTCTATTGCAATATGGAATGCTTCGCATCTCTGAAACCCGATTGATCACGTCGTTCTGGATGGAACCTCATCATGGCTTGATGAGGCCCATTACCCAGGATGATTTATGTCGGGATATTTACAGTCATTCAGATCATGCGGTCGGTCACGAGCGTCCAATGCAAAAGCACAAAGGAATGTCAAGTTTGAGTGTGCGCGCTCCGATTGGCGCTCAAAACGAAGCTACAAATGGCAAGGTCATTGGAGGACCGCTGGGTGAAGGAAAAGAAGTGACTGTCGCAACTAATTCGAGCGAAGCGAAACCCCAAACAAATGTGGATGCAGCCGACAAATCATCAAATGTGTCTGGAATGAAATCTCAAATACCAAAGCAGCAAGTGATCAAGTCTTCTCTCGACACTGGACAGTTGTATCTGTGTGAGAACGATCTACTTCAATTGATCACAGCGTTTCTTTTTCATTGTGATCGACAAGTAGTAGCATCTCATCATACATTTTTGACGCTTCGTCAAGCGTTTGAAAGCGTTGACGCTTTACCTCCGCCAACTCCGGAGCATCGGAAAATCGTCGGTGCGGAAAACAGCTCAAGTCAAGCAGAAGGAAGTGTAGACCGGTCAAATCTTCTACTACCTCCTTTTAGCACAGCCAGACTATTGTGCGTCTCCAATCGAGCGACAGATCAATTCTTGATGTATTTGGAGCACGATAACGAGAAAATGAAGCTTGAGGTGGACGAAAAGAATGGAATTAGCACTCATGAGAATGCACCAAGGAAGTCCCAGATCTCAAGCTCAAACTTGCATTTATATACCATGCTAGAAGAGACATTGCTAAGTCTGAGTGATTTTGAGGTCACCTGGACAGATATCAACGGTGAACTCGTCGCCAAAACATTTCGTGCTCAAGATGAGAAAGGCTTATCAGTCAATAGGTCAGAGCGAAGTATACCCTTATGGATCACGTCACATCTTAGTAGCTCCGCTTTTTTGGAAGAATGGATCCCGCAGTATCGACTAAGTCAAGGACGATGTTTTGCCAAGCTGATCAACAAGCATGACATACTTCTTTCTTTCCTACCATCATTGGAAGTCATGGAAACACATATTAAACCAGATCATTCGCCGAAAGATGCAAGTCAACGAGATATCAGTGATTGGGACAATGGAAGCAGCGCTCAATCTATTTCAAATGCAGCGGATAATGAAGGAATTCGCGCTTCCAAACTGCGAAATTGGAACAAGGCCCGCATACACAGATTGAAGAAGGTACTTCATGACTCGACTTCATCTGATGATATCGTACTGTATTGGCAACGACGTCAAAGCTTTCGTGAAGGCTATGATATAAGCCACAACAATCGACACAGTTGCCAGCACGGCCCGCAACTCTCAAATCATAAAGAAAACTTTTTGTTGGCGAAAGACTATAAATTATGTCGCAAATTTAGCCGTGAGATACCTTATGGAGCTGATTCTCATCTTCTTGTGCAAAGTATGGATGGAACTTCTAGTACGGGATTCTTTCAAGTTGCATTTTACGAAGTAGCTAGAAACTCACTGTCACATGAGCCGTATCAATTTGATCGACGCAAAATTCAAAAGGCTAACGATGATTTGGAGGAGAAACCGACTATTTACTCACGCGTTTTACCAAATTTGTTCACAATTCTTGATAGAGTACCCAAAGACGGAAAAAGCAAAAGGAGGGATTACAAGCTTTCTTCCGAGCATCGACAAAGAACTTTGTCAATGACAAGTGGGGATAGCAGAGATGGTTTGCAATCATCATCAGCTCGTCAGTTTCGGGAGAAGATGAAACGAGCGCATGAACACAATTTCTCTCGCGGTGTCTATATCTCGCTACGGGAAGGCACTTTGGTGCAACAAAGTGATTTGATGCAAGCAATATCCAGTTGTCTTCAAATTCCGATTGATCTGGATATCACAGTTCTCCATCGCACTATACAAGCTACCTCTACTCGTCCGGAACTTTTCCACATGCAGAAAACTTATCAGAAGAAACATATGAGCACCCAATGGGACGAACTGATGAATAGATTTAAGGAATCGTTTATTCGAATACTCCTGTCTGACAATTTGTTTCAATCAGTTCATGGTACCGAGTATTACGTTTTTGGTGGCAATGAATCGGTTTTTGGAACGAAGAGAGTTGGGAATGTAAGTGAAGATAAAGTCACCGAATATGAAGATGACGACGGTTCTGGTCTGTGCTCTTTGGTTGCGAACAATATGTCAAATATCTCGCAGCAATGCAGTATTGATATCAGTGTCTCGGACAATGAAACTGAGGATGGGGTCGAGCACGACGATCTACAGGCTCCAATAAACGAGAAAGAACGCAGCAGCGATTCGGCTGATGATCAGACCGGAAGCTGGGACGCTCATGCTACATTTCGGAGCGATTATTCGACATGCATACGAGACGGGCGACACATGAAAAACAGAGCCGACTTGAAATTGAACAAAGACGTTGCGGTTGCCACATCGAACCTATCCATGCCGTTCTTTCTACGTTTTGAATACGTGGAAGTTGATGTAACCAGCATGAACAAAGATTATCTTCAAGCAGAAAGCGCTTGTGACAACAAGTATTGCCAAAAGGTTGAAAAACCAAGACCATTTTTTCATCGAAGTCACAGTACACATAGTCTCATTCAGCCTTCTTTTGACGAGAACGTCACAGTTGCAAACAGTACGAGAGCATTAGTAGATCAAAAGACTCTGCAATATGGATCTTTGTCAGAAGTAGTCGAGTGGTTTGAAACTTCAAGCTGTACTCGTATTGCTTTGCGACTTATTACACTTACACTCCCGAACGAACAATTGTTCGAGCAGTACTCAAATAGGCGAGAGAATGTGTCTGCCAACGCGACGGCTCAAGCGAATGCATCACAGAAAGATGCAACAAAAAGGCAGGAGGTATTTGGAGCTCTACCAGTATTTCAACGTCAAGTAATAAGAAAATTGCGTCAGCAAATTAAAGAATGGTGTGGAGTGGAGATTTTGAGCATTTTGCGAACGACTAATTGCATAGCGATGCCAATTGCACGGCTGGTGTCCAAATTGGTGCGAAACCTACCACAAAACCTGATGACCAAGGTCACTTATCCGCTACGGTTCACGGCTGATGTTCAAGAATCACCGGAAACGGCTCAGGAGATATTTTTGAGAGAGTTTGCTAAGGGGAACACTTACTTTGACTTGCTCGAATGCAATGGTTTACATTTCGTTGTGAAGAAAAGTTCCGAAACATCCGTCGCAAGCGTGTCAAGCGAGACAATAGAAAAAGCGCTAGATGTGAGCGCCACATATACGATACCTTTCTGGGCATACTTTCAGGTAGAAAAAGGCTTTGTTCATTTGTACATGCATAGCCCAATCGATTCTGAAATACATTCGGGTTCGACCAGTGCAAAAGAGTCGTTCAATAAACTAGTGGAACTCACTCGTCTTCATCTCGGTGTTCAAAGCGTTTGTAAGCGTGTGAATCAGTTACTACTGCTAGCTCAATTGCATGAATCGAGAACGTGTAACGTACTCTTGCTCAGTCAACCTCGAGTAAATGCTCAGCGTAACACATCGGGTGGTCCAAGTTTTCGAAGCTCTTTCTCAACGCAAGGCTCACACACAGGAGAAACAACCTCCAGCCAACATAGTAATGTTGAATTGCCACGTCAACGTGCCAACACGGTCTCCTCCGATTATATGGAAGATCAGTATCCCTCTTTGGAATTTGACTCCTTCTTTTGGCCTGGCCAATTCGAATGTCCACTACAATACAGCGCATTTTTCAAATTGCACGACCGATTAGCACCGAATGTGGCACTGAACATGCTTTGTACATCCGCTCTCGAACAATTTCAAGTGCATAACCGCCGACATTTATTCGTGTATCGAGATCGAAGTGGACATGTATTCTATCTCAAAATCAGCGTCAGTGAGACGATTTCTGAAGTGAAGGAAGGACGCACACAAAGCAAACTGAATCGATCAAATAGAAAGAACTCAGAAAGCACTCCCAATACATCAGATTTCTCGTATGCTGGTGCTGTGGAGCCTACTATGATGAAGGAAAATGGGATACTATTACGAGTGTTTGGTATAAGTGATGCTGGCGAAGAGGTTACACATGAGCTTTGCCGCTTACTGGAACGAAAGCTTGATGAGGCAACGTTGCTGATTCTAATGAAACTCCTTGGAAGAAACGCCAAATTCCAACTCAGCATGGCAGACTTATCGTTTCTTTGCCCGCCAATGGAAGAGCCTTATCATGTTCTCAGCTTTGGTCTTCCTAAAGATACCCAAAATACATCAGCATTAATACATATCTTCAAAAAGGTGCTCTGCTACGTTCCTTACGTGCGATATGTGTCAAACTCTGGAACAATTTCCTCTGGAAGAAATTGTGTGATTGAGCGTCGGCATGGTCGAACGAGAAGCAGAAAGGCATCTGAGATCTTTTCATCTACCTTACAATCAGAAGCACACATCAGCTTGCAGCACGAAAAGCCTGGGAACTTATTTACAAAATCGGAGACTACTCATCCTGCTTACTTGCAACCTAGTGAGCTTTCCGAACAAGCTCAAGCTTTACTAGTAATTGGAACAGCCGATAAAATATCACCCGTGTACTGGAATTATCTCAAAAATCAAACTTTTATCTCGAAAGAAGAAACGAATGATAATTTGGAAGCTGCGAACGACGAGATGTTTGTGATAAATTTAAATCCGGAACTGAGAATCGCACCTCCATCTTTTTGGAAGATCGGAAAAGGTCTTATCTTGCTCAAGGTTAAGGTGTGTACTAGAGCCAAGCCAAATCACAGTGGTGGAGAGGAACCGGAGATTGATTATCTACCCCATCCACTACAAGGAAATGATGCTTCACAGCCTAGTAAGGGAAACCAAAGTACTTTGATCCTTCATATGTCTTTGTGGGCTCGTGGCAATTTCGATTTGAGAGAGGTGGATAAACATTTGAAAACAGTTTTACAACAAGCCATTTGTGATTACTTTATTCAACAATCAATGCGTCCACTTCGAGAATCACATCACGACACTCCTTCAGTTTATTCAGCGGTCATCTTGGACACACAGAAAGCAAAATCAACTACTTTGAATGAAGAGAGGAACACCGAAAGTGATAATTTCTCAACTGACTCAGATCGTCGCAAGTCCTTAATGAATGTTTCGTCTGACCTTCAATCAATATCAACGACTAAACTTCGATGCAGGCTTCCTATCAGTGCCGATGAAATCGAGTTCGTTGTCGATGAGTTCGCTCAACTACTCGACAACATTTTGCCTACTCGTTTCCGTCCACTTGTCATGTCTAAGCTGTCGTCACAAAAATCATATACAATCCATTCATTCGACTCTACAAAGCAAGATGTCTCGCTTGAGAATGGCAAACGCATTTTTCGTATCATACCTTCCAGCGGCGGCACAGGCAACGACACAGGATCGGTTATTCCAATGTCGGAGAAAGCATCATCATTCACGGCAACACTAAAAAAGCTGGCTGAAAGTGACATCTTTATGGACTCGACATCCGAGCACACGAGCCGTTCTCCCACAGGGATAGAGCACCAAAGTGGTCATGAGAGCGTCGATCTTTTTTATTACGTATTAGAATTTGGCAGCAACGAAGGCTTTGAATTATTGGGCTACAACATAAGCACATCACTCATCGAGCTTTTGCTGCTTCATAGCTCTCGTATTCTGACGTGGTCCAGTCTTCGTCGAAATTTATCATGTTCTCTTTCCATGGCGATGTGTGGGCTTTTGTGGGCGTCACCGACTGGCACACATGTCATCCAACCTAAAGAGTTGTACATCAATGGTGGCACCAGATTTGTGACCCCGGTAACTCCGAAGAAGATAGCAGTTGATTACATTGGATTTTGTAGAAGTGTTGCAAACTTTGTTGGGCAAGTCCGAATACAGCCCGCACTGATCGACGCAAGCAATTTTCACCTTTTAGAAAGCACTTCACTCGGGAAGTATCTTAGAGAATTCGGTAGCATGCCAAACTGCACCATCTCATCCATAAGCAGCGAATTTCTGGATCAGAGCACAGCAATGTCGAGACCCCGTACAAAAAGTAATATGAGTAGACAAAGTAGTGGGACTACAAGTTGCTGCCCAGCTATAGTCGGGGACCTGAAGCGCGAATCCTCATCACAGTCACTTTCCCAATGGAGTGCTTCAAGTGAGCTTCCAAGTCCAGTAAGAAGTATTGGTTTGGACTATGCTGGAGCGCCGTCACCGATCAAGGCAACAAAAGCGACATCTCTTGGACTTGCTGAGAACCAATTAGAAGTTCGTCATGTCTCAAGCACACCTTTGATGCGACCACGGGACACTTCGATTGCTGCAAATGCGTTAATGGCAGCTCGAGTCAGAGCACGTGGAGGAGCATTGTCCGGATCATTCTCTGTGAGCCATTCTTCTCGCCAACGTCCTTTTAGCGGTATTACTGGAATTGCAAGCAGTGCCAATGCACCATCTTCATTTGGAATCAAAAAAGCAGCAGTGCCTTTGAAACAAGGGTCTCCTACTAATACAAGCGGAACATCAGTACGTTCACCAATAGCTATATTTGAAGGTAGTGTCTCTCAAGGTCATACAACTCCTTCCGGGCAAATTCGCCATTCAAGCATTGTGAATTCGCATATGAATAGTGAAGAAAAAACTCCGTCTTTCCATTATCGAGCTCGGTCCCATACCCGACCACTTCCAAGCACGAACTCAGTCAAGTCGCACACCACTGAGTATACAAAGAATCTGGATGAAGCGTCTTGGCCCACAGAACTCAAGTGCGTCTGGGGTCCACAATATCGACTAAAGCAATGTCGAAGGCATGGAGATGATGAGTTGAAAATCCGAACAGAGTCTCCTGCTCACTCAGTAAAACACATTGATTCACTTCGACACACAACTGAACAACTTGACAATCAATGGGCTGACTATGAGGCTCAGCTTTCACACTACATGACCAAACTAAGCTTGTTCAACCAATTGAGACTAGAAATGCAAAATCAGGAAGCGTTTTTGGATACATCTGACTCAGGAAAACTGCCAGAATGTGATGATGAATACCAATTTCTAAGCATGACCTCGAACGAAACAATCGAAAGCCTGATGAAAACGGGTCATACATTGATGCAGCAGCGCTACCAAATTCTTCTTGAGGACTCTGATACTTGGAACAGGTCGGACATGACGCGTAAAGTGGTCGAAAATCAAATCGAGTCGCTGCAAATGGCACTGCATTTTATCAATTTGTTGTCGTATAAGGAAGAGATGATCTTTGGAAATGATAAAATCCCAATTTCGCAACTCCACAAAGAACAAACGATCGAACAAATCTCTAATCATGAAGGCCCACATGTGTTTGAGATCAGAAAGCGCGTTACAGAGGATGTAAACATACTCCAAAATCACAGAGCTCAAGTATTTCGTCGAGATTTCTTTCAGCACCTATCAACCTTTGGGTTTCGGCACCTTCAAACCGTCCCATTATCGACTGGCTCGTCAATATACTCGTCGGCCTCATCAGGGGGTATAAAAGGCGAAAGCGATGTGTTCGCCTCGGAATGTACTCCTCAGTACTTCTATTATGCGTACCCTCCAACACACGACTCACATCGGGAAGCCACGCAATTGCCTAGCCAGGATACACCAAAGTCCACTTCCGCTTCTCTTGCATTAGTGCTTCTTAAAGTCCAGCAAGCGAACCAGTTTCTCGACCTCATTGCTGTCATACTGTGCGAAAGTGACCTACACCGACTGGCACCAGGCATTCCATACACAAACGAATCGGATCTGGAATCTTCGTCTGGAATCGGGGATTTGGTTAGCACGGCGATGAATTGGATTCAATCATCGTTAAAAATCCGCATGATGATGTTCGATTTCAATCTGCATTGCTTGAGTGATTCTTTATATCGCTACATCAATGTCGGACATAAGTCTGGGGAAGTGAATTGTTGGCAAAGCACTATACCGTATCAGAATATCATCCCAAGTGTCCGATCAGTAATCAATCAATTTCAGAGATTATCCGATCAAGGAAGGCACGAATGCTTGCTTAGTGAGGGCACGCAAAACATAGCAAGTGAAGCCGCGTGTACGTTGCACTCAACATTGATGGAACTTCCAGATCGCAGGCTGTTTCCAAGAAATGAAAAATTGAATGTGGAAATTTTGCTTCGATATATGGCGTCACATTCAAATCGTTACGGTGTCAGTGACCTGTTTCATTGTGGAACTCCAGATACTATTTGCTGCATGTCATCCAGCGGCGCATTCACGAGCCTATTGTCGACAAATGCGACGGAAAATGACGTCAATTCCCCACAATATGGGAATGTTGTTGACCGAATGAATACCTCTAGCACAAACTCTGGCGATTCAGTGATTGCATTTCGCGGGTACGCGTTGTTGATGACGTCGCAGAACGTGGATGCTAAAGAGATCAACAAAGGAGAACATTGTCTTGAAGCTCTCGGGAAGAGCTGGATCCAACTCTTTTTGATAAGATCATGTCCGATTACCCGAGACTCTGACCATAACGTATTACCTGCGGAGAAAGCTATGGAAGAAGCCAAACAATTTGTGACGGAAGCGTTTGAGTTGGCTGCTCAACACTATGAGCGCGACCTATTGTGGACTCGATTGTTGTATCACGGCAACGTCGATTTGATTCGAGATATCGCCGCCACCTACGATCTACCGGTCGAAGCGTTTCAGCAAAAAGTGGGAGCTCAAGAACTGAATGACTGCCTTCGCTTATCCGCATGTACTTGCATTGATGACATTGAGCCGCATCTGAAGGATATGTTTTCAATTACTACAGTCGACTGGCAAAGGTTTTTCCAACATTTGCACAAGATGTATGATGAGAACGAACTTCGTGAGTATCATTTCGCCGAAGACAATAGCTCTCATTTGATGTTGCTTTGTTTGGACGCCGGTGATCTCATGATTCATTTGAAAATAAATCTCGAAACCGATGACAGTCAGCTTCGCTGTACACAGACACAAGTTGACTCAAACAAACAGGTCGTAACGCCCATCCAGGTCGAAATATGTCAACGAGAAGAGTCATTCGACCAATCCTTTACGTCGTCGCAGAGACATGCGATCTCGAAGTTTGTGAATTTGACAGTGCACTGGCTGTGGAGCATCTTACTTTACGATTGAATATATGTATGAGGGTAGCGTGAATCACCAAATTCAGCATTGTTCTGAGCATTGTGTAGCTCAGTTTTGTTCATTTTGACCTTAGAAAGCGGTACTGTAGAAAATATCTAGCGACCATAAAGCAAGCGATCATTCGTTATAGATCATCATCATCCTCGTCTTCTTCTTCACTTGAAAAAGTATGGGGCACTTGATAATCACTCATATCTGATGGAAGTTGTAATAAGGCTCTTACTTCGCGATTGGATAGCAAATGATGCTGATGATCGGGTAGATCATCGTCACTTGCTTCGTCTGACTCATCGGTTTGCGGCTCATCGTCCTCTAATATAACTTCATATTGATCGTCAGCATTATAATCACTGGGTGATAGTGAATACTCTTCGTAGTCTTCGCTGCCTTCTTCCGCATCTTCTTCAGTATCTGATTCATAATCCATCGAGTCGGTTGTATCTTCGTCTTCACTGTGATCCTCAACATCCGAATCGGCGTCTGCAGCTCGTCTGCGACCTATCTCATACAGCAAACAGCTATTGTTACGGTTGATGGACGCTCCTTCTTTTGCGCTACTTCCCTCGACCACGCTAAGAAAATTACCAAGAGGATCGACTCGAAGATCCACGATATCGCGTTCTAATTCAACAGTGCTGATTTCTTTGTAATCACGAGCATCCAAGACGCGAAACCATGTTCTCAGCTTGCATCTCTTGCGCTTAACGTCATCATAATCCCCTCCAAGGCTCTTTAACGGGTAATATACGAAGAGCACGGAACCTTGTGGGCTGAAAAATGCTTGAGACTTGTCCAGAGCTGGAACTACTCGCAACAGCCGATATGTGCGAAGATCCCATACAGCGGCATTGATCACAACTTCGTTCCCGTTCGGGTGAAAGAATCCATTCCCAGCATTTGACAATTTGTCAAATTTGTGCAATGCAGTCTTCGTTGAGCGCACATCCCATAGCATTCCATCTGTCAGGATCCTTGTGTCATCTTGCGCATAACATGCGTTTGTGTCCACACCATAGTCATTAGATCGATTGACATCATTCAAACGCGAGGTCACCTGTCCAGTTATAACGTCTAGAATCAAAGCTCCACGTGGTCGGGTTCCCCGCAAAGCGAGGCTCGTATTTCCCGATCGGTCATGTTCTTCGCTGTTGGTCACATCCAATGCAACCAAATGGTCCCCAAAATGATTGTATCTCGGACAACGGGCACCAATGTATCGCCACTGAAGCATGTCTTCTTCTCTATTGTTAATGTTCCACAGGGCAATTTCAGCGAGACCCGAACCAATGGCACCAGTAACAACGCATGGGCGCTGACTTCCCACAAAAGTGTTGATATTTGTTTCGAGATCGGTCACGCGGCTCCATCGCGAATGAGCCTCCCATTCCTGTACAACTAAATTGCTCTCAACGTTGACAAGATGAACAACTCCTTCCCGAGTACCGAGCAGCAGAGTTTGTTCCTCGGCTTTGGCGCAATAGAATTGCGCCGATATGATATCGTAATACATTGGACTGTGATACAAATCTTGATACGGGCGGTATTGGCTGTAAATGTAGCGATTGATGCCAGCATCAGCGTACGGATCAGAAAACGCACGCACACCATATCGCACGCCTATTCTGTCACGAAGCATAACGCTATTCGTGATGTTTCCATGCGAGGACATTGAATTGTACATAATTCGAGAAGGCATGTGTAAACTTTGTGGCTCCGGACATGAATGTGTGGCATCCTTGCCAAACAATTTGAATGGAGGAACCGTTGTGACTGGGTTGACACACTGTCGATGTTGCTCGCGAAGGTAGTGTGTTATGATGTCGTCTAATTGGCTTTTCTGATGAGAGATAGCTGGATGCTTCACCTTTCCAGCTTGACGATCTTGTATATCAAAGTAGCTAGCCGAGTGAAGTGCGTATCGGATATGTTTTCGCTTCTGTGAATGACAAGAACGTCTTCTTCCTAACTCTTCGCCGTGGTACGACTTCTCTTTACCTTCCAGCTCCATTTTACTTTTCTGTTGCACGCTACCTTGAAATTGAGCCGAGACTTTCAACTTTTTGGATGGTCGTCCGATGTTTGCAATCTTCTCCGCACCGGGATTCCCGATCGTAGGTCGTGAGCGTTCTGAAGCTGTGTTTCGATTACGCCGAATCGAATACGATTGCGAGGATTCCTTCGTATCTTCAGTGCCAGAGCGCAATCGATTACTAAACTTTGTCCGCGAGTATGGAACGTCCTGGTGTTTGGCATTGGCTTTGGTGCCTTGTACATTCTCCCTTCCTCTCTTTTTTTTCTTGCTTGTACTTATCGGAAGAGGTAAATTGGCTTCTTTAGCTAATGCTTCTGCCGCTTTATCGAATCCTTTAGTTGCCAAATGTTCCTGTATCAAACGTAATAATTCCAGTTGATCGTAGGTGATTTTTGTTTCAGCGACGATGTTTGCTTTTCCTATTTTGCGTACGGTTGGATCTGTGGCTTCTGTGATCACAGTCGTGGGCGCACGTTCCGTCACACATGAGATGAGGTCCAAAGCTGCCTCTCGAAATCGTACATGCACGTCGGTGTTTTCTTCCAAAATAGGTTCGGAACGAATTAGATCCGATAATAATTGGCCCAGTTGCATTTTCTCCAATATTTGAGTGATGTGGCGATCACGAGCGAGCCCCAAAAGTGTACGTGTCGCGAGCAATCGAATAATATCGGCGTTCTTCACTGATCGTTTGTATCTCAACAGCTGTATACAGACCTTGATCGCATTGTTTTCTCGCGCAATCCGGCGCACTGGACGCAGTATTTTATCATCTCGTGCGTACCCACAGCATGTGAAAGAATTTTTATCGGCATTTGGTTGAGATTGTATGAGATTTTGCCTGTACAGATTTGAATCGCCCGCATCATTTCGTGTCGACCAAGAAGCCATTGTGTATTGTCTCAAATCTTTATGGGGATGCTGCCAGCATTCTTCAGCGTGTGGCGGCGAAACACAGTTGCACAACACTCGTAATACATCGCGTACAAGATCAGAATCTCGAGGATTTGTGCTCATCGCGATCTCTAGCAAGATGGAAATGCCCAGTTTTCGCGATGAATCCGTTGCGGAGGATGCTTTATTTGTTGGTATAACGGGATCAGCAACTTCGTTCGATACTATACTGCTCGTTTCTTCTAAATCATCACGCCAGAAATTGTATGGTACGATAACTTCTGTTGTGCAGACTTCATTTGCCAATGATGGAACAACAAGTGTAAGGATACGGAGCGCTTCCAAACAGAACTGCGTGCGTTCCGCCATCCACCCACGAATAACACTACTTGGATCTTCTTCGTTCTGCTGTTCAAAATGCGTACTGATAATTGTGGACATGATACTTGCGACTTCCATCATGACCAAGATACCCCGCAGATGAATAAGTTTGGCAGCAGGGGACCATAATCCTCCGTTCACACCACCATGTGACCACCAAAGCATGTTTGGATTTTGTGAGGTAGGAATTGCAGTATTGTCATTCATCCCCGAAGGAATCGATACACTGAGGCGATATTTTTCGAAAAAAATGAGATTTTGCTCATGTATCTTGTCATCAATATCGATAGGTTTTGACGTTGAAAGCTTGGGCACACGCGCCGGAAGTCGCACAGTTGCTGAGGGGGTCGTCAAAACGGAGGGATAGCCGCTTGTGATAGCGCCTGTGGCCTGAGAGGTCGACGTAGGTCCATTCAATTGGTGTTGTGACTCAGACAGCTTACGACGTAATCGATGTGTCAGTAGTGACAAATGTACTCTCAGGTACTGTCGCAAACAGAGACATGCATCATGTGATAACTGTCGTTGTGTCGATGATTTTTGCATTGTATTCCCGGTTCGAATGATATTCAGTAGCGTGTATAAACCATTATTCTTCTCGAAATACTCCATAATAGATTTGAATACGATTGATAATCCAAAGTACACAACAGCATTTTGTCTTGCACGATCATTTGGACTCGACAAAAGCTCAAATGCTAATTTGACAAGAGTCAAATCCCGATCAATCGCTATTATACGTTCCATTACAGCAGTCGAGGATGCAAATCCATGTAAGCACATCGACAAACTTCGATCTAATACAACAAACTGACCGTGCTCTTGCTGTACTTGCATAGACGAAACCATCAATGGAATACCACCAACCTCCACCAATGTCAAAGCAAACTTTTTGTGTGCCAAAAAATGTGATGTAAGTTTCAAAGTATGTGATAATACACTCAGATTCTTGCTGTGTAAAAAAGTGATGATAGTGCCAACGATGTCCTCTTTCAACGCAGGAGCAAACAATTCCAGATACTCACCCATGCACCCAAGACAGTCAAGAGTGTAGAGCAGTTCTAGCATGACCAGTCGTTTTACATCCTCTTCGTGGTGCTTTCCATTTGCCTTTATTGAGTGTGTATCGAGTGCCTCTGCATTCGACTCTGTATTCATTCTGTCAGATGCTCGAAAATCTGTGATATGAACTTCATTTGAGATCTCTTCTTCTGCTTCTTCGTGCATAGAAGTCCTTATATTACTCATGTCATTGCTTTCACTTGTCGTACGATCAGTTGCCACACTCAGTGCATTTTCGCGTTCTCTTTCTCCTGAATGTCTCCGCTTTGTACCAGCATGCTGAGAATACGAAGTGGAAGAAGGTTGGTTGCTTCCTGTATTGTGTCGTTTCTGTCGTGTATTTCCCCCCCTTGTATGTCGCTGAACATTCTCATGCATGTAGTCAAGTGCTTGTCGCCTTTCTTCCAATTTCGATGCATACAATCGCGCTCGTTTGAGAAAATCGATCGCGACTTCTCGATTCACAACTGTGTCCGCGATACTTCGATCTCTCAATGCGACCGACATAATTCCAGTCGCGTAACATCGCAAAGGTGGCTCTGACTCTGTAGCGTATTTGCACATTTTGTCCAATGCTTCCTCTTCGTATAACATGTTGGTGATAAAACGATGTGAGGACGGAACTAGAGCCAAAAGAACACGAGCCAAAGCTGCCCGAACGCGGTCTGTGAATCCATGATTTGAGTCTGCGTCAATCGAATGCACTAACCGATCTTCCAATACTCCGTAAAAGTCATCATTATCGTCTACGATACGAAACAGCATCCCGATCGCGTGGTTCTCGCGCCGCATTAACGGCGTACGTTCCTTAGAAAAGTCAGACTCTGCTTGTTCTAGAAGTTCAGCAATCCTACCAGCATGAAAGACACATCAGTGAGCATTCATTCGTCACACTTGAGTGAGATCTGCGCTTGTGACTCACATATTCAATTTTGTTACGAGTTTCGATTCATTAGTGGCGTTAATCGGTACATCATCAACGATTGCAAGAACGTCTTGTATTAGGAGAAGCATATGTTGCTCTGCGGAATCGGAATCTTCTCTCCAGCTTTGATGAGACCTATTGCGATCGGTGTTTTGTGCACCATTTTCATCCTCTACTGATTCCATTTCAGAATCAGATGATTGGTCAATGAGTCTTTCCATTGTGGAAGTACTAGTTTGTATGGATTCCGATGAGTTTAGTTCAATTTGTGGATCAACCAGCGTCGTGTTCTCTGCTTGCGTTTCTTGCTCGTCTGCCATTCTTGAGAATCGCTCTTTTGAAGAATACGGTATTTCTCGATTGGAATACTTTGTCGAAGAGCGGCTCCGATCTGATTGCAATGCGCGCCTTTACTTTTGATTTCGACGTTGACGATGCGCCGTGTTCTCATAGCGACATTGAAGAAAAGGAAAAAGAGGAATCGTATCCATCAGTCCGAAATCTAGAAATTCATCAGGAGGAAAAAGGAGCTCGAGTTGAATGGACTAGTGGAAGCTTTGACTATGCAGCAATTCCATTTTCATTAGTGCGCGTACCACAGTCTACTTCGTCGGCGGACACAGAGGAGCACTGTGTAGTCGATTCAAAATCGATACGTTTCCAAGTGGTGGATACCAGCGATCCAAAAGTCTTAGAAAAGGCAGAATCGATGCAAACGATCCTCATCTCATCAGATATCAAGTCCGGATTTTACGAAGGCAATCAATGATGACTTTATTAATATGAAGCACGAATATTGACCTGATCATGAACATAGGTGGATTCAAGATATGGGAATGCTCGCTGGATCTCGTCGCGTATTTGAATGAGATAGTCTCAAAAGGATACGTGATTCCATCTCACGTAATGGAGCTAGGATGTGGGCATGGGTTACCCGGGATTTACGCTCTAAAGAATGGTGAACAAATAGCCTTAGCTCATCAGTATTCTCACACATCGAAATAAAATAGGAGCGGAACGTGTGACATTCACCGACTACAATCGGGAAGTCTTGTCTTTGATCACTATTCCAAATTTAGTCAAAAACATGCATTTACCGATCGAGCAACTCAGGGATCGAGTATCTTTATATGCCGGATCGTGGGAATCTGTCACAAAGTACATCCGGGACAATGAACAGCAATGTCGGACTCGCTATCAAGCTGATCTCATTCTGTCAGCTGAGACGTTATACACAGAAAATGTGACAAGTGACCTCTATCAGGTATAGAGCGCATCGATCGTTATTATTTGTCGCTGTAGACTAACATTATATTGCGTTAAGATGATCAAGCGTCACTTGCAAGTCTCGAATCCAAAAGCGATTGCATTGGTCGCGTCGAAAAGGTATTACTTCGGAACTGGAGGAAGCGTAAAGCACTTTCTTGATCTGGTCAACAACGATAACGCAAATTTGGAGGCTAAGGTTGTCTGGTGTGCGGACAATCATCGCTCCAACATACGTGAGATTGTTCGTGTCAAGGCAAAGTAATCACCGCGATGGGTGGGTATTAGTCAAATAAATTCCGAATTGTTCGGTTTTGGGGACTCGATATTCATAGATCAGCGTCGTGATCAACAAAAATATCCGAAGAGCAGAAATAGAATCCATCCAACAAGCTATCACTTCTTATGAGTAGTATGTTTTGACACAGTTATCCTTGCAGAACATTTTTTACCGTTGTTGTCAAACGAGTGATCAGAACTTCATATTGTTTGGTAACCTATATGCAAAATACTGACATCGCATAAATCCCCCAAGTGTACCTATGGCGCTGCATCAATGTCTTCCTATTGTTCGGGCTCCGTGTATTCACAACTCTCCACGACCAAGCACCCCACCGCGTCAAATTCAAAGTGATGAAAGTATATTTTACAACACATCAAAGGTGAAATCATCCATTCTGTGCATGCAAGATCTTTTAGTTGGCGTACGTCGCCACCTACGCGCCAGGTTTATCAAGCCAGATGAAATGGACAACGAAAGATTGAGTCTAATGGAAGCGTACAAAGTTGGTTGTGAACGTGCCTTTCGATTTTACACCAGAACCAATACAATATCACGCGAAGCATTTCATCACAAAACATGCAAGTTGGGGATTCACGTAAATTTTCGCATAAGTGGTGAGCTTTTCGATCTACTGGACACAAATGTACTGGGTGAAATCGATATAGCATTGTTTACCCGAGGTCTGTTACCCTTCAACGAAATACAGTCGGATTATGGATTGCAGCTTCCTGCCAAAGCAGAAGTTGTGACTCGTTTTGATCAGGAGCACCGAATGAATCAGACACGATTGAAAAATTTATTCGAGAAAATGTCTGTGGCTGAAGTAGGACGCTTGCTGGCTACCAAGTTGGAGGCAAAAAGTATTGGATCTGCGGATCACTTTCGGCAATCATTTCGTTTTTTCTCGACAACCGGGAAAATCAAATTTGAAGACTTCCGGACACGACTAGAGCAATTGCAAATATTCATTACCGGGTCAAAATGTCGCGAGTTATTTGAGCAATTTGATGCGAATCAAGATGGTGAGATTGACTTGACGGAATTTACAGATAAATTAATGGTGAGAGATGGATTTACAAAGGCAGAAGATCATGGTCGGAACCGTAATACGCCAGCACCTGTTCCACCCTTTGCCACCGAAAATAGTGATTCGCTTACAATGGGCAGAGTATTGGACTTGCTGTATCAAAAGTTCGAACAGCACAGATCGAGTGAGAGCGATCTACATCGAAAAGCTTTTGTGCTCATTAGAAAGTCATCTGATATCACACAGTCCGATTTGATCAACTCTCTGCATCGGCTTGGATTGAGAGTATCGAGATTCGTATCAAAATCTCTTTTCGAGTACTTTGACTGTGATTATGCTGGAGTATTAGATCTGAACAAAGTGGTGGAAGGTATACGCAGACACGGAAAGTCTTCAGAGACGGCCTATGCAAGGTCACATACGAATCGTGTCGTCGGCAAAGAACGTTGCGAAATGGTGATGAAACACATGCAACGGTCATGGACGATGCAACAGATTGAGCAGATGCTTCGTGGGAAAATCGAGCAAAGAACTAGTAAATCGTCAGATTGCTTTCGTCAAGCCTTTCGGATATTCAAAAAAGTGAATGGTATCAAGCTGGAAGAATTTCACACATGTCTCCGATCGTGTGGTCTTACCCTCACATTCGAGCAGTCTGAAGAGCTTTTCAACAGGTACGACAAAAACAAAAGCGGAGACATTGATCTGAATGAATTTATACATGGCATACTTCCACCTGATTACACAGGCGACCAATGCTTCTTAGAAACTGAAGGATTAATTGAATCACCACGAACAGCGAGAAATGAAAATGTCGCTACTTTCGATGGCTCGCAGTACTGGAGCCTCGACGAGATTGAAGCCAAAATCCGAGACAAAGTAGAGCAAGCAACAAGAAAGAACTCGGACACATTTCGTCAAGCTTACAAATTTTTTGAGAAGACTCATGACATCACATTTCCCGAATTTCGTGATCGCTTGTTAGCGATGGGGTTCAAATTAACGGAGGCACAATATCAGGGTTTATTCAAACGCTACGATTTAAATAACAGTAACGATTTGGATTTACAAGAGTTCTGTCTCGCTATCAAACCACCCGATTACAATGGGGAAGGTGATTACTGGGCTCACACAGATCAATATAGGAGTCATAAGCGGCAGCAACAGCTCGACTACGTGAACCGAACAAAAAATGGACTTTTGGTTTTGCCAAAGTTCAAACAGAAGCGAAAATTTGCTCGTTTGAATCATGGTCAGATTACATCTTCAGTTTTTGGGTTGAACAAATCGGTGGATAACCTCCAAAAGGAGCCTTTGTCCACACCAGCTACTTTAGTGTATCCCAAGACACTCGATAGTGAAACCTTGAGTTCTGAAGTTAACGCTATACTGAGTCCGCGAACATTAAAAGCTGCTGCAGAGTTGAAGAATGCGAAGACTGAGAATGATTCCAAGCAGGTATATCTATTATGCACTCCTCGTCGCCCTTCTCCTCCACCACGGCAGAATAATGGTGCACAAATCGACAGACCATCCTGTAGGATCCCAGGCACTATTACTTCGCAAGACTTACTGCCGAGCAAACCCCTGATCAATGAAGAAGAGCGTAGTAGTAAATTTATTGCACAAAACGCAATTGACCTTGGAGGCCAGCAGTACAAAGAAATAGCAAAGCTTCGATCTCATCACTTTTCAAAAAATGAAAGTGGACTTGATGTAAAAAGCAGGAACAGCGCTCTGCAGGTTGCGCAGCCGCAATCGTCTCTTGGGATCAGAATCAAGAGACCAGGGAAAATGCATGATCTCCCGAGAGCTAAATTTACCTCGCAGGCCAATCTTGCAATCTTGCAAAAACGTGTCTTGCAGGTTCGGAGAAAGCAACACGTAAGTGTCCTTACGAGTCAAAAATGAGTGGCAGAGTAGACCGATAAAGGCACCTGGTAAAAGCAATTAATAAAGAAGCAGCTTGCTGCCAGAATGTTGTGCACATGGTGTTGTGAGGCCCGCCCATATTTCTAAAAAAATTCAAATACACATGTGTACAGTGGTCATCATGCTGCTGATTGCTAGGGCAGAATGCACCTTAGTCAACTTTACGTCTACCGAAACGTGCACACCTTCGAAACAAATCTGTCATCCCACGATACCTGCGTGTGGGAAGTATCAGACGATGCAGTCACTTGCAGGTGAACTAGGGTCCTGATATTTCTCTCTTTTTAAGTTACGAACCAAGAAGAAAAGAGAAACGGACCCGCGATCACAATCGCCAGCTTTCTTCTATCCTGCTAAAAATCTTTTTTTGCAGATAATTTGATGCAGAAAGTACAAGAATGAGCTAGTCGTTATCCAGACTGGCCCCCAGTCGTGCACAAGACATTTGACTCACCGTAGCCCGGCGCACGCTAACGACGAAGTTGGTGCTTTTCCGCAACGATGAATTTCTTCGACTTGAGCTGACGTGACAAGCCTAAATGATCAGATTTTTAAGCACGTTCCTTTCGATAGTCAGCGGCAAATATTGTTATAGTCTCATTTCGATACTGAAATCAGATTTGTTTCTTTCCCTTCATTGCGGTGGGAATAAGCTAATGACTACAGTCTGCACGGTTTCTTTGAAATTTTCAGATTCTCTCGAGTACGACATTTTGATTCATCAAACTATCTCCCGAGTTTATCACTTTGCAATTTACTTTGTACCAACGAGATCGAAAACACCAATTCGTATTGTTCCCAAATTTTGTAAGACTCATGAAAGTATTCGGATACATCATCGCCGCTGTCGCAGTCACATTTGTGTCTGGACAAGAACCAACTGAAGCTCCTGCGTCAAACGATACGGCCAACTCGACGAATGCAAATGCACCATCTGGAAATACTGCTCCAGCTCCTGCCCCAGCTCCGGCCTCGTCAGCACCAGCACCAGCATCGGAGACTGCTAAAGATAGCCCCGAAGGGTCTCCAGCGGGGTCAGGCACTACCAGCCCAACTGAAGACGGTGAAGCCGAACCTGGCTCAGACTCGACCATGGATTCAACAGCAGCAACTAATTCAACGGATTCATCTGTTGAATCTGAGAGTTCTGGTGCCGCCACTTACAAGGTGATGGGAAGTGCTGTAGCCGGTGCTGCCATTCTCGCAGCTTATTTCCTTTGAGTTGAGTTGACACGTCTACAACATATATCAGTATGTACACTTCCTGTCAGTTGCATGTCGACAAGCTGTTTTGAGCTTCCTAGATATGAATGTTCAAAATGTATTTGTGTTCTTTATCAATCGTTCCGTTTTCTTTTACCAGTGCTCAAGAAGCAATCTATTCTGTTTGTGTTTCCGGCAAAACATACGGTGGCCAACGCAATGTTGCCAATCGGGTCGACTCGTTCTCCAAACACTCTACTAGGAATTCAGTTGAATCTGCCATTTCAAGCTTTATCCATTTCAAAGTTTTACTTTTGGTCACGCGATGAAAGTTATTTTCCTTGAAAACTTGTAGCAAATCGTCTAACAACGAACTGCTTGTGTCATTCTGCGACTGGTCTTCCCTTCCGTGAGCCTCCGGGAAGTGAACTGTAGTAGAAATGCGCAATCGCATTTTATTGATCGTCGTAAGAACGCTCGTGTCTAATGCACACTTTTTGCTCAACACCATGGACTCTTGATTTATACGAATACTAACGATTTCAGCCAATTTCCAGTCTCCGTAGATCCAAACATTTGCCTTACGATCCGCACACAACAAAAGGAGTATCGGGTAGAATAGCTCGTTGTTTGTGGGCAGGAGTGTGCAATTGGAGCACATCATTTGATCAGTGTTGCCATTAACAATGGAAGTAGCGTAAACTGCTCGGAAAAGTTTGGTATTGCCGCTACCAAATGTCTCGGTATTCCGAAACGGTATTTTGAATAAACTTCGAGAGCGAAATCCGATTTTCTTACCGGAACCTCCCGCCGAAAGGAACCACTTGATCGAAAGTCCACTACTTGTTTGTACCATAAGCCGTACTAATTCTTCCTTTCCCTTCCTCGCTTCCTCTGGATTTGCAAATTCGACACTATAGTGCTGGTCGGTCATGTAATATAACAGTGACATCGGGAAGGGGAGCCTTGATGGGCCGACAAGTTGGGCTTGAGATGGACGCAAGCAATGCAGTTCCACTACATTCTTCGTCGCTTTGATCTTTGAGAACGTAGCATCGAATCCTTCTGGGTCATTTTGCTCGATCACGACATTCGACAAATAGCACGGTGAAAAGAGATCATGTGCAAAACCAGAATCATTTGAAATTTGTTCGGTTATTGCGCTTCTTGTGTGACTCGCATCCTTCATCGCCTTCAGACCCAGGCTGATGCTGTCGGTTTTCTTGGCACTTGGAGAGCCCTTGGAGCCTTTCTTATCCACTTCACCACGTAAAACTTGATGTTGAAATGTGATGGCTAGCAAAACTCGTAGTAGCTCTTCACGTTTTTCTCTACGATCGCCGTCTTCAGGACGTGTGTCAAGCAAAGCACACTCGTCCAGTACCTGTGAAACTCTGTGTGTGGTTGCATATGTACTCAAGCTGCGTAGAGCACTCATAGTGTACTCGTATTCATCACCCGGTGATATTTTATACCCTTGCAGCAATTCTTTGAGGTATTTGATCGTTCTGCTGCATAAATCCGAAATGAGATGATTGAGAGCTTTGTATCGATGAAGTGAAATGGAAAAATGCTGCAGTAATTGTCGTCTCATTCTGTCGCACGCGCTGTTCTTCTTCGCATTATTCCCATTGCTTTGCCACCCACAGCTTTTCATCAGTACATGATGATATAGTCTCCACAGCGAAAGCGGTTCACTCCACGCATCCTGATCCAACCGCAATTTGGCTACGAGATTGTGCTTCATTTCCTCCATATATTGTACTGCATCCGAAATGTGATATTTTGAAGGCAATGTGAACAAATCAGGGACAGTCAGCAACGCTATGAGAATGATAGTATCCACTAACAGCCATGAATGCTGCTTCTGTCCCATTTTGTATCCTGAGTCGCTCGGATCATTGCCATTGCTTTGAATTCTGCCAGCAACTGAATTCACGACCAAGGCAAGTAGCCGACAAAGAGGGAGGCTTATCGGAAATTTGCATACAAAAGCTCCAAATGAAGTCACACGAGCATTCTTCTCCTCAGATGAATTGATCGCATCAAAAGCCGCGAGCGTATCATAGGCGCATTGTATATTCTCTAGACTCGGCACATGCATCGCTGACGACAACAGTTGTCGGGGAGTTGATTTCATTGCAATAGCCAGCTTGGACTGGAGCAGAAGAATTGTGCGTGTCAGGGGTTTTCGTAGAATCTCCGGTTTCGAGTAAGCGCACATACAGTGCTTCTCGAATGTCTCGGTAAACAAGTGCAATGCAATTCCGGGACGCACTCGACCAGCACGTCCGGCTCTTTGTTTTGTTGAAGCCTGGGAACACCATACAGGCATCAAAAGTTCCAAATCTTGAGCATATCCTTCATTCTTAGCATTATCGGCACCGACCATCATCTGAATTTGCTTTTCAATCCCACAATTGAGTACATGTGTCACGCCAGGAATAGTTACACTACTTTCTGCGATATTGGTCGCAAGTATGATTTTGACAACAGACGGACTGCCCTGATCCAATTCGCTGAATGCAGCCTCTTGCTCTTCTAGTTCAATGTCTGAATGTAGTACATAGATTTTCATGACGGCTTGCTGAGATGTCTTTTGTGTATTGGATGTGAGCTGCTCATACACCGTGTTGATGCTTTGCATGCCCGGTAAAAATACAAGAATGCAGGGCCCAGTGCTGATCTCGCCGTGCTGACTGGGCTGCCATTGCTTCACAGCCCGTTTTTCTGCTTCTTGTTGGGCAAATCCTTTCAGGATTCCTACCAACAGTTCCAGTTGACGTTCATGAACAGATTGGATCATGGCCGTTGCTGTTGGATTTTCAGCTGTCGTTTTGGTGTCAGTTAGAGCACGGAAACTCGAGTCTAAAATCGCCAACGCGTGCCTTGAACTCTTGTTGTCGGAATGTTCAAGTACTTTTTTCACCGTGCGAAAAGAGGGAATGTCAAGAACAGAACTCGAACATTGATTCTCATCGCGTGTGCTCCAGGAATCGAGGTACACATTCTCAACTTCATGCAGTCTCACGCCGATATTTAATGGTCTCAATTTCTTTGCTGATTTTTTAAGGGTTTTCCCAGATACTTCCGATGCATTGATAGTCTTGAAATAATGCAGAAATTCGGTGGCATCCATTGTGGCAGACATGAGAATGACTTTGCAATTTGGTAGTTTGGGAAGGTATTGTTTTAGAATTAGCAGCAGTAAGTCCACGTCCATGGTCCTCTCATGGACCTCATCCAGCACAAGATGGGATATCCGAGATAGAGCATCCATGGGATTGTGCATCAAGTATTCCATCATATATCCGTTTGTGACGTACGTCAGTTTAGTAGCTTCTGAAGTCACACTTTGTTGTCCAATACGATAGCCTACAATGTCACCAAGTCTGCCCGACTCGCCAAATTCGTTCGATTCGCGCATTCTAGCCACAGTGGAGGCCAATTCAATCGCGGCGATACGTCGCGGTTGCGTAACGATTATCCTCACCTTTTGCTCCAGTGCCAGCGCTTCGTTCAGTATGAATTGAGGTACTGAAGTGCTTTTGCCGCATCCAGTCTCGCCTTGAATGATGGTGACTTGGTTCTTCTGAATATGTTGTAGTATGGACTCCCGATGGGCATACGCAGGTAAATTCTGCATTAGATCACGTATATGTGGCTGCGTTTTTGCAATAAACGATGGTTGTTTGAGCTCATCGTCTCGGTTCTGAATCTGCTTGGACTCCTTGTTCAATTCAGCAATTCCACTACCTTTCAACTTCTTCACAACACTTCCAGGGATAAGTTGAGATGATATGGTATCCTGACGTAAAGAATCGGATTTTGCATTGACCTTTGCTGAGGGGGTGAGATGATCGCTGGGAAAACTTGCCTTTGGAAGAAAAACACGTTCTTTTCCTTGTTCGTTCTGACACGAATTCTTCTTCATATAAACATTATTTGCATCAGTCTTGTTCCCATTTAGCTCCAAGTTGTCTAACTCTCTCGTAAGCAATGCGTCGCCTACTTCCTCGTTATCTATTCCAGAATGGTCTGTGAGAGTAGTCAGGCTCTTTAGTGTACATGTTAGCAATGGCGGACTCTTTTCTGCGACACCGTGCTCAACATTTGATAAAAGTCCCATAAGCTGAATCACTGTAGAATGCAGCGAAAAGAAAGTTTGTCTCAGTTCCAATGAATTCTTTTGGTCGATTCCCACACGTTCCACCACTTTTTTCACAATCTCGTCGAGGTGAATGTTGGGATCGGTGGTCTCTCGCGGAATAGTTTTGTTTGCTGATCTGTACTCTTTGTTGACCAGCATATATATTTCCGATGAAAAAGGTAAATATCTCACTTTTTGTCTCAACTGCAGCGGCGCTGTTTTGATACGACTGCAAAGAACGCATTCAGCTTGTCGCATGTGCTTGATAGCTTCTGTAAACGTCGTACACGCCGCACGCGCAGCTGCATTCATAAACGTCTCATCGTTGGTTGACAAATTCTCTCCACACAAATGTGTCCACATAGACTGCTGTATTCCGTCAATAAATCTATCTTGAACGCTAAGATCCACGGTACCAGCTTTGGCAGCTTTTTGGGTAGCTGTATAGTGCAATAAAGACGAAATAAGTAATGAGAGAAGAATTGTGTTGATCCGATCAATGCTTGTGATATCTTCAGTTTCAAGCAGATCAAGTTTGTCCAAGCGGCAGTGCAGTGTGAAATCTGTTACAATCACTTGTTCGCGTCGCCACAGGAGTATCAGAGCTAGCGGGACATCTCCTAAATCGAATTGAGTACTTGGAGCCCACTTGCTTAAGCTTACTTGCAGACTGTCGAGGATCGCCATAACTTCTTTGACGATGATACTTTCTAAAGTCATACTTGAGTTAAGCAAAAATGTGCATACCAATAGTCGAATTGTATCAACGCCGAATCGATCGACTTGACTATGTACTCTCTTTGATATATCTTTGCGTGCAGCCTTGGATCCCCGAGAATGGACCCATGCCTTCATCAATTTTTCAATGGACTTTCCGTACGAATCGATACATGGCTGCAGAGTATCTCGTGCAAGTTGCATGAAAGGCTCAAATGACAGCTGCACCTTCCTTATGTAGCCATTTGGAGCATCTAAACACTCTTCAATGACTGAGGTTCGCTCGGCTGCAAGATAAAGAAGCATTCGAGCTCCCAGCAAAAGTGAATCGCGTACTCCAACACATACTTTTTTCAGGTGTGCGGATGATCGCTTCGTTTTCGAAAGTCTCTGATAGTAGTAATGGGCAGCTAAATCATATTGCGTCCGGGCCTTCAAGATGGACGTTTCCAGCAGCTCGATCGTTTGGCTCGAGTGACCGTGGAAATCAATCAAGTTTATGTAACGTTTCTTCTTCTTCTTTAATAGGTCTATTCCAAGTGGGAGCTTTTTGGATTTGTATTTACTCACAAAGTGATCTTGAAATCCATAAAACGTATAAAACTGATGCATTTCTGCTAAAATGGTCGGATGAGTTTTGTCAACCTGTTTTCTTATCAGGTAATCCAAAACACTTCCTTTATCTTTGACCCAACTCGCAGCATGAATAGGAGTCATACACGATCGTTTATCTAAAGCGGGGAGCATCTCCGTCCATGACGCTAGCTCTAAATGCTTCTTTATTCCAAAATCTCGATCCAGTGCTTCGGTGAAATCATTGCTACATAATAACGCAACGTCGACAAGATTTTCCATGTCGATTTCGAGACTTGAAGCAACAAGACTGGAATCAAATACACGAGCTGAGATTCTCGCACTTTTTTTTCCCTGGGCTGGTCTGAATCGAATTTCCTCGAATGGAATATAACGTGTAGAGCGCATAATGAAAAAATCCGAGTCACGTGATAATACTGCAAAAGCCTGTTTCATTTGTACGCATTGAGCTAATGCCATATCTGCTTCACATTCACTTGTGTCCACTTGAATCCTTCGATCAAGCAATATTTGTCGTAGTACTCTGTCTGCGAAGAGAAATGAGCCATTGAGTCGACTGATAACGCGACGAAGCTTTCCCGTGTTCGGTATTTCTTCTGAATCTGATGAATGAACGGACCCAACCGCTGGCAAATTGGACGTTTTTTCTCCTTCAATTTCGTATAGTGAAATCAGAAGCTCGTTAAGTTGAGCAACTGCATTGATCTTTTCCAAATCTCTTCGCAATAGACAGTAACGCTTACGACGCTGTGCGGCATTCCCACCAAAACATTTTGGAGGATCCACAAAGAAATGAAGTTTGACATTGGCAGCTTTGAACTCGTCTAGCCACGTTGTGACAAAGTTGGTGAGGCGCAGGTCGCATCCTCCAGAGAGAAGCCAATTGCATACAAACAAATCCACCCACTCTTGCTGACCAGCACAATCGGAAGTGAATGCGTTATCGAGATGGGTATATTGTGATTCTGCAATCTTCACGACAGAGCCTAGAACTTGACTACATGCATAGTATATGAATCCAGAGAAATCTACCGCTAATGTAAGGTCTCTCAACGTGTCCTGCGAAATGGACGTCTTGCTTTTCTTTTCATAGCAGTAGCGCTGTAGACCAAGCACTCCCATGGTTCAGGGGATATCAATTTATGTCCGTCAAACTGGTGGATGGTTACAAATTCATTCATACAGGTGATCGAATGTCTCAGAAATAATGTTTGTAAAAATACAGATTGCTGGGAAAATGATACCTGATCTTGTCAATTTAACGGTCACAAGGTCGAGAGTCGAGCTTACCTGTATAATAACGTTGACTGCTGGGGACCCAGATGCTCTGCGATACGGCGTATTCCTGTCAAAGTACTGATTTAAACAATGCGGAAAGTTGTTACAATAGTGACGAATACTATTCAAGCGGCAACAAGGAAGAATATGGAGAGACCGAAGAATTGGATATTTTTGAAAGTTTTGACTTACGTGTGGGTAATAAAATATTGTGCGCTATCCGAAAAACCGATGAAAAAGTAAGAAGAAACCTTCCCACTGCACAATAAGTGCTATCCCAAATTTGGTGGTGATCATTCTCAATCATGTAGCTATATGGCGAGGAGACAAGCACCAATTACATCGAGCGCTCCGAGACGAAAAGGTTGTTATTCGAGGTAACTGACCAACGAAGGTACTAAAACCCAACACAGGAAGTCCTCTGTACAATACCGGGACGATTCGAGTCGTTATAACAAGCCACCAGACTTATCATTGTGGTGTTCCCAATTTCAGTATCTACGCGTGCGTGGGAATCAAGTAATGTTCCAAAAGGTTTACAATGCACCACGTCCTCCACTCTGGACTTATCTTGACGATCATGCTGGTCAGGAAAATACCATAAATGACAATTGCTCCGCAAAATGCGAATTTGCAAGTACCGAAGAGATTTTTGCAATGTATGTGGTGAGAAATCACATCTGCCTTCAGCTCTTGTTGTTACGTGTTTGTCAGCGACGGCTGTGTTGATGAATCTCCTGTCGGTCAAGTGATGGATGACGATTCGACCAATGTTGCTACTGAAATAGCGCCAACGTCGAGAACATTGACAGGTGATTTGTGCATCGTAATTGATGATGTAAAGCTGCCGGTATCAGATCCCCACGAATCTATTGCTGAAGCTGCGGTAAGTCCTTCTTTCCTTATGATACTCCAATGCATAGATCGTGCTTTTATGAAGATATATACCGTATTGAGAGCTCCACAGAATACGCGGCACTAGACGATTTTTCTGACCAACGAGGAAGTGAAGCTATTCGACAAGGAACAAGTGAGTTGTTTGAGCAGCATGTACAAGACAGTTGTGTGTTCGCTGTTGAGGAGAGAAATAGATACGATTGTTCGCCTTCTTGTTGTCTGCTATATTCTCATCAAAAGTCGGCTACGATTGATTGTATCAGCTGATGAATGTTCGCAACTTTCCTTGTTCAGCATGCAATCCCCAACTAGAGATCGATGCTGGGTAACTGCTTATTCTTGAATAAACGGTAAATACTCAAAATCAGTGTAGAGGAGATCTTCTGTATCGGGATTACAATGCGCTGATTTGAAGCAATGATCACAAAAAAACATCGGTTCCGAAGTAGCTAATCGGTCCTGATAGCAGACAAATTTGGCGGCAAATTGTTTGCAGATCAGACAATTACGAAGCGGCCTTGGCAAGTGATTACGTAGTCGCATTGGAAATGAACTCAGTGCGTTGGTGTCATACTCATGAAGCATACGCACATCACGCAGCAAGACAAGATGCTCACATTCTCCCTGATGTATGAATACTCCTTCCAGGTTATGTTGCAATGACAGCTCATTGAATCGTGTGTGGTCCATCGACCTTGGTGCGTTGCCTGTTTCACGATCAGAGTGACCAAAGCGACTTTCACGTGACGTGCGACGATCAATCCAATTTCGTATAGGTAGGGAATAGTCTACATGATTGCTTTCAGAACGAGAACGGAAGTCCACATAAAATGTTTTCCCGAAATAAAGCATCTTTGAAGTACATTTGTGCTTTATAAACCGTTGATCCATAGAGCATGAGATTCGATCGATTAAACTTGTGAGGCTTTGTGAACCCAATACCAAAAATGATTGCGTTTTATTTGGCTCTTTTGATGGGTGGAGCACATCCATCCAGATGATCATCTCCCCATTATCTTTTCGATTTTCGTGTGTGTGTTCCGACATGCACTTTGCATGTAGTTTTCTCGTAAGTGTAGCAACAGAGGCAGCGCGTGTGGAACTTTCAACTTTTACTTCTTCGTCAGGTCTAGCGAAGAAAAAGCTTCCCGCTGTGATAGTGTTTGCACTTGAGCGTTTCTGTTGAAGCACACGAGTCTTAGGAGGGTAAGTTTGCAGAAATGCTCTCAAACGGGGACTTGGCATGCGCTCTTCTCGAAGTCGATAAATGTCGTTCAAGCTACTGAAAATGCGTTGATATCTTTCCATTTTTCTTATATTTCGCCTAGAAAGCCTTTTCTTCATCTTGGTTTGTGGAATACAGGTTTTCAGACCTTCGGTCGGGTTCTCAGCGTCCACAGTTGGCCGAGATGGTGATGCTCTCGGTTTCTCTTCGTCACTTGATGATAGACTCATATCTCTATTGAAAACACAGCGAGCAATTGAGCGATAAAGCTTAATGCGTTCCATATAACTCAGTGGTTCTTCCGTTTGGGCTGATTTATACTCATTCCACTGGTGCATAGCATCGTGAATTGTATTATCGACTGCACGTTCGATAGGTGGTAATTGAATATCGTCAGTTGCGATGTCAATTTCCAGTTGTTGTGATTCATTTGGTTTCAAAAGATCAGTGTCAGTTCGATGTTCAATTTCAACGAAAGGAAACAATTTGGCGAATTGCGAGTTCATCTCAGTCAGAATCAAAAATGCTTGGTTATAGATACAGGAAGTAATTTACATATGCAGTATTGCCTGATTTCAAACGAGTTGATTGGCGATATCCTGTCCCTAACATACTATTAAGCATACTGAGCGTAAAAACCTTGCAAATCCGCCTTTGTGACTTTTACTCAAAGTATGATGTTTAGTGAGATGCTCATCTCCTTGTCGGGTCTCGAGTTACCGTATGTAGAGCTACACAGCGTTTAAAATCGCATGTTCAAGAGACAGTTAATATTCACCCTCCCTCAGAACCGGATGTTTTGTACTTATTCTTCATCATATAAAGAAATGAGTGAGCACATCAAAGCACGCTCTTGAACGAGTGGTTAGTTGCTCGATCGTGACATCGATCGTACATAAAGTGATGGAGGCGAACTCGCAAAATAGTTTTCATGCAAAATTTGGCACATTCGGAGCTGGAAAGCTACCTCGTCTAATGGATTTGACGATCGTCCGATCGCGACACACACGTCCGGAAGGGGATCTGACACCAAATATGTACAGTGTCAGCCGCTATGATCGCTTTATACGACCGCCTGCGTTACGTGACATGACCGAAGATATTTTATGTACGCGTAATGCAGTAAAGATGAGGGTGCATGAAGTTTGCTGCCAACAGTGGTCTGGCTTCAACAAGAGCGGAGATGTCGAGCATTCACCTCATCCTGTAAACACGTTCAACTCCGTTTTTCTAAATTCGAGAGATGGGTCAACTTCTGGAAAACGAGCTCGTCGTAAGGAGCAATGTCGATTTAACCAAGCCAATTATCGTACAAGAAAACGTCAGCAGGAAAGAAATCTGCTGGCTCAAATATGTGCATTACAATCCGAGATTGATGCTTTGGAGAAGCGAAAAAAGAAGCTATCATACGATCTGTCAAACACTAGCATACATCGTAGAAGTAGAATCTAGACAGCGAATCAATAGTACTTTATCACGTTTTCACATCCAGATTAATGCAATATCATCGTGCAATGCTGCACCTTCTTCCCTGCAACGAATCCCATGCGTAGTAAGCATTTGCAAGTGAGCATGCAAGGTCAAAGATTTGACCGAAACGCAGAAAATTGTTTTTGGCGCTTGGAAACATGTCAACGGTCGAAGATATCGAAAGCTTCGTCTTAATTCATAGAGCATGATTAGATACCGTTCGACGAATTTGAGCAATCGGGTTTACCCGAGAACATATTTCGGAGGCGTAAGAGAAGTGCTCTACAAAGACTCATCCAGAAAGTTGTCTGTAAGCAATTTTTTCAAGCTACTTCGTGATGTGATTGTAGACGCCTGTGGCATCAAGTAGGAGAATCCCGGTGAATAAATGATATAATATGCAGCCATTTGTGATGCCAGCACCATGTAAGGCTTGCAAGCTGGGTTTCCTCTGTGAAGTTTCAGGATATGACGTTAGGGAATGATAAACGAAATCTCTTATTTCATCGCATGTAGTTTCGAAAGCCGTATCGACCCCATTGGTAAAAAGAATAAATGAGCGCGCTGATTGTCGACTCGCGTACGACAAAAATCAATTCACTCGCTCTTTTCAAATTTATTGGTATATAATTGCACGTTTGGTTGGAGCAGCCTGAGATATTCTCAGTACTCCCACCTGAATCATATCTGTGTCCTGGGATTTTCGTAACAAGGAATACTGTACAAAAAATGATGAGCTCCAACTTGATTATGACTGCAAGCCTTATTTAGCAGTGAAAGGGCTGACAAATGGTGGCATTTACACTATTAAATAAATCGCGACTTATGAAGTGTAAATAAGGTCAACGATTGTCGTAATTGATATCAAATTACTATCAACGGCGTTTTTTATACACCTCACGTGACCTCAATTTGGGATGCACAAATGAGAGATCAAAATGTTGACGTGCTATGATCATGCACGTATGGTGTTCGAAAGGGAAAACACTTGATTATACGATTACTATCGGTAACTGTCACTTATAATGGCAATCAAGTCAGGCGCAGGACCTAAATGGTGAAAAAATGACATTTTAGTTCTCTCATGCAAGATAGTAGAGAAAGAATCACCAGCAGATGTATCAAAAATTTTTTACTAAAGGAACTAAAAGGGATCATCTTCAACATCACTACGGCGGAACGAGGAATCGAGCATTATATAAACAGATTTTATCCATGCGACTCAGCGATGGTTCTATGCGGCGCACGACAATTTTTTCGATATAATCCTGTACGACTCAAGTGATCATTAATCGAGAGCACATTAAGTAGAAAGCGGACGTCTGTGCTTGGAAGATAATCAAGCCGTACGCAGCCGGAAGAAAATGCTTTGGGAAAGCAATCCTCGGGATGTAAAAAAAGTGCTCAGCATCATTAAAGAGAGAGCGATCACGAAGCAGAAGCTCACGATTGTCACCATAAAGTCATTAGAACAAATTTAATATGAATTCATTTCTCAAGAAGCATATAATCCACGATAGACTTCCTTCAGCTGATGTAAAGTCAATTATTTGTTGACTACATGACGACACAGCACGAATTGGTCTTTTTTGCTTGCTTGTAAAACACTTTCGACTGATTACTGAGATCCTGCGATTTATTGACAAGATCATCGAGCTTTTCACCGCGCTCTAGTACGTTGTCGATAGTTTTGGACTATAAAAGTACATACACAGTGATCAGCACTTTAGTTCCGTCGAAAGATAATGACTGATGGCTTACAAGAATGGCTGTAGTCTCATCCAGCTCCTTTTGTATAGCGGAAATCTTATCGGCCTTAGACGGATCTTGATAATCCGTAACGGCTTTGCCGAGTGGGGGCCAGTCTTTTGGATTGCCTGTATGACTTTTCCAGCTTCCATTCAATTCTGTGTGGTAACTTTCCATCAACTTGTTCAGCAAGGCGAATGCGACACGTGGAGGATACTCTTGGTCAGTGACAACGATTCCCGACAAGCCATCCGCCTTGACGTAGACATGGCAAGTATATTCTTCATGCTGGATGGACTGTCGCTGACCAGCTTGGCTACGTTTGATGAATGTGCGACTGAAAAAGTTGATCATTTCACGGACTCTGCGCAATTGATAAAGAGCTTGAGTTTTAGGCATCCCGTGAAAAAAGAATCGCGAACCCGGAACGCTGAAAATATCCGAAGGACGAAAGTTCGTACGCAGCTGCAAGGATTAAAGGATCCTGCCCATCTTTATCTTGACGTAATAGTTCTATAAGGGAATGGGAGAAGAAGAAAGGGTTTTTAGTTTGTAGCGCTATTAATTGTACCAGAAATGGCATGTACCGATGGCGACAATCTTCATCTTTCTACTCTCTAACTTGTCGCGAGCGAAGAAGCACAAAAACCGGGATAGAACAATATATTACACAATTCTGAACCGAACTTATGATGCAACCAGTCAGCAAAGAGGAATGAGCGGCCGACCGTATGCCCGACACGATGATGGGTCTCGGGGCAGCGCAACAGATATCATCGCAATGCATCCGCATACTTTCCAGATTCGATTGTGTGCTAGTGAACGGTCCAGATCAATAGCAATTAGATGTATTATGGCTCGACGGCGTCGAAAAGAAACAAATTGGCGTAAACTACTCATAATGCGTCACACAAAATCCGAAGCTGAGCTGTCAGTAGCAAGCGACCAGTGCACTGGAGATGAATCGAAAGAAAGCGTTGATATCAAGATGGAAAACCCCGGGAAAATCACAGATTATCGTGGAGCGAAAGAGTGTGGTGATGAGCATGACAAATCAAAGGAACGTTTGGCGGTAAACAAATTGACTACAGTGATTTGAATGATTCTTTCTAAGCTTTCTCATAGTTTCTCAGAGATCAATTAGAAAACCTAACACAGCAAAAGCATCAGAGATTTGCAGAGCTAAAGGAAATTTTGGTAGAAGAAGCGAAATCAAAGAAAAAGCGAACAGAAGGTAATGCATCACACACCAACAATAACGCTATCAATACAAAAGATGCGACATCGCTCAATATTTGATATCAAAAGCAATCACAAATAATGTGCTTTTTCAAATGTCTTGTTTTGTGGAATTCACGCTGTCACGTGATCACACAAAACGACCTTCTATAGATGTACTAATATAATGATATAATTATCCCATGAAATATTGTGACTCATCGTGCACTGACAGTGCGAATGCTGAGTCTCTTGCCATCTGATGCACCTCAAAAGCAGTCACCGTCAATTGGTCCCTTTTCATCCAGACGATGTACCGACTCCAATTCGACAAGTTCCGCTGCTTCAAGCACGAATGAACGCCTGCGTTCAGTCTCTGTAACAAAAAAGTATCCAGTAGCCAGCCTAAATTCTACATTTTCATCGATAACTGCACACTGTGCATCAAATGGAACAGGTCGTACGGCTCAAAAAGTAATAGGCGAGTACGAGCTTGGAAAAACAATTGGCAAAGGAACGTTTGGGAAAGTATGTCTTGGAAGACACATACTCACTGGTGAAAAAGTGGCAATCAAGATTTTGGAGAAGAGTCGGATCGTGGAAGTAGCAGACGTTGAGCGTGTCTCTCGCGAAATTCGAATTTTAAAACGAAATCGTCACATGAATGTCATCCAGCTTTACGAGGTCATCGATACTTCAGCCAGAGTATTTTTGATCATGGAATATGCCGACAATGGAGAGATGTTTGACTTCATAGTAGCTCATCAACGACTACCGGAATCACTTGCGGTATGCTTATTCCAGCAGCTACTTCATGGTATTGCTCATGTGCACGGTAACGACATTACCCATCGCGATCTAAAGCCAGAGAATATTCTTTTACAGACTTGCAAGGCGAGCACAACAGGTTATTTACTCAAGATTGTTGACTTTGGATTAAGCAACACACACGAAGAAGGACGGCTACTCAAAACAGCATGTGGCTCACCCTGTTATGCTGCACCTGAAATGATACAGGGGAAACTGGTGAGATTTCTCTCATCATTCTGTTATGACGACTCAATTGATCGATAGTAATGACTTGCAGTACGTTGGACCTAGAGCTGATGTCTGGAGTACGGGCGTTATACTATTCGCAATGGTATGCGGGTTCTTACCATTTGAGGATAGTAACACTGCGATGCTATACAAAAAAATCTTGAATGCAGAGTACCAGCTACCGTCCTTTTTGTCTAATGTGAGGACATTTGCGGCTTTACTGCCATAAAAATCTCGATCTGACTCATTTTCACTATAGCAAGTCCAGGATCTGATTAAATTGATTCTAGAAACAGATCCAGATCGTCGATGCTCAATCGAAATGATACTACGGCATCCTTGGGTCGCCAAGGCGCATCATTTCGTTCCGCGTGAGCAGTTATGTCAGGATGAAGCAAGTATAGTCAGTGCTGTCTTTATGGAATTGAAGGCTCTGGGAATTAATGCCGAACAAGTGCACAAGGATATTCAACGAGGATTGCATAATTCTCTGACAGCATCGTACTTCCTTATGTACAGGTGCGGCTACAATCCTTTATTTATCCCGATACTGATTATCTTTGCGTAGAAAGGTCACTCGAAATGCTGTCACACCTTCCGTGAAACAGAAAGATGATTCAAAAATCGATAATACTTCGGCAAAGCCAGAGCCTGACAGCTTGAATGCCGGAATTCGCAATGAGTTGCTCGCAAAGACACCAATACCTCCGCGGGCTACAGATATCGGCAAAGTACATATACTGGCGGTACAGGAGCCCACAAAGCCTGATACTGGTCATCGAATACGCAAATTGTTTCTTCCATTTTCTCAAAAAACATCGCTAGTTGCAGGATCATCAAAGCAGCAAGCTGTGACGTCGATTGTGCCTCGACCCCCGGCAGACAGGAATGCATCAGAGAACATTGATCGACGAATCGCAATTGTACCGAAATCTTTTGTTTCTCGATCAAAGCATAGCAAAAAGAACGCAATGGTGGTATTGAAACCAGTGTCCTTTATTTCCAAAGCTGCTACTCTATCTCCAGTTACTTCCCATATCGATGATACCATTGCTATATCAAATTGCATGCCGTGCGATTCTAATATAGATACAGCAAATGCTGGCGTATACAGGCACGCAGGAAGGCAATATAAGTGTCCCAGTCGTGCAAATCACCCTGTTGCAGAATCACATAAACAATCAAGTCAGCTGTCTTCCAAGGAAGACGAGGTCCGGCATGGATCCGAGTATGAAACGTGATCAGGCGAACAAACAATCGTACGGGAATATGAGTTGATATAGAGAAATGCGTTTATGTCTGTGTCACAAAAGTGTATATCAAGTTTTGGGCTAAGAGTTATTGTTTTATAGAAAATAGGATCTCCTTGACGCATATGGGTCCGAAGCACTCTAGAGATCGCACTATTCATCCAAGATCTCAAATCTCTTGAACTTGGGAGGTACTTCTCCGCCAGAATGCATATCCAGATCGCTCATCCGTGGCGTCTCTCCCTTCATCGTGCAGCTTCCCGAATTCGGACTGTTGCATTTCTCATCGGCCGAACCACCAGCCTCTTTCAGCTTTGCGAGTGTTTTTGCCAATAACTTCTCTACCCCTTTATTGTTCGGGTCTAAACGGAGAGCTTCAGCAAAGTCATCCGATGCACCAATATATTTTCCCCTTTGAAACCTGGCTATCCCGCGTCGCATCCATCCTTTAACGTATGCCGGATCTAGATTGACTGTATGCGAGCAATCATCCTCAGCATTGGCGAAATTCCTTAATCTGAGATGTACCATCGCTCGATTTGCATACACAATCGGACTAGAGCTATCAAATGTAAGACTACGATTATAATAGAGAAGCGCCTTGTCCATTTCTCCAACTTTGTAGAATTCGTTTCCCTTGTGTTTTTCTTCATCTGCGTAAATCCTCTTTTCTTCAGATGCCAAAACATTGATTTCAATATAGGCGGGGAGTGAAGCCAATTCCTTCTTTCGGTCTTCCTCTTTCTTCCGTAATATCTCGTGCTGTTTCACTCCTTGTTCTTTTCGAATCAAATCATCTTCATCGATTTCTCTAAGAGCTTCCTCTACATCATAACGTTGCCACGAGCGGAAGTCGGATGCATGGATCGCCCGTTCTTGAGTCTTTTCAGTTTTGGCTCGACTGTGTTGGAGATGAGTAAAATCTTCTGGATGATCACCTTCTTGCTCACAGTTGCGCACAGGTGGTACAAAACAATTCCGTGGTTTTGAGGTTCTCATCTCATCCAGTAGCTTAGATGATTGCATCTTTTCCATCCAAGATGTTAAGTCGTCGACTTCTTCCTGTACATGATACTCTGATGGCTCACTTTTCATCTGGAGAATTCTACTACGTTCATTTGGGGGTAACATCGACAGAATTTTTCTCTCCGTAAACTTTTCCAAATGAGGATACCGGCCTTCGGTTCCGCTCTTCAGCGTCCATAATATCCCTTTCAACTCATCCAGGTCCATGCATTTATTGATGTAATCATAGTCGAGCATACATACGTCGATATGTTTCTTCTTACGATTGTGCAAACAGAAGTAATCCACGTCGACATCTTGTGCTACTTTACCGGCCATGGTCGCCAATTGGTGACTTTACAGTGACCAGACGCCGACTAATATTCAGTCTCACCACATTAATGAGGGAATAGCTCCCCATGATCGCTATGGTGTAATGTGAAATGGTCGTACATTATACCTCACATCAAAAACGTGATAGTCAGTTGACAAATGGTCGATGTGTCACAAGTACCATGCTTCTGCATATATTCAGTTTGACGTGATAGTACACCGTAGAAGCAGACGTAAGAGCTCAAGCGACTTGCTGCGTCTTAAGAAGGCTCTGAGATGGGAACAACTGACGAACTGAGGGAAAGTACAACAACATATCATAGCTTGGAAAATGGCTCTTGCATATTGGCAGACAGAGACGAGCAGGAGTACCATACACAAAATTTATCACCATCTCAAGCTATCCCGTACCATCCTCCTGTGATCACGAATTTCAATTATGACACGTAATTATCACAAGGAACACCGTAATTCCTTCGTCTGCTTATGTGTTATTACTATATGATAGAGCTTTTCGTATTATGACAGAGCGCCGGCTTCGACGACGCTACCGAGGAATATACAAGCAGGTAGCAGTGCAATATACATGAATGGTATCATCCCTCTGAAATGTCTTAATCACAGTACTCGTTCGTTTGGAAAGCTATGACGTGGTTCCTAGTCTTTTATATCCTCATTGTCTTCGCAACGGTTGCATTCGAAACAGATGACCTAGAACGTGCGTGATGAAGCTGTTGCATACTGAGACTCTTTTCTAGACGATTTTTTTTGTAGCTACCGTTGCAAATGATTTCAATCGAGCAAAAGTGGAGAGCTACGCAATTTTTCTCTTAGCTGTCGCAATTGTCGCTCTGATTGTGAAGGTGATGCATCAGCCAGCTGATCTGATTAAATGCAAAATATCCTAACAGACTTATGTATCTAGGTTGCTCTGGTGATACGTTGGCTGATTTACTGGATTATTATTGCGGGAGGATTTATGTTTCTTTTTTCCGGAAGCCCCAGATCACTATTCTGGATAAGCCACCAGAACGATACTTCAAAAAGTAATCGACGCTTTATCATTTTGATAGTTCTTGCCGCATTAGAGATTGCGACATTATTTGTATACTTTGTCACACATTGGATTTATCCACGTATGCTGCATACCAATAGAATCAACGCAACTCGATGGTGGCAAGTAAAGCGCAGCCCTTGCTATAGCAGCACGATAACATACAAATCAAAAGCGCGGATTTTGACCCGAAAGCGGAACAGCATCAGCTACGTCGGAGGATTAAACGCAAAACTAGAGCCTCATGGGTATGGGTACTGGGCAGATTCTTCGTATCACGGAGAGAGACTAAGTGGTAACTGGCAGAATGGTATTCCAGTTGGTCCGTTTCGAAGCTTTGAGCATGGCAGTGGATACTGCTTTGTGAATATTAGAATAGCATACTGCACGAATCGAGCAGAAAATAGTACTTCTGCAATTCAATTCTTCCCGAAACATAGCCAACGAAGCCTCCAGTGGGGTGTAGCTAGCGTGGAATGCTCAGTATCCGGCGGGTTTTTCAAGTTTTTGCCAGAAGTGAAGCATCTAACGCCCTACAACACATCTGAAACAATGACGTCCGCTGCAGCATGCTTGACTGTGCTGAGGACGGCTGTAGATTGTGTCGTTTTTCAAGAACCGGCGGAAGAATCTCCACCGGCAAATCAAATAGAAGGAAACATTCCGTCAATGCCTGATCACATTAAAAAGTTTTCGCATTTACATCACGAGAATTCGATACCACGGCTGATATCGCAGCCATGTTCGGTTGAATACGAAAGTAGTACAGAAAGCCGCACGACACGCATCGAATCTGGAAATGAAGCTCTCATCTTGCTGCATGGTTATAATTGCTCGATCGATTATGGAATCAATCGCCTTGGGCAATTGCTAGCCCTTGGCAACTTCCCCAGCCACATCCATCCCTTCGTCTTTAGTTGGCCAAGCGGCGGTGTACTTGCATATTTTCAAGGTCAGGCATGTCTTACCTATAGTAATTCCTATTGGAGCTGATTTGGGCATATTACTCAGCAAAAACGATTGGCACCGAAAGCACCCGCACAGCTTATGACTTTCAGACTTTCTTACGTAGTCTTGTATCTGCTGGATATACAAAAATCAATATTCTGGGTCATTCCATGGGTGCTCGAGTGTACTTTATTTGTCTCGAAAAAGGGCTTCTAGAAGATATATTCTACGTGAGTTGTTGATCTTGTCTCAGGCTTCTTATACTGATAAAGAACTTGTCAGACTCAAAGTGAATTACGCCTTGAAGATCCGATTTGCGGCACCAAATTCATGAAAGCCAAATTGTCCACACTCACATTTGTGAATCCGGATTATGAGCGCAACGAGTTTGTCAAGATGGGTGGTACATACGATATGTCGCGATCCTATTGTGAAATCATCACACTCTATGCCGATGCGCTCGTGAGCACACCACATGAGCCTGAGCTTTTCTCAAATTGACACGCGTTTGCTTTAGGATGGAGCTCTTTTTTACGCCGAAAACTTGACAAAAGAATCATTATTTGGACCACCCAATTACTCCATGGGGAAGCGCGGAGATATGATGCATCGAATCTCTGCGACAGAAACGACACGGACGAAAAGAAAAACAAACACATCTCACGATTCTTCGTCCGAGTCATGGCATGCAAAATCCGTTGATGCGATTTTGAGGGTCAATCAATCTGGAAAGTTTGATGGTGTTGAAGCACTTGCAACAAATAACATATTGCATCTACAGGATTGGAGCGATGATGTGGATCGCTTCGACTTGCAGCATTTAAAACGATCGGGTGAGCAAGATGTCTGTGAGTATCTCGATATGGATGTCGTCGACACAACTTGGATGGATCAAAATGTGCATTCGATTCGACACAATTACTTCAATATCAATCCTTCCGTGGTATGCTCACTCTCTTTGTAGTCCTTCTATCTTATACTTACAATTGACCTGCGTTATAGGTTGATGATCTTAGGACCCTGATCGTGAATAAACGTCGCGCTTCGACACGGTGTGGATTGATGAGGAAACGGGAGGGAACAAATATATTCATATTTCTTGTTGCACCATCAATTGTGAAGAATGACTAAAGTTGTGAGGAACGTTGCGTAATCCAATAGAATAAATGGAAATTAATCACGCTCACCAAAGCTTTCTACCCGTGTACTGTATGCATCACGACAATCTTTTTTCTTCTACGGATTCGTAACCGACAAGAATAGCGAGCGATCATTGCTCGCCCGATTCAATTCGAAAAGACCCCATCTCTTTATCCGATCCTTGCAAGATCTTCAGTCACGCGCTGTTGTACAGGCTTCCATGTGTGTCTGGCAGAACGATCTCCGACCGGATGTGCGATAAGATGTTTCAATTGGTGAATTGGCTCTAGTTCGATCGTATGCAGCATATAATCAAAGAAATTTGGTCGTTTATTGTATACGTGGAGGTCAATGCCATACGAACACCAGGTTAACTCCTATATGCTGGGGCCAAGTTCATATCAGACATAACGCATGTTGTACGTCAGAAGAAGCCAAGCAAACTTTCCCGTATAGTTGAACAGCCTATCCTTTCAATTTGCTCTGAATGCTCATCATAATGGATAACCGCGCTTATCACCCTGAGATGTCCCAGAAAAACCTTGTTTGGATGTCAAAAAAGTCCATTTTGGAAGTTGAACTCGACCATTTCCTCTTGGTCTTGTGCAACTTTGTGTCTACTTATATCGTGTTTCTACGGTAACACTTCTAAATTTCTGTCAAACCGGTGTCCTTGCTCTGATCCAGCTAGAAATCAAGTTTGATCAGTGATATCTACAGAACTTCTTTTGAGTAGTCCTCCCGTGCCTCCATTGTGCATACTGCCCTGTAAATCTGGTGATGGCGACACGATATTCGACAACCCTTCTTTAAGCTTTCTGATTGTGCTGCCTTCTCTTTCTACCACTTCACCTCAACTGCATGACATTCTGATCAAACAGTTGCTACGGGGTTTAGATTGCAATGTGGGTCTTAAAAACTGTTAAGCACGCTATTCGAGAATTGTACATTCGTTTCACAAAACTGCTTGCATGGATCCGTCAGAAGCTTACAGAAAGGCAGCTATTTGTCTAGCAAGCAGACGATTCAAACATATCAAGGAGTGAAGTTGTCACTCTCACAAAAAATAAAAGTTGACAAACACTACAATTAATGCTTATCTAGGAGAAAGAAGGCGATTATAGGATCTCCTCACCGATAGCTTCCACAAGACGCCAATAGTGACAACCGCGAGGAGAGCCGGCACCACTCCATAATAGAAAATTACGACGAAGGTGCTTCTTGAGCTCACTGAAGCATCCGATATCAATGCATCGGAAAGTGCTTTATCAAAGCCTTTAAATACGCCAAGTTCACTCATGCCGACGAATACCAAACTCATTGCTCCAGTATGCGCTTTTGTGTTATTGTACAGCGCCACTATGCGTAGAACATCTGACGCAAGGCGCCGAATAGGAGGGTTGAATTCGCACGTAGACATTGATACTACGTAGCCCAGTTCATCACTTGCTTCGTTGCCGTGCCCGTAGTGAGGTATAGAGCTACAGAGTAGTTCACCGGATTGATCATCATAAACAAAAATACCCATTCCGCCACGATGTTGATGGCCAATCATCGACACAATTTCAACCTTTCGATCTGCATAGGTTTTATTCTTCTGACTCGACTCTTTGTTGTGACTAGTGTCAATGTGTTGACGTGTCGATAATGAATGCACACAGCCTGGATGGAATTCAAAATCACAGACTGGAATGTTATATTCGATATTTCCTTTGATTTCCAAGTCTCCGGTAGCGTCACAGCAAGTTGCTCTGAGAACTGGACGTGTCTCCGAAATGACCTCGCCATACAATATCGTATAGCGCAAGTAAAAGACGCTCTTCACGTGCGCGGTATCCATTTCCGCAAGCTGTTTTCTTTCCAAACAGAACTCCCCGTCTTCGCAGCATCTCAAGCCACCTGAATATGTGTTTATAGAGCATGCGGCGTTCCGTTCTTCCATCAATTGGGCATTACAGGTATGATTTGGAAATATCATACCATTGATATGCCCATTTCGAATTGTGTCCTCTGACGTACAAGGACACTCCAGACATTGGTGAGCACGGAAAGTTGACATATTTCGGGTGTTGATCACGTGAACATTTACAATCCACTCATCTTCATCAGGTAGGGTGACGGAAGCGTATGGGAATGGATAATTTTGCGGCGTTTCACGTGATTCAGTACCAGCTCCAAATCGAAAGCCCTTCCCAGACACCATTGCGCCTTTGCTTTCATTTTTGTTGGTACGAAAAGCATAAGCGGATCCAATGACGTAGTGATGCAAATACGCTTCTGATACTGAAACTGGACGAGTCTCCTGCTTTCCATTGTTCTCAATCAGCTCAACGACTTCCGCCTTAAATTGATAAATTGCGATAGGGCCTTTTGGAATGGGAACTTTTTCGAAACGATTGGCAACTTCACCCATTTTCAGTTCGATTGATGGACTGAGTGCGGAAAAACGCTTCATCGCTGGTACATCCTTTCCTGAAACCCATCCTACAATTCCAGCAAACGAGATCGAAGCTAAAAGAAGCGATTTTTGCGGTCGCATTCCAAAGTTATTTACAGTCTAACGAAGAAAGAAAACTGAATGGACAGTAACGACTGTATTACAGATTTAATTTCATGTTTTATGAGACGAGACTGTGCAACTGTGCATGGCATTGATATATAATGTAAGCCTATCAGCGAAGAGTTTCTATTGTTAGTGTTACACCGATGCTTACTTCGTCTTACATTGCATGCTTAAGTATATATATACACTCGATGTGACCGTTTGCGGGCCGAATTGGCAAACCTTGAGTGACTTAATATCATCCAGCATTGACGGTATGTCATAAATTCCTACAGGAAATTGTCGACTTCACTTTGATGTGACTCAGCATCGTTTTTAAACTCAAAGTCGCTTAGGGTGAAGCACAGTGAGAAATGTAACAAGCGATTCTTCTTGCGATTAAGTCTCTTCCTACACGAAAATTGATATTTAGTACAAATGCACGTGTGGCGGCCGTTATTTCGTGCCAAACTTTGCGGCGCAGTCCAAAAACTGAGCGGCCGAGATAGTTTTTTCGTTCGATTGATTTAGATCCTCTTTGGCCATTTCCGCGATCATTAAGAGCTTTTTGACCGATATCGGATGATCAGACATGACTTCTAGAACTCGCGATTTATCATTATTGTCCATCGGTAATTTGATGTGAGAGAATACAGCATCCAGTTCTTCTTTTTCACTTAGTTGTGGAACTTCCAATGATACGTCAAAGACATCAGACAGTTCTAACGCTTGAAGAGCGCTAATATCTGATGTTATACCGATAACAGCGAGCTTTCTTCCGATGACAGGGACCGGATTCCGAATCATAACCATAAGTGCTTGTAATACTTGATTTGAAAAGCGTGGACCAACGCCAACATAGTCCATGAGACGCTCCATATCGTCGAGAATGATGATGCTTAGCGGTGAACGATACGCTTCTTCAAACACATTGCAGATGTGAAAGCTCTTGGCTGTTTCCGCGCGTGCAAGTAATTCAGATGCTTTGATGAGACGAATGAGAGGAAATTCACTTGAAACTGCACAAAATGTTGCTAGCGCGGTTTTCCCTGCTCCACGTTGCCCGTGAAGAAGGACGGACATCAGAGGCGTCTTCTCGTTCGAACGTACTTGCTCAATAATACGACAAAGAGCATCCCTTACATCTATAAACATCTGGCCGTATGGGATCAATCCGTTTTGGTAGTATAAAGATAACTGGTCACTCGGAGCGCCAAATTTCGGCTTCACTTCCTCCAACGCCAACTCGAAGTCTTCCATACAAATTTCTGGCTTAAAGTTGGTCATCGCGTGAAAGGTTTTTCCGTCAGTTCCACGTGAAAGTGCATGTGCTGTTGCGGCCCGAACCAACCCTTCTAGTTCAGCCCCCGAAAAATTCTTTGTACGATGTACCATATTTCGATAATCTGGTCCCAATGCTGCCAGCTTGGCTTCGTCAATGCCTGAGTCCAAGTCGGCAAGAACTTGATGATGTAAAGCTCCTTGTTCTCTAGCCCGTTCCGTATGAATCTTGAGTATTTGTGCACGACCTTTTTCGTCGGGTAAATTGATCTCAATTTGCACCTCGAGACGACCTGGCCGCATCAGAGCTTCATCCAGCATATCCTACGATGACAACATGTAAGCAAAATTTAATAGTTATAAAGTTACTGCTAAGTACCTTTCGATTCGTCATCCCGATCACCAACACATTATTCAGACTATCCACACCATCGATCTGGGTCAGCAGCTGATTCACGACGCTATCACCAACACCCGTTCCACCCTGGCTTGATCCACGCTGCTTGCAAATTGCGTCGATTTCATCAAATATAATGATATGGACGTCACTTTCATCTCCCAGTTCTTGCTGATCTTGTCTTGCATCCGCAAAAAGCTCCCGAACTTTGCGTTCCGATTCACCGACAAACTTGTCGAGAATTTCGGGACCATTCACCACTTTGGGTTCTTTCGCTGTCAAAGCTTGTGAAATCTTTCTCGCAATCAAGGTTTTCCCACAACCGGGCGGACCATATAGCAGCATTCCACGCACGTGCTTAATACCAAGTTTCTGAATAACATCCGTGGGAAAAAGACGAGAAGCAAAAGCACGACGAAAGATATCATTGAATTCTTTATCAAGGCCACCAATTCCAAGTTTCGAAAAATCAAAATCTGGTTTGAAAACAGTTCGGACTCCTCCACTTCCTTGATTTGTTAGCTTGATGGGAGCTTCCTTAGCTTTTGTGAACTTTATCACCGTACCATCCATCAGAGATCCCAGCGACGGAGCGAGCGAATTTGTGCGCGATATCTCATTTGAGTCAAGATTTATTGGCTCAGTAGCAGTGCACTGCAGCCTCAAAGGCACACCATTCCATCCGGCAACCAAAAGCTGACCAATTCCAAAAATTTGATTGGTGAATTGAGACACCATTTCTTTTTTCAATTCTTCGCAGTCAATCGAACGAGGTTCATTGGATTGTCCTTGCGTCAAAACCTGCTGAATTTCAAATGCGATAGAGCCGAGTATGCATTTTTGTGTAGAAATGTCGTAAACTGAGACATGACATGCTTGGTTCAATGGAAGTCCCGCGCACATTCTCTGCATCGACCCTACCGCCAGCTGCCCGGGCTGAATCTGCTTTTGGGGCTTCGCTGCGAATACAAATTTACGATTTACGTAAATGTTCAATCCATGCGCTTTGAGATCTTCTTTAGTGACAAATCCGCGAGGCGCTTGTTTCACTAAAGCCATAAAGTCGTCAAAGTTCACATAGACGCAATTTGAGAACGCGAGAGAATTTGATGGAAGACCGCACACATTTAATTCGAACGACATTTTTATGCCTCCCCAAGAGCCGAATTTCGGCCAATATAGTGGCTGAACACTATATTATCAAAAATGCTTTAATCTAACTGTTCTATATTCAGACATGCTGCCGATGCGATGCTAATTTCTTCTGCTGTGATAAAGTCATTTTACAGATGGTAATTCGACACGTTGGACATGTTGCATTGAGTGAGAGCCATTCGTCAACGCAGTCGCTGTGGAAGTGATGATCACAGGGTAGAAGACGGATCTTCTCATTCAGCTTAAAGTCGCATAAGCAAATGCAGCAAGACGGATCGTACGTCAAGCTTGTCGGTGCAAAGATGCGCAGCGTCAGTTGGTTGATCATTTCTTGCGTCGCACCACGTTCGAGTTTGACTGACATGCGTTGTTCTATATACTCGTCAAGATCCCATCCAGTCAATCGCACAATTCCGTATGAGATCAGACAATAGAGGAATGGAACTAGTGCATAAACATATGGGACGATAAGTAGCCAAAATCCAACTGAATGCAATGTAGTGGATCCATCACCACATCTATGTGCATCTGTTTCGGACGAGCCAGCGCTAAAAAATATCCATATGTTGCCCATGAGAGCCCAATACAATTCCATCAGCGATAAAGTAAATCGAACATTCTTGAGTAGGTTTGTATGTCGATCATGATAATCGCGTACTCGTTGGAATTGCGAGTTCTGAGCCCAATACACTACCCACTCAAAGCTCAGCGACAGCGTGACACGGATGCAGTGTACCAAAACCCATAGTTGGATACGGAGACATAAGCTCGAGCTATCCTCGTAATGTTGCCACTTATAAAGCAGCGTGACTACAGCCACTACGATTTGAGGAACACTTAGCAGCGATGATGCTACAATCACGGTGTATGGGGAATTCTCATCATTTTCATACAGTTGGGTATTTGTATTCCAGAGGTCATTACCTCTGCTTCTATGCTCAGAATCGACATCTGATATAGCAGTTTGTATCATCGGGTGCGTTTGTGTTGGTGAACTGAGATCATTAATGAGGATGGTGGGCATGTTACCATCCATGAAAGTGTACAAAACCAAATGAATGAGAGCGAGTGAAAGCTAGAATGCGTCTCATTCAGTATTTTTAACAACGTCGTATTCTCATCACGATCAATCAACCCACAACCTGACAATCCATTTCTATTGGTCACAATGTAATTCCATTATCGCGCGGTCGAAACGATGTGACAAGACTAAATCTGCTGTGGAACTGAATCAATTATGCGATACTTTGCATGGCAAGCATTGCATTTTGCTGTCATTTTGATAAAGGATGGCACGCCGAGGAAAACTGCGTCTTTGAGACTCAAACGTCCCACGGATTGATTTTCTTCATAATTTTATTAATACATTACAATCGAGCTGTTCCGTTCTCTGAATATTAGCGTCAGATTTGTGCATAAAACGCTACAGTATGGCGCTTTCAAATGCGTGCGACACGATCTTAAAAGCTACATCATAATGACGACCCCAGAATGGTTGCGAGATTCACCCAATCCAGTTACGTCTAGGTGTTGTCAACCGGTTTTGATTGGCTGGATGCCGTGACAGTTTGTCGCGTGGTGAAGATGACAAGCCGATCTTCCTCTTCTTCTACGATTCCATGCTCGTTTTACGGATTAGGAAAATGTAAAATGGGCTCGTCGTGCAAATTCTATCACGCTGCTCGTGAAGATCTTGCCAAAAGTCCTCTTATATGTAAATTCTACCTCCAAAATGCATGTAAGTTGGGCAGAAGATGCAAGTACTCACATGATAGCACTCAGCGACAAGACAATACCCCTGGAAACTCTTCATCTATACGCTCTACACCACTCAGCGCAGGTGCTTTCCGAGTTCGATGCAAATTTTTTGATTTGGGCTCTCTCGTGGGTGGCGGCTGTGCTTTGGGCAAACAGTGTCCTTATGTCCATGAAGCACTTTCGCAATCAGAGATGACCAAGCAGAAACGAAAAGATACTGCTACCAAGAAGAAAGAAGTGAAAATGGAAGAGAAAAAGATAAACCAAATCATCAATGAGCAGTGCGAATACACTACTAAACAACAGCAAGGCGCTGTGGATGACTTTGTGCCGACCATCCAAGCCCGGAAAGGTCCGGGTCATGAGCGCTCGTATTCTGAATTGAGTGAATTCATTTCGAAAGAAGAAGGTCAAATATTTGTGCATTTATTTTTCATATCGAGGCTGAAGAAATTTCATTTTAGAGTTATACTATTATGGAGCACCTGGGGAACTAGAAACGAGCCTAGAATTAAACGGTGTTGATCCATACCACTCAACATTTGAAGAGCTTGAAATGAAGCCATCCTACAGAGAAATTGCGGGATTACATGTAGAAGAAGAAGACATTCCTAACGCGAATCAGGATCACAACACAATTCCGTACGCGTTTATCTGTAAACCAAAAAGCATGCGATCGCATATTAAAGCTGATTACATTCATTCTTAGGGAAATTTGCTCATTTTACGTCCAAGGAGTATGTAAATACGGGAACAGATGCGTTTTTTCTCATTCTCTGGAAGTGCCTGACGAGTCCGATGCTGAACGTCAGCTAGTGGAAGAAGAGCTCAAAGCTTCAGCTGAAGCAGAGTGCAATATTTGCTATGAGCAAATACTTGCAAAGCATGAACGTTTTGGTCTATTGTCTGGTTGTGACCATGTCTTCTGTCTGAGCTGTATACGCAACTGGCGAGATCATAGTGATCAACCCAAGCAAAACATCCGACAATGTCCAGTGTGCCGAGTGGAGACAGCTTATATCATACCATCTAGTCGTATGGTGACAAACCCAGAGCGTAAACAAGCATTGCAAAATAATTTCAAGGTACGCTGAATCGTGTTATTTCAAATCAAATCCAACAGAATCTCATACGTATTCACTAGCAAAATTTGTCATCGATTCCGTGTCGCCATTTCGATCAAGGAAGGTGAGTCATACATGTATTAAAGAGGAACGATTGTCTAACACATTTACAAGGGGAGAGTGCCCGTTTGGTACGAGCTGTTTCTACAAGCATCAGTATCCTGATGGCTCGCTGGATGTACGTCAAGTTCGGACAGCGGTGGATGCAGACGGGCATTATGACGTACTTCGACAAGTCCGCTTAGACCATTTTCTCAGCTCTCAGCTCCCTTAAGTTTGGCGAATTACGAAATTTGAATCAGATGAAAAACTGCTTCAACTTTGATTAAAAATTAGAGTACGGAATCGAAATTTTGAAACTACTTTTGTGACATTGTGCTCAGCCAATGTACTCTTCATCATGAAGGCTCCGGACAGTAACTGATCCGTTCTGCTCGCCGAAAAACGCTTTTTGTGCCATTCCGCAGAAAAGCCCAACGCCAATAACACCTGGAATCTTGACCAAATGATCATGCAACTCTTGTGGGTTTTCAATGCGTCCAAACTATCATATACGTACGATGAGTACAGCTGCATCATAGATGATGCACTACTCGTACATCAGTATCCAAAATAAAGTTGCCATTATCTGTGACCACAGGGCCGACTTTACTTTGGGCCATACGCAACACTGATTCGCCTTCCAGTCGCTGCTCAATAAGCTTCATAATAGGTACATATGCCACTGGTGAAACCTCAATAGGCACGCCTTGGGTCCATTTTTCGCCAAGTTGAGTAGATTTTTTTCTCGAGTCCGCAACAATAACAAAGACTTTGGAATTATACGCAACAATTTTCTCCTGCAATTGGCATCCTCCGCCTCCTTTGATACAATTCAGTGCACTGTCTACTTCATCTGCCCCATCAATCGCGACATCGATTACCGGATGTTCATCCAGACTCGTAATAGATAGTTTATATTCTTGCAAGAGCTAATCAATGCAATTGACATAAAGCAATAGAATCCGAATGTACAAACGCTATGAACCTGTTTGGCTTGGAATGAAGTTGGGATGCATTCAATGTGTGTAAGCGTCCCATCACGAACTAATTCGCTTAGTCGTTCGATCGCATAAACAATTGTGGAGCCGCTTCCAATTCCAACTATCATATTGTCTCGAACATACTCATCTACGGCTTTCCGCGCTGCCTACATCGATGATCGGTGCAGTATGCATATGTAATGTATTCTGCTAGTACGCTTACCATTCGTTTCGCATTTTTCAGTGGATTTGTAGGCGACTGCGGAATCGTGGATCGCATTGTACGGGTGAAGCGATTTATGTACCGGCAATGTGGCACAATCACGGAGCCATGCAGACGCAAACGCAGAATTGTTACATTTAATAATAAAAGAGCTGCAAACATAATCAAACGCTCAATGGCTCCATCGCCTCACTTTCCCAGCGCAACATGCCAAACATGGTTTCGTTAGCGACCTGATTCAATATTTTATCGTCTTCTTCACCCTTCACGTCGTAGTAGCCTAAAAAATGTGCTTTCCACTGTGTGGCATTATCTTTTGACCCGGTGAACTTCCATCCTTGACATTCTTCTCCACGGATACAGTTCTCGGTACATGGTGCTTGCACTTCGATGGATTTGATACCAAGATAATACTCGTTCCCGTCACGAAACTGAAAAGCGACAGAGATGTATTCTCGGTCGGTCATACCTGACCCTACCGAGGCGATACGGTGAACAACGACGATGTCGTCAGTGACTTTTTGTAGCACCTGCTCATACACCACAAAAGTCAACGATTTTGAGAATTCTCTGATTGATAAAATGCAACGTACCCGAAATTGCTTCACGTCCGGGTATATTCGTTTCGATTTTTCCGGAGAAGTCATAATTTTCCAAGACTCTCTGGCGACGTCACTAATATTCTTATTTGTGATTGACCGAACCGCATGAAAGTTTAAACTTGTTCCAGAGGCCCAGATCTCTGTCTTCCATCCAATCGCATAGCAAACACTCGTTTTTGCATTAACAGATGGACCAAACCGCTTCATCTCGTCATACGCTTCTCGGACAGCTTCATGACATATATTTAAATCCACAACGAGTGTCGGACCCCGAAGTGGGTTACCTAATAATTGTTCTCCGGACCAGCAGGAGCTTCCAATACTTTTCTTTCGCTGATCATCATCACGGCAATCACTGGGAAGAGAATTAAGACCATGCTGAATCATCCTTGCAAAATTCTCATGCTGTACAAGTTGCTCTTTTAGTTTTTCGTTATCTTTTCGAAGATTTTGCACCGTCACCAGTTGTTTGTCATGAGCGTCTTTGAGCGCTTCTTCATTCATACCAGCCATTTGTGAGCATTGCTCGGATAAATCGCCTCCAATGATACGAATCTGTTCTTTTAATTCCTCAATGCGTACCCTTAGGGAACTCTCTTCGTCCTTTTGCTTTTTTCGTCGACGCCGAGAAGCAAATCGCACTTGTTGACGTCTCCGTTCTTTTTTCTTTTGTGAATCATCATTTTCGTCATCCATTACCTCTTCATCACTCAAACTTTTATTGGAATGAAAGGATTTTGCCTGATACAATGTACTCTGCAAACCCGACGTTGATGAACTCGAAGTGATTGGTTGAATAGAGGAGCTACTGTGATCTGAGGAAAAATCGCATGGGTCCATGCGAAGTAATGTATTTGCGGTCGAATTTGCAGATAAGTATGAATTTTCAGTGTGATGTGTTGCCATGCTTTCACTCATACTCATCGGCTCACTCATTGATATCATTATCGCCGAGTTTGTGTGAGTAGGATGTGTTGATTCTTGCAAAGAGCTTAAATATGTCGAGGCTACGTTGAGTAGCGATTTATTCTTGGATGGTTGCGTACTCATCGGCGAAAGCTGTGAGTTTGATAGGGTCGGATCATGTATCTGCGGAATGTATAGTGCAGGATGAGTTTGGGGTGAAACAACTGGGATATCTTGACGTGCCATCATTGACTGCATAGGGAGTTGCTGCACATTATGTTGTGAGTGTGACATGGAGATTTGATCTACATGAGATGGTTGTGTCTGACGAACTAGATATGATGGAGGAGGTTGCGTGTAGAGCGGTGATGCATACAATGGCTCATTGATGATCGAGTTTGTATCAAATGCACTCATAATATCTTCAACCAGTCGAGAGTCATCCTCACTTGCGAGTAGCGAGTTGGCGGTAGTACTTGTGTTTGGTGTATAAGGCTGTGGATGTTGCGACATATTCATATTGTTATTCTGATTCGTAGTATTGGATTCTATCGTCTGACACTGTGACGGCGCAGAAGTATACATTTCAGGCGCTGTAGAAGGCATTGATAGCGTGTTAAACATCATGTCGTTCATAAAATGTACAGATGGAGACATGAGTTCATTATGAATCGTCATATTAGGAGCATCTGATCGTTGCATACTATTGCGATCGGATAATGTTAGTTCATACGGATGATGGTCCATTTGAACAGCACGATTATAGTATACGGATGTCTATGACACGTGCAAATGCGGAATGAACCTAGGAAACCTCCAAGACTTGATCATGGATGCATTCGAAAAAGAGGAAAAGCTATGACCAGATGGGATAATTACCGCGAAGACGTCTTGATTTTTAAATAGCCACTCTTCTATAGGGAACTCGGGCTCCATCTTGAAATTTAAAGTATAGAAGCAGCCAACTCATTCTATTTGAAAGGAAATCAACTGTGATGTAATAGTATTACGCCTTCCTTGAGATGACTTTTTCGCAGATAACATCGTCTCGCACGGAAGAAACCTGTATTTATTCTTTCAAATTTGTGTGAACTGAGAATCCATGTCGAGAGACATTTGCCGTACACAACATCGTGGCAGGAGGTAGTCCATGTCTTCAATACTATATTACCAAATAACCCAAAATTGATCAAAATTGATGATTGACGTCAGCATCAATTTTGCTTTATGTAAACTACGTCATACAAGTGTGTTACTGTATCAATGATCCATTGAATGTGGTGAATTATAAAATTTCATTCTCACCAATTAATTAATGTTCGAGAGGTAATATTGCATCATCACTCCTTTGAAAACGCATGTGTCCTTCTGCGGACAGCTGAGTAAGGTTCGAGTATTTTAGATACTTTACGCAATCGAGAGATAGCCATTCCTGTTCTTTATTTTGACGATCAATGAGACATTTCTGCATGACTGAATGCATATTCTGCTGAATGAGAGCATATTTAGTCTTGGCGTTTCACTCTGTAGGCAAACTAGCCACAAGCTCGTGAAGCCATTGTTTCGGACGGTCACTTAAATATGGTTCGTATCTTTCCCATTCATAACTTTTTAGCCTCAAAAGCGTCATGTAACGCGTACAGTGTACAACATACTCAACACGTGAAGGAGCGGTTTGAGGGAGTGATGAAGCTCAACTGCCGAAATCAGCCAAACACTTCCTACGGATCATGAGAGAAAACAGGATGAAAGGGGAATTAACGCGCCAGTGGCCGGATTCACATGCAGCGAGAGGCTCGAAGTCGGCACCTTCGAGCAATGCATAATGTCTCTTCGCAGTATGCATCTTGTCGGTCGAGTCGTATCAGTTCAAAGATGAAGTTTCCGTGTGCGCGTACCAGACTTTCGTATTTGCATGTGCAATTGCAGTACTGATCTATACAAGCCGCTGCTTCTTCGGTCGGAAACTGAGCAAATCAGTTCTGATGAGAGAGACTCCAGTCCGAAGGAGATCGCTTTCGCGATGGCTGCGATGCTACATTCGAAGTCAGTTTATCGTACCATGAAGTTATGGCAACCGGTCGGGGTAACCCATCGGCATTTCCATCACCTAACTGTATCAGCCAGTCGAGCATAATATCCCAGAAATCCAGAAACAAAAGATATAAGATCATCGTATTTACACTAAAGCACTCGTCGTCTCATCAAAAGCGTCGTGGTTTCATGAACATTCTCTTCATGCTCACAGGCGCGTGTTTCGTTCAGTGACCTAGATCAGGATACATACAACCAAAGTCAGCAGTTGATACAAGGACATGCGTGGCACGCATTGGGATAAATCCGGATACTCGGAGGCAAATACTTTAGCAAAGTTGACTCGTTCTTGGTTGTACACCGCGACCTGCGACAGAAGCCTACTGCATGCCTCGCAAAAAGGAGGTCGTAGACGGCTGACTAGGTACAAATTCGAGAAATAATACCTGCATCTGCAAGTTCAGTTATGAACCTGGCGACAAGTATAATGCAAGGCGTCATCAACACATGGAAGTCGTGTCAGCAAACCTCTTCATTGCAAGTAATTGATCAGACCTCGGGTATCGTACAAGTCTAAATGAAACTCAAGTCGATGAGAATTGCTGTTGCACAATAGCTAATAGTCTACATAGTTTACCACACTCAAGTGAATATTCCTTCGCAAAAGCATTACATAGACCCAGATGAGAAAATCCGCGGAACCAAAATTTAGTGATATGTGTCTATTCGGGACTTGCGTTAAAGCGGGAAGAACATTGAAACGATACTTGCGTGTCGATGCTCCGCCATGGAGGCATACGTGACTTGCTACCCGCAGATTCGAAATCACTTGAAACACGTGTGAATCAGCAATCCTGAAAGCCATACCACCGTATCGATGAGATGACCGCGCTGGTAAACACAGAAAACGAAGAAGGCTGAGCTTGTTATCTCGTAAAGTAGCTTGACTCTCAAGCAAATTGTACTCAAAATCTAACACTGTCAGCCACCAAGTACTGAGCACATAAGGCGACGTTGAAAGTGTTGTCAGCAATAAAATGTTCAGGAAGAAAGTAATTCATGCAGCAGGCTCTCTTGAAGCAATTTAACAAGAAGTATTTTACAAGAAGGTAGCGATTATGCCGTATTAAGATCAAAACTGAGCTCTGTTAGGCTCTTTCACGATGAGTTGGAAAATCACTAGTGAAACGAGCGCAGGATTGGGTTCCGCAATAAATCAAGTCAAACTTTAGTTTCATAACAATCAGCCTTGACTAATGACACATTGGGTATGCCAAGAATAGGAATAAACATGACGAGCCACTTCACGCTATGAAGGAGTTTCAGATTGAAATTTACAGCCACAAAATGTGTCATCAAAAAAAAAAAAAAAAAAACATTTCAAATTCAGAACACAAGATTCATACAAAGAAAGTCGGATATAATGCAAGCTAAAGAGCATGGCTCCATCAACACTCGTACAGTAGTATTCTTTCCACGAAGTCGAGGAGTGAGTAAAGTGTCAATGCATCAAGTGTAGGAGGCCAAGAAAAAATTGCTCTCTTCAGCGGATTGTTAACTAATCCTCAAGCATCAAATCTTCCATATGGAATGGGGTGCTGTATTTGGTGCACATCCTGTCAGATTCAAACTTTGCGCGATGCTGCGATTTTCATTGCTTCCTCTTCTCTTATATGCCTATGATATAGCCGCATTATCAAGTCACGCAGCAATCACCAAATCAAAAGTGTGTGCATTTGATTATGAACATTCCAAGAAGCCGCTAGATCTTATTCAGGTACATCCACTACCTCGAAGCATCCTAACAAATGCGCAGTACCCTCGTATCTTATGCTTTGTAAACACCATATCAACGCATTTGAGGCGAGCTCAAGCGGTCGCGAGCACCTGGGGACAAAGATGTGATAAGCTTATCTTTTTCAGTAATGTATCAGACTCAATTTCCGCAAAGTCGCTTCGATTTGAAGTAATTGGGTTGAAGGTCAATTCTGATCACGACCATCTTTGGGGCAAACACAAAGCGTCACTAACGTATGTACACAATCATTTTCGTCACTCGTACGATTGGTTTTATAAGGCCGACGATGACGCGTACGTGATAATGGAAAACCTGAAGAATTATCTCAGGCAGCCTGAGATCTACTCCCGATGGAAGACTGAGCCGATGCAAGTTGGTCATCGGCTTCGACTGGAAGACGATACTACGCGGTATTATATCGTGGAACGAACACTACGAGATGACTTTATGCGAAAGTACCGACGACTCATATTTAATGGAGGCGGTCCAGGCTATGCTCTGAACCGATCGTTTTTGGATAACATCGTCAATTCACTTCCAGATTTTGATTGTTTTTCGCAGAAACAAAGTGAGATGATACCTGATGATGTGGCAGTTTCGTTCTGTATGGTATGGAAAAATACATCGCCTGTGGAGACGCGCGATTATCAAGGTCGCGAGCGATGGCTGGTGGACTCGCTTAATGGGGCATATCACTCCTATTTATACGATCCCAAAAATTGGATTTACGAATACCATAAGACAATTGGAGGTGTGCGCACTAGGAGTGAGTGTTGCGCCCCGGACAGCGTTGCATTTCACTACGTGACACCAAGTTTGATGTACCATTATGAGCGACAATTGTATTGGTGTCGCGATGAAAACTCCGAAACCATCCATGATTTCAACTTGCAATTTAACTATTCAATCTCCGAAAGAATTGCGGATGTGCCTTTTGACGAAGCAGATCGTGATGAACAGTGAAGCTTCTAACCTTATCATCTGTTGTTTGCGCTGCCTTGCGGGCTTTTCTCTATGACAATGTCATAACCTTCATTTTAGTATGATAATCTCTCGATAAATACATTGAGCTACCGCAAGTATGAGGTTGCAACATTATGTGCCGCTCATCCGCCCATGCGTGCATGACTCTTTAGCATTGCTTTGCATGTATTCTCCGTCTACGCAGCTGTGAATGCGACAATGTTGCATCATGACGCCTTACTTCTTATGTACGATTCGACAATACAATTTTACACCTTCCTTCCATTATCCATCGGGTCGTTGTATCGATGACACGATATTGTTAAAAAGAGTGACCACTTTCCTCATTTCAAATCTATATAGGCGCACCAAAAAATGGCAAAGTACTGTTCGGCGCATGTGCTGTTAGCTGCATTCATCGTACTACAAAAACTGGCAGAAACACAAATTAAATGCTCATTTTCGCATAATTTTATGCTTTTTATGAATTTGCTCAAAGTCAATCCCTCACTGCAAAGATGTGGTGATTTGTCTTCCTATCAAATACGAGCGGCCTCATCGCTTCCCAATTTGGATCAATTGTCAATCATGTGCCACAGTGACGAATGTACGACAATGATTCAGACACTGCGAGGGATGAACTTGCCTAACTGTAGTGCTCATATTCCATGGCGACTCCACCGAATCAATCTGCTTGCTTTAGTCACACAATATGACGCTGTCTGTGAGCGAATTCGGAACGAGGATGAGAAGAAGCTCAAAGCTCAAGCGGCTCTCCTGATACTCACGCAGTTGACCGACATGAATATGTCGGCGATTGTCAACTCCACAGCTTTGGTGAATGCTACCGTGTTGGAGGAACCGAAAAGCACAAAACCAGCGCCTAAAGCGAAAATGATGCAACAGAAAAACATGCATCAGGAAGCCCCACATTCTGAAGGTCAAGATTAAATTCAATATAAGGATTGCGCAATCTCCTGTGTTTCTATGAGTATGTTCGCTTCAAACATCATCGGAAACTTTGCTATCAGAAGCTCAAGATACCTTTGTCGCTCCCGAGATACTTGTGTAGTAAAAGTGCTACGGGTTTGACACTGGGTTATGATAGCGAGTTCACGCAACTTTTTCTTGTACTCCAAACGGGAACATAATCCCTGTCCACGCTTCCTCCCGATTTCTCTTGTAATGTAAATCCAGGATGTATCCTCCTGCACGCTGTTGATCCTTCCGCATTTTCTTAGATTCATGAACTCCGAAATGAGACTTCCTTTTGCCTCCAGGAACAGGGACGGGTTGCGGTCCTGCATCATGCATAGCACTATGGATACCCATCATCGCTGCCTCCATTTCAGCTGTTACTACTGTCGGTTGATCAATTGGAATTGCTGTTGTTGTCGCACGTAGTTGGGTCAATTGATTTTCATCTCGTTCACCCAGTGCAACTTCCATCAATTCAGCTCTTTGACGTTCGACATCGGCTTCAAATTGTGAATCTTCTTTTTGCTGCAAAAGTCTTCTTTCTTCCGCGATCCTTTGTTGCTCTGTGAGTAAGTGTGAGATCCGACGTTCCTCCTCTGCTTTTTTCGCGTCATTTGTAGCAATCACAGCGAGGTTCTCCTGCCGATACATCTTCCATTGCTTTTGTGCCCGACCCTTTTCCTCATCATCGCCATACACCAAGTCGAATACTGTAAAAATGGTAAGAAATTATTGAAAACGTCATCACACTTACGACGTAACTGAGATTCTCAAGGGTTTCCAGGTAATCATTGTATTCCTCCAACGTGACGAAATCGTCTTCCGTCTTGTTATAACTGACACAGGTAGAACGATCAGAACGACAAGAAAGCGTGTGCAATTGCCAAGTTTACGCAACTCTTTTAATACTTTTTTGCGAATGGATACTTCTTTCGTGTAGTTGATTTCCTCAATCGTCTTGTCCTGTAGTTGAGATTTCTTGACTGGCTTGCTACATGTTGGACATGCAATTTCACGATGATGTTGAAATTCGCGTTTAATGCATTGATCGCAACTATAGCATGATTATACTTTAGAGGAGCTCCTATTTGACGTAGGAAAAATATGTGATTCGTACAAACGATGACCGCATTTAGAAATCAGCATCTTCATCTTGATGTTGAGGTAATTAGAATCATCTTCGGCAGATGTGCCACAAACGCAGCATCGAGGCACCATCGGGTCCATGATCGCACGTACTGCACACGTTTTATTAAGAGCATCATATCAGATACTGACTGATTTAACAGTACTCAGGTTCATAATTAATCGTCAACCACTCTTGCCATCGAATATCCCGATGAGAGAGCCCTTTGTCCGTAAGATGAACCACACCATCCTTTGAAGCCCGAGTAGCAATACGCAATGCAATACAGAAAATCGATCTAGCCATCTTGAACTTCTAAGTGGGTGAACCGTAGAGCTTCCAACAGTTTCCTACGGTCGGTACGTCTGCGACGTCAAACAAGGATCAATATACGACATTTACGCGGCACAGGCATGCTACAAGGACTACAAATACGCATGTTACGACTTATCGGTCACACATAATACTAAATTGTGTGTTGTAGTAAATCAACTATTGCTCGATTAGTATATTTTCATTATTGCAATTAGACAAGTTAATCTGCTAGCTTCTTCAACTGCAAAACACTTTGCGGGCAAACTCTGAGACTCACTACAACAAGCATCTTTGACCAATCTGAAGATAGCATTTGTCTCGTTATAATACTAGTTTTGGAGACTTTAAAAGTCTGCACACTTTCTGTACTTTATAAAGTCACCCACCCCACCTGCTATATAGTCACTCGCCACAGACAAAAGGACGGGCGCAAACGCACATTCCATTTCTTGTTTGGCTCTCATCTGGTTGGACCTCAATGATAAGAGCCACAGGTACGCCCCCCGTCAAACGAACGCATTACAACACGGATACGTCTTTACGCGGAGACTCGGATTATCGTACGCACCAACATAAACGTATCCGTCATGCAGTAATCGGTGGTGTAATCATGTGCACCGCTGTAGCAACTTTGCTCGAGGTGATGCAAAAAGAGAGATCATCACCTGTAAACCTCTCGGCATCGTCGAGATCTTTGTTCAACGACGAGACAAGCGATTTTTCAAACAGTGATGAGATCTTAATGTATCAGACCTCGTATCATGACAACGTGCTTGAGCCGATGCAGTTGATGCCGACCATCGCATGGACACAAATGGACAACTCAGATACAGAGCAAAAGTCGCGTGTCGTTGTGGATGCAAATATCCGACATCAAGAAATTCTCGGATTTGGTGGAGCTTTCACAGAGGCTGCATCGATGCTATATGGCAAGCTGCCTCAAGAAAAAAAAGATGAGATCTTGAAGCTACTTTTCGGACCTGATGGGCTTCATTTTCATTTGAATCGAGTTCCAATAGGCTCGTGCGATTTCAGCGTCAGTTCATACTCATTTAATAATGTTTCTGGCGATGTCGAAATGAAGCATTTTGACACTGGAGTAGTCCGAGATACAGAATGGATCATTCCTTTCATCAAGGACGCAATGAACATGAATCCGTCCATAGACTTATTCGCATCTCCATGGAGTCCTCCCCCATGGATGAAGCAAAGTCAGGCGGGCTACATTGCGGATTTCAACGGATCAGCGAAGCCAAATGGTCTGAACCCAGACTATAGAAGTGCGTGGGCTAACTATCTTGTGGCTTGGATTCGTGCTTATGCAAACAAGGGGATCAAGTTCTGGGGAATGACATTGCAGAATGAACCGCTATTTGCTGCTCCTTGGGAAGCTTGTGCCTACGTTGCAGAAACACAAGCAGACTTCCTTGTCAATTATCTTGGACCGCTTATGCGCAACAATTTTCCAGATTTGAATTTGATGATTTATGACCACAATCTTGATTATTTGTTGGATTGGGTGGTGAAAGTATTCAGATTCCCTGGAGCAAAGGCGTTTGTGAATGCAATTGCGGCACATTGGTACACCTCAGATACCAAATTGGATGGAGCGATGTATCTGGACCGCTTGAACGATACGTATCACGCAGCTGATGGGCGCATGCTGCTTTTCAGCGAGAGCTGCAATTGTCCTGGTGTTGCACGTGGCAGCGAAGCATGGTATCGTGCTCATCGATATGCTCACAGCATCCACACCGTTCTCTATTACAACTGGCAAGGTTGGGTCGATTGGAATTTGATGCTGAACGAAAAGGGGGGTCCCAATCATGCTGGTAATCTCTGTGACGCTCCTATCATTGTTTCAGAGGCAGATAATGATTTTTACATCCAGCCGCTGTATTACGCCCTCAAACATTACTCTAAATTCATCTCTCCTAAAAGCGTCCGAGTCAAAGCGATAATGCAAGCGCAGTTTAAGAACCCCGGAATGCCTCAGCTCATTACCGGTTACTCAGTGGTTCTCAACTTTTGCGATAAAAGCTCTCGTCAAGCCATTGAGCGAACTGCAGACGATAAGCTGCAAATCACCGACACGGATATGTGCATCGAGTCAATAAACCGAGACGATCAGGGATTCCAAGTAGAGTTGGTTTCATGCAAAGAAAGCAGACATCCATGGACTTTTGACGGCGACTTCATTAAGTCCGATGATCAATGCCTCTCACTGAATCACGGCTCCATCGAAAATGATGTGAGGCTAATGATGTCACGCTGTGAGAAAGCGGATGCATCCTATCAGCGCTGGTATTTCGAGAATGGAAATATGCGCTCCTTTGCGAGTGTTCCGGAGGAAGCACAATGCGTCACCGCTGGCTGGGCATTTCTTCGTGCAACTGCTTTCCAAAGACCGGATGAAAAAATTGTTTTGGTCATCATCAACGCAAATACGGAAGAAGCCACTCTCACGCTACAATACCAAGATAAAATGGCTCAAGTGTCGGTACCAGCATCAGCGTTCCAAACACTTGTTTGGAAGTAATTCGCCAAAGATAATCTACCATTTACCGATATGCATACGTACTTGTTCCGTGCTTGCGTTAAAATTAATTACTCGCTCCCGGCCCTTTCTGCTGTCTGATTGGAAATGCTGAAGGGTCTCAATCGTAGAAATTCACAAGAATTTGTAAAATGGATGACAGCGTTTCTTCGCGCAATGCGCCGCCTCCGAAACCAAAGAGAACGGTAATGCAGCCCTCCTCTTCTGAATTGGATGAAGGGTTCACTGAACACACTTCACCGATTCGACGTAGTCGGAATATGGCAGCAGCGCGCACGAATGATTCTCCGCCGCAAACACCGACTTATGTGCCAATGCAACGAGCTGCAAAAGTACCGATTATTGACGCAGAGGCCGAGACGACTATCGGTGCAGCTGTTAAGATGAGAGGCGAATTGAGTTTCGAGCGTTTGCTTCGAATCGAAGGAGAGTTTGATGGCAAGTTAGTATCGAAAGGCTCGTTAGTGGTTGGAACAAAAGGCTGTTTGCTAGGAGATGTGGACAGTATGAAAGAAGTATTCATAACCGGTGGAAAGATTGTTGGAAATATCACAGTTGAAAAAGTAGTTTTACGTGATAAGGCTTCTGTATTCGGCAATATCACAGCCAAGTCGATCAAAGTGGATCCAGATTGTGTGGTTGTAGGAACACTCAATGTTCACGCACAGGCGCCCCAAGTGATTGACGAGAATGGAGAAGTGATGGAATGAGTCGTTCTGTACAGCTGCTGCGTCATAAGTATCAAAACTTGCTAGGGCGACGTCGTCCAGTGTACTTGCTGTCACTTTTGATCTTTTTTCCTTGTTTGCGATATCGTTCCTTCTTGGCTGAAATCCAATCTCTGTGTGCAATGTAAGTGACTGATGTATCCACGTAGAATAATCACGTACTTGACTTTGATAGATTGGCGCTTTCCTCGATGTAGCTAGATGATCGATGAGAAAAAAAGCAGTATACTTGAGCTATTCGAACGTACTTTTCTTGCTGGAGCATTTCTACTCATATTCATGATTGCATCAGCTGGCTGATCTGTCAAAGGCGTGGGTAAGGCTGGTGCCGCATCGTAGCCTGCAAAGAGGCACAAATAGTACTTTTTCGCCTTTGCGGAGTTGGGATAATCGACCACCAGACCACCCGAAAACCCGCTTCGCATGGCACATGTCGAAATCTCCTCCATCTGCTCTGAGCTTTCAGGATATAGTTGCAAAACAGCTCGTGAACCCCGCTTCAAACATATGTACAGCGAGCTGAAAAAGCGCATCAGACGCTTTCTGGGTGTATCTGCTTTTCTATCCGAATAACACAGCCATTGTATGGCTGATATGCTGATACACCCATCAAATATTCCAGGACGAAACGGAAGCCCTGCGCCAATGTCTTGCTCAAACACATCACCACTACTGTCTCTCTCTGCTGCAATCGCCAGCATACTCTTACTGATATCCATCCCGATCCATGCGTGTCCCGCTTCCTCCAATGCGACTACAAGGAAACTCAGTGCAACGAATGAATTTAATCGTGTGACTTCTACCGCCACTTAAGCCGCTTCCACATCCAACATCCAAAATAAGACACTCTTTTTGTGGCGGCAGATTGAGTAACTCGATGGCACGCTGTGCAAGCTGTTCCTGTACAATCAAGATTGCTGAGACGCGCCATAAAGAAAGCCCTCGTTTAGCTTGCCTGCACTTTAATAATCCGAGAACACGAGTTATATTTCGCCGCTTCTTTTTCATTGTAAAATATCTTGCAAAAGTGATTTCGTCAATGCTGTAACAAAGTGTTACAAGAGACAAACCTCTGGTGGTGCAATGTGCTCCGGTCGACTCATTCTGTCATCGATAGCTGTATCCTTAAATAGCGTATAGAATGTACATATTGTAAGGTACGATTACAATTCGAAAATGGAAGAACAACCGAAGCGCAAAGCCTTTATTTTATTTGACGGCGACTTACCACGACCACTTGAATCCCAAAATGACGCGGACAGATGTGTACAAGAAAATCTTTCCTCAAGCTCCAGAAACAATTACAGAACCGACTTCACCTCGATAAATACAAACAGCTTTAGACGTCGATCCGCCTCAAAGAACGAGTCAAATCAGAGACAGACTGCGTCCTACGATGAAGAAGGATCGATTACAGCGGAATCTGTACAAATGTCTTCCCTTTCGATGTACAAACAGTCACAGCCAAATGTCGGAACAACGCCACTCAATCAATCGCCTCCTTTCATTACTACTCGAAACGGACTCAGTTGGATTCTAGCGGCGAGTCTTGCGGGTCTGTGTATAGGGATTAGCATGTACTATCTCAATGTCCCACCTTCAGCCACCAAATGGATCAAACTTCCTGGAACTTTGTATACGCGAGCAACGCAGTGTATAGTGATGCCGCTAGTATTTGTTAATCTGATTGTCTCGGTATCCGATATGGTTTTACTGGGTCGGGCTAAAGCAGTTGCATGGCGTTTGCTGGCTTTCACAATTTTCTTCACGTTGATCGGTGTCTTGGAAGGAATTGGTCTGGCTCATTTAGTGCGATATGCGCTCAGCCTTCATCAATTGACACATATGAGCAATAAGGAAGCTCTTTTTTCAATCCAATGTAGCAACGGAAAGTACTTGGAAGCTTCGGTCAATGGGATGGTTACTTGCACAGCTTCAAGCGTCAATTCGAGATCGACCTTTGGTGTGGACGATATCAATGGTGCTTTGGAAAGAGATGCTGATTCGTTCGTTGCGATTGGTTCCACAACAACTAGTTTGATTGAATTGCTTAGTAAATTTGTTCCATCCAATATCATTGGCGCATTGGTAGATAATTCGCTTTTGAGCATTGTAACATTTGCAGTCGCGTGTGGTATCACTGTAGCTCGAAGCTTTCATGGACCGGTACAATTCAATCCTTTATTGGAATTTTTACGCGAATTGAATGGCTCTTTGATTACGATGAATAATCTGATAGTACGAATGGCACCATTGGCTGTATTTACACTTCTCACAGATACATTTGGTTCAGGTTTGAAAGAGCATATTCGCATCTCTCCAGCCATTATTCCCGCACTGGCATTGCCTGGAATCTTTGCGCTGGGAGTTGTGGTCCATATATTTATCATTCTTCCAATCTTTCTTCTAGTTCTGACGAATGGGAAGCCATTTTCATACATTCGTTATTTATTTCCAGCATTTATCTACAGCTTCGGTTCTGCGTCATCTGGCGCATCACTTCCTGTGTGTATACAATGTATCAAAAGTTCTCGACAAGTTGCCGAGCCTATCGTGGATTTTGTTATGGCATGTGCGACAGCTTTACACAAGAACGGGACCGCGATATATCTTCCTTTAATGATATATTTCATGGTTGATCTAAGCGGGCTATCGTCAGATTTAAAGATTGGTCGTGTTCTTATTTTGATCCTAGCTTGCATACTGGGATCAATTGGAGCCTCTCCGATACCTGGCGGTAATCTAGTCATGCTTTTATCGATTTGGAAGATTTGTATCCCAGATCACGACTTGCCGGATATATATTTGTTCCTTACAGTGATCGACGTACTAATGGATCGTATTGCTACAGTAGCAAACATTAATGGTGGCGCAATTTTATGCCGAATTATATCGGAACAAGTGGAAGAGTCTATCACGGATGAAATTCTGAGGGGCTATGACGCTACTCATTACGCTAATATCTAGGTGGAATTGAGAAATTTTGCAAATTCAGAGCACATAGTTAATCATGCTCGACGCTATGTGCAACAAGAGATTCGGGAAGCATATCGCTCGAATGGAACCGTATACACCTTGAGCAAGCTCACTCGAGGCTGAAGAAGTACAAAAGAAACGTTCTTGTCATTGCAGAAAGTTGCGATGACGGTGATGAATTCAGCTTAAGTAGTCGATTGGGACACGTACAATCCGATAGAACGGCAGAAATTGCAATATCAATAGATAATCAAAACCAATATGCATTCGGCCCCTTGATCAATGCACATTGTAAGCAACAGTTTGGCAGTGTAAACATTATACATATTCAATGCAGTACGAAGACATCTCATCACTACGCTTGCCCTTGTCAGGGTAACTAGCATGGTGCAAACCAATCCTGAAAGGAGTACAATACTGTACTCCTTTTGTCATAAGCGTCTGGATGGGTGTCACAATAAATGGTAGTCTATCTTGTTATATTAGTGCATGTATTCGGGTTTCTTCGCATCGACTTCAGCTAGATTCGGACGAGTAGAAATCACTCGAGGTCTTCAATAATGTATTGTCGAATGAACTGGACGGGTCGTAAATCGACATTTCATCGCCGAGAAAACTATCACGCGCACTGACATAAGTCTCATTCACACCAATATCTTCATCATCGTCAATTTTAGGTTCCATTGCACTAATCCATATGTCCGATTCTTTACCGTCTAGTAAGTCTGCTTCATAATCTTGATGGCTTTGCAGATTCTCATACGTTCGTTTGCGCATGTGAATAGGTGAGCTTGTCGTGGAAGAAGCTTGCTTGCGCATGTGGATAGGTGAGCTTGTCGTGGCAAAAGCTTGTGTGCGCATATGGATGGGTGGGCTCGTGGAAAAAGGCTGCGTGCGCATATGAAGGGGTGAGCTTGTCATGGCAAAAGCTTGCGTGTGCATATGGATGGGTGAGCTTGTCTTGGCAAAAGCTTGCTTGCGCATTCGAGTAGGTGTACTCGTCGCAGAATGATCTGTGAGGCTTAAATCTATACTCCGATACCCCGGGTTCCCCCCATCTGTCCGTGCGTTACTTGAATTGGATGAAACTACCGAGGATGAGTGATGTGAAAGCCGTGTCTGTGTTGCCTCCATGTAAGCACTGTGGATTTCAGTAGGTGACTCCGGCGGCTGATTTGTGTCCCTTTGAGTGAGGTGAGGCGATCTTGTGCCGTCCTTCTTTGCTCGTTTACAGCGGGCCACCAGCATGCTTATAAAACCAACCAATAATCCAAACGAAAAGATAGTGACGAATATGTAGATGACTGTCAAGCTATTCAGCGATTCTGGTTCTCGTCTTGGTATGACTGTCGAATCTATACATCAAGCAGCACTGATTGAGCCAAAGAAGTCACGCAACAAATTCGTTCCACGCACTTACTATTATTCGCCCGAAATAGAGCACTCTCATCTCCTTGCGTGACTGGTGTATCATTACTTTCCAGATACCTGCCAGCATTTGCTGCTAGCAAACGCGATTCGCTTGACACTTCTTCCCAATGTCTTGGTCGCTTGATGCCCAAATATGTGGGAATGTATGCGGATGAATGAACACCACGCTGAGCCAATGCTGGTGCATGTTTTGTTCTAGAATCTCGTACCAGTTTAATTCTTGTAGCACGATAAATTAGAACAGGAATTATATTTGTGTCCTTCTCGCCGACAAGCGTCGTAGTTTGAGCATGCTCGGGTGCATCTGCTTTTTGCGTGCTTCCTAACTTAAGCATGGGATGCAATTTCAGATTGTAAGCGAAAATGTGAAGTCACTGTGTCAGCCCTGTCGTGAATTTGCCTGGCTTTTACATCTGATGCAGGACCATTGAATTATAGTATGCTGCCTGTAGAGACGCTATTTCGCTGCCTATGCTATGGCTATGAGAAAATAACTTTTGTGAATGGATGCATCATAAACCTAAACAAACTGTCGGTTTTATCAAATAATAGACCAGCATGTGTGCACAAGTGAACTTACTACAACCGTGAGTAATGCAACAAGTCTTCAAAGGTCTGATGTGAGACACTGTATTATGTTTCTACAGAAGGCTCACACCAAGCCGCAAGCAAACTTTGCACAGCAGTATACAACAGCATTACTGGTGGTGAAGTGCGCCCTACGCGCGCTCTTGATTGCGCAGACATGGACGGTAGCGGAGCAAAATCAGCCTTGATAAGAATGAAAGCAGTCGTGATTAAATAGCGGTGCAGTCCAAGAAATAGCTCTATCTCATTGACTAAAATGGTAAGAGTTCTTTGTCGTGTCCTCGCATTGTGGCGCATTAGCTGCATCCAACATTGCACCGATCCGTCTTATAGCCCTAATCTCAGACGTGGCAGAGGAGATGAAAAGTTACATATTCCATAACATATCAGTTAGAACCCGATGTGCTAAATGGATTTCTAAATCACCAAATAGAACAATGATGCACTTAAAAATTGAATCGGAGGTGCATCAACAATAAGTGACTATCCGAATGCTCCAGTGACTGTTACCGGTAGCACACGTTATCAAAGGTGTCCTGGTGTAAACATTATCGTACAAGCCCAATGTGAATCATTACCCTTAGATCCTTCAGGTATGACAACAGCGTCAACCTCTAATGAAATCTCCTTCCTTCTTGATGCTACCAAACGATTCCCAACGGTTGAGATCGTGTCATAGTTGGAAAAATACTTCCTCTCCTTGCTTTATATTCTCACAAACCAGCTTGCACATGTGCTCGGTTGAATCAAAGTGATGAGACCAAACGTCGAGGGAAGACGATGAACAATCTCAGTGAGTCCAGCATAAAGTCGGCCCAGTAGGTTTTTCACAGCTATTAGATCTTGATCGCTGTAGAGTCAGTCTACAAATGCTTCTCTCGCGAGTGATGTGACGCTATTTCGGAATATATTCTCGATCTCACGACCTGTAATGGATGATAGACAAAATGCGTGGTTTGATCGTTCATGCCAAAAAGACAGCACTAAGAAATTCGTGTATTTATACTGACGTGCTGACTCCCACAAGAGCTGACGTCGCTGTAGCACATTTCGATAGCAATTTTACTGCTTTAATCGATACAATGTCCTATTTCGAGTGCTAATTTCAAACAAGAAGATTTGCTTTGCCACTGCATTATTTCGCATGTCGATCTGATGCGATGGTGATGATATCCATCAGATCATGTGGGTTGAAAGGAGATTACATGAGCAAAAAAAATAATTTTAAAAAAAATAAAAAAATCACCAATAAAAACAAAATTTATATTTAAATAAAATTTAGTGGTAATAATTTTTTCGAAAGCAAATTTTCCGAGGAATTAAAATCGTTGTAGCATCCGTGCTCCCAAGAAAAATGGAACTTGCATTCCACCATCCTCTGGACAGATAAAAAAAGGTCTTTGCTGATCAAATGGACATGTCCCAATTCTTTTCGTTCTAACCAAACAAAAAGCGGTTTAGCATCAAATGCATAATCAAATAATCTCTTTTGTTCTTACGTGTGCATGCACAGTCGATAACCGCAGAAGTAATTGAATCATCGTCTCCGCAACCAGTGGGTGAACACGCAAACTCGTGGACGTCAGGACCATCACTGAATCCACCGTAGCGAACGCTTCTTGAGATGTGAGATGTGAGATGTGAGATGTGAGATGATCATCAAATGATTCGGTTTCACGCAAAACATAATGGCCAAATAGCAAAAAAATTCCTCTGGACCTACTGTGGTTCAACTGGAAATGCGAGGACACGACATGGTCCGATTCGACCATAGCAAAAACGACTCACTCAAGGTACGGTTCGCACCAGGTCCAAATCACAGAGAAATAAAGGAATCGAGCTTTATTGACATTCCACTCTTTTCAAAAGCAGGCTCAAATTGTTCAGAAATAAGCATTCAGGTTGCAACAGCCTTTAACCAGCACCCCTTTTTCCAATGCGCCAAGCATGTACGTCCAATCGACCGATCATAATCATAAGACGTCCTTAAGTCCAAACAAGTCGCGCACGCTTCATTTACGCGATAAAAACAAGTCATCTATGTCCATGACATCTCGATTATGGGGATGCATAGACCGTCCTATCACGGTATGGTTTTAGTCTTGGTAGAAGCTTTTTGGTGAGCATTGCAGCAATTTATGCGCAGACCAACTCAAGAGTAGTTTCAGATCGACAAAAGCGATGCGATGGGTCTGTATTTTCCTCGATCGTAACGTGATTCGTCTTTCCACAGCAAGGTGGTTGCCTAGCGACATTGTGATCGAAGTAGATAATGCGACCACATTATTCGGAAAATGATCAAGCCACTCTAGATTTCTTGGCGCTGTCTTTTTGGCATGGTGAATGACCTGTTGAAGAAGGGTGTGTTGTTGTCAAGTTACGCTATCGCATGATGTATGTTGGTAACGTGACAGGATTATTGCCGCGCGATAATGCGTAACGCGGCGATTACAAATGCGGGACTATACGATCAGTAATGCGTGTTGTGGCAAACTACTAATGTGTAGTTGAAGAATCCAGTAGCCTTAGAGTAGGAAGAGAGTTTGCGAAGTAAGGACCTAAATATATTCAGTAATAAATTTGCCACCTGATGAGCACTACGCATCTGCTAATACGACCAAACCACGCATTTCATATATTGTTCACTTCAGGTCGTTAGATTCGAAGCCTCCAAAATTTTTTTCGAAATTGCGTCCCATCACCTACGAGAAAAGTATTTCTAGAATGATTCTAAGGCGATCAAGAGCTAATAGCTGTGGGGTACCTGCTCGTCCGACTTTATGTTGGACTCAGCGAGATTGTTCATCGTCTTCTCTCGACGTTTGGTCTCATCACTTTGATTTAACCGAGCACATGTGCAAGCTGGGTTTGTGAGAATATTAAGCAAGGAGAGGAAGTACATTTCCAACAATGACACAATCTCAACTTACTTAGATCTACAGCTCTATTCAGCCGTTCGTAAACTGCCAGTGCAATCTATATTCTAATTCTGTTGTTCGAATTATTCCCTTCAACATGATCTTTTACACGAAGCAGTCGAAGTATATCAACAGAGTGGATACCGCACAACTATGGCTGTAGTGCTCCTAACTCGGTATCAAGTTTTTGCTACTCTCTGACGTTGGAGTAGTATTGCATGTGCTATTGTGCCTACGATAAATGAAAAGGCTATCAGCGGCTTTCATTCGATTTATCACTTTCGCTTCATATCGCGACACCTCAAATTATATTAGGAGTGATCGTGAATGTCGGATTTTTGATCGATATCACTGTATTTAGCGCGCACATTCGGTAATGTTGAACAAAGTCGTTCAGCAAAAATCATGCAGTATTATTCCGGACTTGAAGATCAGTGCAAAATGCGCTTCAGATGCTAGTCCTAGTTGGATGGCTATGTCCACCTGATGTGGCGCAAAGCAAGTAGGTAAAGCTCCTCCCTTTGACCAGTCACTTACAGCACACAACCTCGTGCTGTTGTGACGGAATTTCGCAACAAAGGACTAGACATCAAGTGTCAACCATTCCGAGCGCTCTGATGCTCACACTATGAACACATTTCTTAGCATTTTAGATAGCGTAGGCTTTTGGAAAGGTCGGTAGATTTGATTGCAACGTTTAGGCATCTTGAAACACAAAGGCATACAATACCACATCGTAGCTAAGTACCTCGACGATTGTTTATGACACTTTTTTTCACCTGCATGATGATATACTATACTAAGCAACAACGGTACTTTGTTCACATCATCCAATTTGAGACGATTGCAGCACAGGACAGACAAAAGGATGCACATTTATGACGATTAGCATGAAGCTTTAAATTCCTTGGTTTCTAGAGATGTGATTATACGCGCCATCACACAAGTGAAATGTGGAGTAGTAAACTTCCACAACTGGATCTTGCCTACCGTTTATTTGCCCGGAGCACGTGCATCCGAGAATTTGGAGTCTACACATGCACTGATATCGCTACCTTGACTACAAACACCAAAACTCGACATAGACAAAGGCGAGAAGCACCCTCGCTGCGACGTATTCGTTGGACCACGTCTGGAAGATGCAGTCGGTGCAAATAGCGATAAGTCCCCGACACTTTCGCGAGCACTCACATAAGTTGGAGTTGCCGTACAAGTGGTCTGGTTTTTCCGGGGTTCTACAGCACTTGCCCACGTGTACGAGTCTTCTTGGGGCGTATTACCGCTATCACGCGCGACTGATGTAATCGTTGAATAACACGGCTGCATCGATGCAATATTTGAGACCGGAATCGCGTAGTTGTCTACAGTGGAGCGCGTTGAACTCAAATTATTATACTGGCTTGGTGCTGTGGCTTCCAAGGACACGATGTCAGATGTTCGACGACCATAATTGTCTGAACATTGGGTTGGCTGACTGGCTTTCGAAGCACTTCCATTTGCGTTGAGGGCTGGGACAAGCAAGTCACGGTTTTTCTCACTTGGGTGTCGCAAAACCAGCATTACAAGCAGGCCGGTGATTAGACCAACAATAAACACGATGCAGACTACGTAAATGATGATCGTGGTACCGGACAATTTGGGGACAGAGGAGTTTGAGGCTGGATCCCGGGTCGAGTTCGAGTTCAGATTTGACTGCGGTTTTGCCTGTGGTTTTGACAGAGAGTTTGACTGCGGGATTGATTCTGGAGGGGTAGTGGTCCATTCACTAGACGAGGTGTCGCTATCCACCGCGGGTTCACTCGGCGTATCATCGTTCGATATGTCCTGCGGCGTATCATCGTTCGATATGTCCTGCGGCGAATAATACGAATAACGCTTTCGACTGCTAGGTTGAATATTCGTCGGGGCGGGTGTTGGATCTGATTCTTCATTGTCGCCGCTTGTGACAAAATCTTCTTCCCGTGTAGGTTGCAACTTCTCATTTCTTATATGTTGTGGGGACGACGTAACATGGGGCACTGAAGATTTTGCACGCGGGGGCTCATCATTAGGAGGCGGCGAAATTACAGGCGGCGGTGTTGTAGTTGGTGGGGGTAAGACGGTCTCACTCTCTGGGGTAAGTGCTGGGTTGTCACCAGGTGCTGACGGTTTAGGTGGCACAAAGTCAGGATGGTTTGTAGGTGTGTTTGGTGGGTCTGGATGTGCATTGGCTCCACCGCCATTCGGTCTATGAGGCGTTTTTGCTCGCGTTCTTTTAGGCGGCAGAGCAGGCGGTGCTTCTTTCGGTGTTTCAGGCGGTTTTGGTTGCGGCGGTGGCGGTGGCGTGGGGGGCACGGATAATTGCGGGTTTTGTGGCGGCGTATCAACGGGAGTACGCTGGAATGTACTGAAGGCGTGTTGTGGAATAGAATTTTTTTCACCAGTATCTCGAGTGGCATCTTGGCTTTGTGCACTAACAGCGGGGATTATCCTGGCGCATCGGACGATGATTAGTATCAGGACAGGAACCATGGGATTCCGCATCGCGACCATATGGTCAAGATGCAGTCGTTTTTTTCTTTTTCTCTTTTAAGCGAAGTTTTGATTGCGTGTGTGATAGGGATGAAACTGAATTCATCTCTTTTACTATTGACTTGGATAATAGCATGGACAATGTTGTCATGTAAAATGCAAGCAACAATTTTACTCGCTATAGTACGGTAAAGTATGCTCGAGGAAAGTACGCTCCTAAGGTTCGAGCAATAAGCGGTGTGGTGAACACAAAGTGATGCGCGGCTTAATAGTTAATGTTAATTCTGATTGTATACAATTGATCTAGAAACTTTATATCTCGAGTGAGCGCTAGTATGTTGACTTGGCTCTAAATGCTGGCATTGTTGTCTTCACAGCGCCGGGTATAAACTGGATAAATTGAATGGACGGAAACAAGATGCTTCCCTGCGAAGACGCTATTTCGCTGCCTATGGAGCAAAGAACATGTGTGAATTGTTGGAGCAATAACCACGATAAATTCGAAGGCAGCAAAAGAGCAGCTCGTGGAACTTGCATCAGTATACTCAGTACAAAGATGCACCACTGCAACAAGTGTACTATGAAACACTGGAGCGTGGTTATTGAAGGGTGCTCGCCAAAAGCCTTAAGCAAGTTTCTTACTGCCGTCCACTAAAGCATCATGTCTTACACGGTATAAATTACAAACATGAGCAGTGAATTTTAAAAATTGCCTTTCTTGGGCAGCAGCAGCATAGCGTAAATGTAGGTCAGGTATGGAGTGCCTATATAGCCTGACCATAAGACTTACTATGACAACGACATCGGTGAAGGCGTCGTTATAGCTACATTAGACTTATTGAGTTACTGAAACGGCCCATGAAATCATACGTGGACATGAAAACACCTGTGGTAAATGAAGTACACCTTGCTCTTCACGGCCGTTTATGGCACCTTCTCAACCCACAACTACACGAGGTCATGTCTAGCCTGTACTTGAATATGATTTGCCTACATGTGGATGCTCCCTATCTGCTGTGCGCCACACTAGATTATACTTGCCGTAAAATTTTCTGCTTTTGCTCATATACTTGCAGTTACCGTTACCGTATTCGTAGCAAAAATCTTTGATGTCGAAGAGAATCCCGAATGATCCTTGTTTTGGAAATCTATCCAGCAATGCTGTCTTGATCGTACCATTGAATTGAGAAGAAAGCTCGTGCGCACTTTCCGTGGTGGAAGTCGGTATTGCCAATCGTCAACCGAAAACACACGATTACGCTACCTCCAGAAGACACAAAGTGATTTCACGTGCAGTGCAAAACGTCAGGCAAAACAAATCTGTTGTCCCATTCGAATCGTAGGCACTGTAGCACATGCAATGGTGGGCGGACAGGAAAATCTGAACAAAATCAGAAGTCCCTCCAGCCATAATCGGAATATGCTTTCACACTCGCAAAACATATGCTAATGTAATTCGAGAGCTCCATTGAAGGATGAGGGTACAATATAATGTCGAGCTGATTCTTTCTGTACAATCAGAATATACATCACATCTGGAAAGTAGTCGAAAAAGGGATCAAACTTTAGCTCGTTGTGTACGATCTTGTATATAAAATCGGACCAGAGTTGCATGCATTATGGAAGTGAACATAATAATGTCCTAGTGATACTACATCGGCACTTGAGCGGGTTGTATGCAAGGTATGAGACCAACCGTCTAGTGCTACGCTGAAAAATCAGGGTGAAATCATGTTAAAGCTGACTTAGCATGTCTTTGCCCCCCAGTAGCTCTTGTAACTCTACAGCCGCTCTTTCGTAAACCTATATATCACTGTCTCGGAAAAATACTGAAGACTTGGGTCTCAGAAGCTTTAGCAAATGAGTTCTGATATGTGTGATTCGGACTTCCACCATGCCAAGATTGTACCAAACAATTTGCGTGATCTGATAAGGATTATCGGCTTCATAGAGTTGTACTGAGTCGCAATAAAACCACACTGGTTGCTTCATATAGAAATGACGTCGCTGTGGCGCAGTACGTTTTGCAATGGTGATGCTCCGATCATCTAGTGCCACATTTCGAGTACTTGGACATCTAACATGTCGATATGGAGCGATGGTAAAGGAAAATATCGGCTTGTTTTATTCGAATGGAGATTATATGAGCTGTAATGGTTCCGTCGAAACATTTGTCCAAAGGACCAAGAAGTATTGTTGGAGCATCAAATGCAAGCTCACAGGTTCAAATTCATTGTAGCTTTCTGAGTCGCACGTAGTAAGAATTTGTAGTCCGCTATCCTTTAACGGAGATACCAAAAAAAATTGCTGCCCAAGCGAACATGTTTGAAGCATTTCTATGTATCCGATAAGGCACAAATCAATTGAGCATCCGATATCACACACAAAATAGTCAATGCTGGTATGTGCCCGTGAACGTCGTAATGCCAGAGACGTGCTTGAAAAATAGTCTGCACAAGAAGTAGTCAAACACGGACAATGGGTGTACGTCGAAACCAGACACCAAACGTATCGTAGAAACATTTGAGAAAGTTGATTTATTCATCAACTGAGTCAGTGTCTTGCTGGATTAATCTTTGAATACCCGACGGGGTCCTCTTTTGTTTTATTAGATGACCCGGTATAGACCAATTTGAAGAGCAACAAAGGCTAGTTTAATGTAGATTTGGTATCAGATCCACATAAGTAAACTAGTTCGAGCTGCGACAAAAATCATAAAGTTTCCGATAGCAGGCTAGCAATATCCATATGACAGTACATTAATGCAATACATTGGCCAAATCTTTGATAGTCATCGAGAAAGAATCGCATGTTACGCTCCATTTTATGGTATAATATAAGTTTCAATATGTTCATTTACTATCAGCGGAGCCTCTCTGTCGGTATACAAAGGCGAAACCTTTTGATGAAATATTTTCCAGTAGCGCCGAATTTTCTCAACATCCGAAATATGAACGTTCAATTGGCTCGATCTTGAGCCTAATCAGAGTTCGAAATATGTCGTATCTGCTTCTTCGATGCGATGAGCTACGTCGTTGAGATGTTAAATGGGATGATGCAATCAGCATCTTCGTTCTCGCACCAGTGCTTTCTGGTCTTGATATATCAATTCATCTATAATCGACCAAGTAGAGTGCAGCACGGTTTTAGACCCTATCGAGTACGATTGAGATGGCGAAGCGATAATGCACATGCGCAATGGCTTATCGTCACGTTTAGATATATGCTCAGCTGCATTTTCGCTTCTGATCTGCAAAAAGATACTTCAATTCAATCAGAATGTCACTCGGAAGTCACCTTGCTTAACAAAAAAACACAATTCGATCCAGGCAAGTATAGACCAATTGCATTGCTTCGATGTGTATGTGTACTTGAAAAGATCTGTATCGCGGCAATCGCTCCCAAACTGATCAATCAAGACCAGAAACCATTCTTGCTTTGACGGTCGATTCGACATCTCACCGACATGGATGATTCTTTTACTGGTCGTATGCAAGAATCATATGCGACATTTCAATCTTGCTAACGCTCGACTGAGATAGTCGAGCTCGCATGTTTCGAGTTTTATAAATAAGATTATCGAATGAATGGTCTCGCCTTTCCTACACCGAAACAAATGACCAGCTGATGACTAAAGAAGTATCATCGTTTCCATTATACCACAAGATGGAGTAAAACAAGGCGATCCTCTACCAGTATTTGCAACTTATGAATAATTTTGCGGAAGATTCAAGCCTGTTCTTGAGAACGTTTTCTGAATTTTTGGCGAAGCTTGAATTCGTTAATCCTGAGATGATAGATTAGGTGCCACACTCGGCATGAGGTAGTAGTATTTTCTCGCTTTCTGGGAATCGGAGCATGCCGTGTCCACACATTCTTTCAAACCTCAGTGGATTAGGAGATTTCGGTTTTGATATTTAGGCATTTCGGTCAGCCAGACACTGACTCATTCCATGATTCTAACAAGTTTTCACACGCATTATACGATGAAAATGGTGTATGATTTTTACATCCACGCACTACCCATGGTCAAATACTGGCTGCGCAGACGATGATGACTTCGCGTCTGTGGCATTACACTATGCACGTAAGCATAAGGCTCAATAGCCTATCTGATTGTGCTACTTGATGTTTCATAGCTTTGTGCTTGGTTTAGAACACAAAAATGACTTGAACATGCTCAATTGATCAGCAAAGACTTCTATATCTCCGTCGACAAGATGACGAATCATATGTTCCTCTTTTGTGGGAGTTTGGAACGGTCAAGTAATCCGAGGTCTATAAAATTTGCATCCGATGCTTGGATAATGATTTTGATTTTTGAGCAACTGCGTGAACGGAATTCCTACAGCTCAATCCATCTCTTTGTCACGACGCAAGCCGAAGAACATATTTACCATCCCACCACATCGATATAGGAGTAGAACACTGAGAGCCGCATCTTCTTATTGGAACTAAGCATTTGTAATGTGGCATCACATTGATGGGACGATTGCCATTGCAAATCATACTGTGCTAAATAGCGATTTCAGTCCGGAAATGAGAAATATTGTGGTCTTGCTGCAGCTCAGTACTACGTTATGATTCCATTACGCGTAATCTAAGCACGCAGAATTTTTGGCACGATCTTGTGATGGTGGGCGACCGCACCAAATGTTTCAAGATATTTCGGTACAGCTTTGACATCCAAGGTACCAATATTTTTCCGATGTAGTGATAGATGGCGTAAGAAATGCATTTTTGGAAGTGTGTTTCAGCGATCGAAAGCTAATGGCTAACAAAAACCTTTCAGCCGACATGCATTCTTCAGCATTTTCGCCTGAAGCTGTTTTATTCACTTGCATTTACCTCGATACAAGTGCAAGATCGGTTTTTGTGCAAAGATATAGCAACAGGTGGGAGAATTGTTTTTGGCTATCTCACCATACAAGCTCTTAGGAATCGTTGTAGAACACTTTTTGAAGCAACTTCAAGAAAACCATTACCAATACGTAATTCATCTCGGGATTAATTGGAAGCTACATTCACAGACCGGGCTTGGGACGGAAGTAAGAATTTTCGAATGTGTACTTTTGACTGAGCATCACTAAGACGCGCTGGGTATCGACATCGTTGATGCAATCTCACTTTACATTTTCTCGTATCCAACTACCTCCAATTATATCCATTCCTTCAGATGCGCCTAGTGCGATGTGAGTTCTGATATACAGAGGATAATTATCCCGATGTCGTATTGTTCGCGCAGCCTTCGAATGAGCAGTCAAATTAGATCAACGTTTCTTTTTTAGGTGAGGCTACTATCAGTAGGAGTCTGTGTTTCCCTCCCGGTCACGTTGAAAAAGTATTGCATGTTCTATTGTGTCTACGGTACAGATGGGATGGAAATATTTTCAATGATTTTCTGTGACCTATGGATTGCACTGCAGGTATTGACACCTCACTTCGTCTGGATGCACAGTGTATGACATGTAACATTTGTGTCTGCATTGCTTCCTCGGGATTTTTCAAGGAAGAGCAATCGCAGTGTCGACTCTTTCGTGACAATTCACAAGTCTTAGGATTCCAGCACCTTCCGTGATTACATCCCATTTGGTGCGCACGTTCAGTACTTCCGACGCCGGCGTTGCGACCAAGGCAAACGCAATCAACTAAGAATAATCCTGAATAGAGTCGCAAAGTAAGGACCACTGGTGTTTTTTGCCGAACTTGAAGTTCGTTGCTGCAGGAGCGGTAACGGCAAGTGTAAGTGAAATGTCGACTCTGTTCTCGTCGGATGGATTTATTCCCTATAGTGGGGCGCGCATCAAATAGAGAGGAAACTACTTCAACGCAAGCAAGACATATTCTTGTATTGCTGTGTGCATATTTGCATTTTGTTTTTATTATTATCATGAAAGATAGTATTGGCCTTTAAAAACTCAGTAAATCTGATTGCATTCGTATAGACATCTTCAATCTCAATGGCTTACACACCAGTTACGCAACGGAGCATCGTGACATGACATTTCTCCACCTGACCGTTTACAAGCACTTACGGTATTGCTCTGAATTATAGCAGCGAATTTGAAAGAATTGCACCACAGGACAGATAAATGGGTGCACATTCATTACAATAAGTTTTACGCTTGATATTCCTCTACTTAGGTTATACAGAAATCTGGGGACAGCGCGTTATCACAATGTCACAAACGCGTTCGATTCCTGTGAGATTGAACATAAGAGCGAGACATTTGGAGTCTAGAAGCTCCATAATTATATATTCCCTGCCGTTTACTTGACCGGGGGACGTGGATCCGAGAATTTGGAATCTACACATGCACTGATACCGCTGCCTTGAGTACACCCCGCAAATTTCGACATAGTCATAGGCGAGAGGCGCCCTCGTTTCATCGTACTGGCTGGAGCACAACTGGAAGTCACAGTCGGTGCAAATAACGACAAGTCACCTACACTACCGCGAGGACTCACAAACGATGGAGTTGCTGTACAAATGCTATGGTCGTTCCGGGGTTCTACAGCACTTGTCCATATGCACGAGTCTCTTTGGGGCCCATAGCCGCTATCACGTGATAATGATGGGATCGTTGGATAGCATGGTTGCATCGATGCAAAGTTTGGGATCGGAATTGCATACTTGTCTACATTGGAGCGCGTTGAATGCAAATGGTTGTACTGGTTTGTTGCGGCTTCGAAGGACATAATGTCAGATGTTTGCCGACCACTAATTCCTGAAGATTGGGTCGGTTGAGTGTTTTTAGAAGCACTCACGTTCCCATCATGGATCGAAACAAGCGAGTCACGTTCCTTCTTTTTTGAGTACCGCAAAATTAACAATACGAGCAAACCAATAAGTAGACCAAGAAAGACCACGATACACACCACCTGAATGATGATCGCGGTACCAGAAATACTGGTGCCAGACTTTGAGTCTGAGTTCTGATCTGCATCCGAGTTCGACTCCAACGTTGAGTTCGAGGTCGAATTCGAGTCTAAGTCCAAGTCCGAGTTCGGCTTTTCCTGTGGATTCGACTGTGAGGTGGAGTGTGGAGGGGCAGCGCTCCATCCAGTGGACGAAGTGTCGCTATCCACCGCAGATTCACTCGACATATCATCGTTCGGTATCGTCTGCGGCGACTGATGCTTTTGATTGCTACCTTGAACATAGTTGTGGTCAGCTGTCGGAGATGCTTCTTCATATTGTTCGGGTGGATCCACTTCGTCGGCGTATTGTTTATCCTCACTTCCTATTTGTTGCGGTGCAGCTTCAATTATAGGTGTTTCCGTACTTGGAGGCCCACTTACGGGAACGATAGATGTCGAGGGCGGCGAAAATGTATTTTGTAAGGGTACGTCTGTTTGAAATATTGGTTCGGGCTTGTGTACATGGCTAGGTCCTGGCGGTATAGGTGGTCGTGGAGCAGGATCGGCTCGCTTCGAAACAGGTTTCCCAGACGGGGCTGTGTTGTGTGGTGAGGGGGGGGGTCCAAAACCAGGTCGCGGTAGCGGTGGCGATGGAGTAGTCCGTTTATGAGGTGGTGCAATCCCTTTATTTTTATCATCATCTACGGGAATGCTCGAGCGAATTTCGTGGCTACCATCCGGTGGTTCACCAGTAGTTTCAATTGGGTTTGGTTGGCTTTGCGTACTGGCAGCGGGGCCCATCGTGGCGTATCGGGCGATGAGGAAGTATCAGGAGAGTAAGAATGGATTTCCGCTTTGCGATGTTATTGTCACAATATAATCGCTTTCTTTCTTATCTGTTTCACGCTCAGAATTGATTGCGTTTGTGGTGGAGATGAGACTAAAGTCATCTATTCTACTATTGACTTGGATAATAGCTTGGACGAATGTCGCCATGTAAAATGCACACAAGCTTTTATTGGCTAAAGTATCGTAAAGTATGCACGAGGAAAGTACGCTCTCAAGTTTCAAGCATTTATTTTCTATCCTGTATTCGGTAGGCGGTGTGGCGAACATAACTCTGAGCGCGGCTCAGTTTTCAGGTTTGAATGAATTCTGTGGGTATTGAGTATTTACAACCAGACCCTCCGTATTGTTTTCTACTGTTAAGAAAGTTTAAATCCTGAAACGGTTTTGATATAGAAATTGTGGTCACAAGCTTCGTATCTTGCCAGCACACTGTCACCTGTAACGTGGCGATAGATTCGACAACAGGGAACTGAGATGTTTTCAAGCATTTTGATACACGACAATATCAGACTGTTTTGGAGCGGTTTAAGGAGTGATTGGTCCCCCTGTTACCATACAATATCTACTCCACTGCACAAAATGCAAGTCGATTGAGGACGGAAGCAGTTCCTGGAAGATGCCCGCTCAAACGTCTATTGTACGGCTCATGTCCGAGAACAGAAATGGAGTGTATTTCATAGTCGACCGGAGTGGACTGTGATCTGATTACTGAATGAATGAAAGCTGATCTGATAATTTGCAATATTTGATTACCTGTTGGTCATCGGATCGTAATTTTCCCAATTCACAAAGATCGCTGTTGCAAAATGACGTGTTGAGAATTTATATTACTCGTTACGACGCCACTCATTACGCGCAAGTATGTCGGCCAATACAAGAAGTTTTGTTATGATCCAAGATGTGATATTACAATAATAGCCATACTCGATGCTACGAGTCGAATGGAAGACTCATTTTGGATAAAGTTGGAAAGCATACGGTTCGAATGGAGTTGTATATTTCTCGTAGAAAGCTTACTCGAGGACGTAGATGCTACAAAACAACATCAGTATTGTTGTAACCCTGCAAATAACATTTCGATACCTCAAAAGCTAGAATCAGTCGATCAGGACTCGTTTTCGTCACAAATGCGATGTAATAGTAGACGGATGCAAATGATATTGCTTCATTGATTAGAATCGCTTGAAGATGAGTACGGTCAATAAAACGTATTTGCTTCTTCCCATTCCAATAGTGCTTTGTTAGTTGAATGCCAATGGCTGGGATGAGAAGAATAGACTCTAAGGAAGAGCGCTGTAGCGCGCACTGGGTGTCAATTCATCAAATATGTCCTACCTTTTTGCACGTTCCAATCCATCAAACGGACAAATCCGAATGACGCAACATAGACAAAACACACCATAACAAGCACACTCCAAATCCACTTTAAGGCCATATTGAATGTACTACACCAGATAGCAGCGGCAAATCCAACCGACATCACGATCATGAAATTTCGCAGTTCACAAAAGTATCGAAGTATCTGTATGGATCGTTCAGAGCTCGTAGAAACAACGAATTCGGTTGCATTGCTACCATACGCTCGAATCTCGACTTGCATTACTCGATATGCCTGAAATGGTGTGAGCCACTTTACACACGTCCTTTTTTCTTGTAAACAGCTTCGTGTATTTTTGACTGCTCTATGCGCTCGTCTGTGGGTCACTCCATCCCCGTCTATCACATCGATTCAAAATCATGGAAAACTGTGACTGCTAAGACCAATGGGGCTACACTAGGCATTTCACTCAACACGAGCACCGAGTAACGCGGTTTCCATTCCATTAGCAGCTTCAAGTTTCATCGCTCATCTAATTCGTTTCTCTCTTCGTCGTACTCTTGATTGACGTCGTGTTATGATCCAACAAGCGCCTGTCTTCACTCCATTTCCGCGGCCTTCTTTTATTGTTCTGTAGTCTACTCAATGCCGTCAATCGAAGGGCTGTGTGGTTCATGGATGAATTCGGTGGCCACGTTTATTCCGAATGTATGCATAAAAAGCTTTGCTGTTCATTTCAGATACCTGCCTAGCGGCGCGCGCGCGTCCAGCATACTTGAAACCAGTCGATGGTTCACAATTAGCATCAACGATAGATGTGTTACCACTTCCCGGGCAAATGCCAACGTTCTTGCAAGGTCGAGTCCTATGACCAAAGCTACATTCAGAAATGAGAAGTTTCAGGGTGATAGAGCCTTCCAGAAGCCATTTTGCACACTTTTCATTATATGTCAGTACGGTAGAGATATGTACCTTATTTTATAACTACTTGCTACTCCGCTCTTTGCGACTCGCTATCGTGTGAGGGTTACGATGCGATCAATACGATTAATCGGCCACCTCAAGATCGATGTGTATTGTACCTGACGAACATTGTGTTATCAAATATAAAGTATTACCGACGTATTTGGGACGTTTTGGTCCAGCTTCAAATCCTAGACTTAGGTGTAAACATCGAGCACTCCTGTGATCGAGCGGTAAGATGGCGCTCCTTTGCTATAAACTCGATAGAAGAAGTGCTGTTCTGGTAGTATGACGATGCGACATAATATCGCAAACAAGATTCCATTATACAAAGGAGAAGAAGTATTTATACAGTGAAATGTCATTAGTCCCTTCACAGAAACTATAAGCAATTGTAGCTTTAGTGTGTGGATAATCGTAATCGCAACGTTCGATGCATCCCTGGCTGTTTCATGCAATTATCGTAGGATGAAGTAAGTGTACTGTATGTACTGTACTGATTGACGCCGGTAAAGGCATCGTCGTAGGACCTGGTGAGTCATGTATGATGACGCGGGCATCGGGACTACGAGTATAAAGCATGCTATAACGTGCTGGTAGAGTGCATTGTGTTAAAGATATGATTTCATTACATCTGATATAATGGTTAAGTGCACTAGATCTATGGCTCACTATAGGATCCTACAAATATCAGGTAGATTGTGCACCATCTACGTATGTTGGTGTGGTGAACATAACTTCGTGCACGGCTCGAGCATGCTCTTGGCGCCACGTAAATGTAGAGCATTCTCTACATGTGCTGCAAGCACTTGGATCCGCCCTGATAGCTTCGATTACTTGCAACAAACTATTGAAAGTCGGGCATACGAGGCAGCAGTCCAAACTCCATTGACCTATGCTTCTGGGTTGTCCAAGCAATTAGCATCAAAGTGCAGTTTATTTCTTAAAAGAGAGGTGCCACAAGTGTTTAATCCTGGGACAGCAATCAAATTCTCTAAAATAGGATCTACAAACCACGTTTTCATTCAATGTGCGTGGCGCACATAATAAAATCGCATCTTTGACAGAAATCCAACGGCGAAATGGAATCGTTGCTTGCGCTGCCGGCAATCATCTGCATGTATAACCTCCACGCTTGCCCAATTACCAGGCTGCCTCAAGGAATTTTGATTTAGGGTGTTGCGTATTCGGCAACCAAACTTGGAATTAGTGCACGTATGATCGTACCTATCGGGTCTATGAATCATCAAGTATACAAATTCGTATACGAACCGATCAAACTTCTCATTGTGTATATTTTGATAGCTTTCATTTCTACGGAACGATCACATCGAAATTGTTGAGCAAGGTCACCACTTTGAAGACGCGATGGTATGGTTTGCCTCTTATACGAAGTAGGTCCAGGCGCTGAACACAATTGAAGAAACATGCCATCCAGATCGCTCAAAACGAAGGAAGAGCATTCATACACCCATTCGATGATCCGATGGTGATTGCCGGGAACGGAACTGTCGGCATGGAAATCCTGCGTCAGGTTGGAAATCTTATCCTGTCTTTGTGTCGCATCCCTGAGATTTCTCATATAGATGTCAGGCAAATGGCCAGATGCAATTTTCGTTCCAGTCGGAGGAGGAGGCTTAATCGCCGGTATCGCCGCATACGTAAAGCGAATTGCGCCAAATGTGTCCATCATTGGGGTAGAAGAATCTGGTGCGAATTTGCTGCAAGAATCGTGCAAGGCCAAAAAGCGCGTACGATTCACAAATGTGAATTGCTTCACAAACGACGTCGCCATGAAGCAAATTGGTCAAGAAAACTTTAGAATTTGTACGGATTTAGTGGATAAAGTGATCACAGTGTCAACCGATGAGATATGTTCGGCGATCCGAGACGTTTTCGAAGACACCCGTTCGTTGATGGAACCATTAGGTACGCTTTAAGGTGCCCGTCGTGTTCGTTTCTGACATTCTTCAAGGTGCACTGAGTGTTGCCGGAGTAAAAAAGTATGCTGGAACGAACGGAATCGGGAAAAAATATGTTGCAATCCTAGCTGCAGCGAATATGGACTTTGATCGTTTGAGATTCATCTCCGAACGGTGAGTTTGCGGTAATTTCTTTGAGACTATCACTTACAAAAAGCTCTCGTTGTACAGATCAGATGATCGAGAAAGAATCATGTCCGTTCAGATTCCAGAGCGTAGAGGCGCATTTCAGCAATTATATGACTTGATATGTACGCTTTCATCTAAAGTATATATTCGAATATCTGATGCATTCTAGTGTATAGTTCCGTATAATGTGACCGAGTTTACGTATCGAATGGTGTCCCAACATGACATTGTTGCTCAGATCCATTTGAGTATACAAACCAAAACAGAGTCTGAGTTTCATGAGGTATTATCTCGAATCAATTCTCAGAAAGAGATGCAAGCAATCGATCAGAGTCAGAACGAGTTGACGAAAGCACATTTGCGTTACTTGGGAACGGGCAGGGCACAAGTTGTACGTTCATCAATACACATTGTCACCAGATCTGATTCCCTCATTTCGTAGCCCTCCTCAGAGCGTGTGTTCCGTATGAGCTTCCCTGAACGACCGGGAGCACTTAAAGATTTCCTGGATTGCGTCAGGTGAGTAATCTCAAGTTGTACCGTGTCCGAATGTGATCGATTATCTCGTACTTAGTCATTCAAATCACAAGTGGAATATAAGCCTTTTTCATTATCGGAATCATGGAGCAGATATCGGTCGAGTTCTCGTAGCGTTCCAAGTGCCTCCTTTCGAAAACGAAGCTTTTGAGGGTTTTCTGCGGGATTTGAATTTTGCATTTTATGAGGAAACGCAGAATCCAGCCTACCAGCAGTTTCTTTTGTAATTGCTTTTGATATCGCTTCGCTTTCCCGTGAAACTTTATGAGAAAAGCTGCCTCATTATAACTGACAAGTGCGCTTTGAGTGGAAGCAGTACCGTGCTGATTACGAGTAGATCAAGTTCCGTTTTTGTAAACGATTTACATGCCGTTATACACTCTGATATTTTACCAATCATATGTATGCGTGAGGTTCCTTCGTACCTTTTCAATTGGATTAGATCCAATCACCCTACATTTCTATCAAACAACAGAAATCTCAAGTACGCACACATCCAAACATCTGAGTCACAGGGTAATAACCAATTGTGACTGGCAAAATCTAAACTGTTTTGTGCTTCTCGACTTGTTTTGCGTGGATACGACGTCCCTTAAAATCTCTAAAATCTGGGACACTGTGAACCGTGTATCGTGAACATCACTCTGGGGCCTCGGCTAGTTGTGATATACATTAATACTTTTTCTTTTGTGGGACGAGATACTTTTAGGTGTACAAATTCAAACCAAACATGACAGCAGATACGGCTCCAACGAATGCAGTGGAACCACCGCTTTTAGAGGAACTAAAACTGATCACCGTGTTAACCGATATCTCTCTTGAACGTCTTCCGAAGGTGCTCAAATGTATCGACACTTGGCCATTTGAAGCGCCTGCGAATTGCTATAACTGGCTTCATGTTTTACACAATTTGAAAGCAATTCTGAACAACGCAAAAGAAGCGTGCCCTGAACTTATGTTGCATGACACCATAGACACTAATTCTAAACACGAGGGAACACCGTCACCGCAAGAAGAATTAGTATGGACAGAAGCTGTCTATCAGGTGTTACGATTTTTAGGCTTAATGTTTGGGAATGCTTTGGAGAAACATTTATTTGACGGAATGGATTCAGTTGTACAGTACATAAAAGCGCGTAATGAACGCGTCATACAAGCCGCGGTTCATGTCATCGCAATGCGGTCCGTACCGGTTCGTACCATTTCAAACGTCGATTCCACAAACCGTGACAGCACCAACGAGTCTCGATCTGGTACGCACGACACACAACCACCGTGGCTGGGATCAAATGCGTCTCAAATACAACAATACTTGTTACAAATGGTACAAATCGATAGTAACACATATCACGGTGTGGATTGGGCACAAGACGCAACTACCACCCCGAATCCGTCCCAACTTGCTCGCGAGACGTTTGTGTATCAATACACCGAACCAATTGTACAAAACAATTCAAGCAGTCAAAAAGTGATTCGAGTTCCCATTCCGATTGATTCAAACAGTTTTTTACACCACAATTCATTTGCGTCGGAAACACTTGCCAGCACGTTGTGCGAACAATTAATTGCTCAATTCAAAATCCCAAGAAATCACTGGTTCTCGTTGCTCGTCAAAATCCAAAGCTGTGTGGCTGTACGAAGCCGTCAAGCTCGAGAATGTCTCATTCTACAGCGTCTACATGCTCTACTGGCCCTCATTCACATCGGCTCTAGCGCCAAAGAGATCCTCAAGTACCTCGAAACCCATCCAGAGCTCATTCGGACCGTTGTGGAGCTCATCCGCGTGGAAATGCACGATACTATCTCGCTTCAAATCCGTTTAGCCGCGTTACAGGTTCTCACGGGACTTGTACAAGATCGCTCATGCTTTAGTCGAAGAGGACTCGTTGGACGGCAATCCACTGTGCTCTCTGAACTCGGAATTATGAAAGGAACGCCTCATGGAGTCTTTCCATCGCTTATTCGATTTTGCATTTCGGAATTGGGAGCGATTTCCATTCGACAGGCACGTCAATCGAAAGCTTTAGAAGAGAAAAAGGAAGGGCCGAATGCATCGGGAAATGCGAGTTTGATGGCTTCCGAAGGAGAAACCGATATGGAAATGAGTCTTGCGGTTGCATTCGTACAAGCAACGACCGATGATCTATCCCCACGCGAATTAGAAGCTGTGAATAGCTCTTCCTTCCGCGACTATTCCAACGCACAAGATGTCATTCTGAGCTGGATTGAAGGCGTCTTAACGCTTTTACAAGCAGTTGTATCGAATCCTGTGGGTGCCTCAGTCTTGACCGAGAATGGAATTGTCCCAGCTCTACTCCATGTCATCAGTATGCCTGCGGTCTGTTGTCTCCATCGTGCCACTATCACACAATGCGTAAGGGTTCTACAAGCAACAATCAGTAATTACGCAACCGCTGCAGCTTTATATCGCGATCTCAATGGAGTGTCTATCGTAGTCGATCGTCTGGTGGTCGATTGTGCGGCTGTTGCCGATACCAATCCTCCAATAGTAGCGTCAAAGCCCCACACATTGGAGCCCACACTGCGAGTCTCAATGAGTGACACTAAACGCGTCTTACTCTCCGCGCTCTTCCGACTATTATCGGCTTCCTTCCACACACAAGGCGTCATGAGTGCTGGATCGACCAGCCGCGTGATTCGGGAAGATGGAATTCTCAGCAAAGTCTTACAACGAATGTTTGATCAACTCGATCTTTTTGGTGCCAATACCATCGCTGAAGCCGCAACTGTGGTCTCCGACATTATCAATAATGATCCAACAAGCGTCAATCACATCCATCACGCAGGAATCGCTGATAAATTGATGAAAATGCTGACTCGATGGGATCGTTCAGCATTCAGTTCGTCGGAAATGCTACCTCCGAGCTCCCGTCTCATCCAAACACTTCCATCACTGCTCCATGCGATCACATTGACCAAAGAATCAGCAGCCAAAGTGATGGAATGGGATCCTATCGCGTACCTGTTGGATCTCTTTGCCACGCCATGCTACGTCCTCGCTCCATACAAAGTCCTTTATCCCGAACTCATTCAGCACGCAGGCACCGGCATCTATCAATTAATGCGTCAATCGAATCAGATTGAGCAAACGATTCTCAAAGAATGGGTTGTCGCTATTCAAAAAGTGATATCGTTTGGAAAAATGCATTTGGAGCGTCCATTCGATACATTCGACACGGACGTTGATGGAGTGCCTTTAAGCATCGAAGAAAGCCGTCTAGCACTCCTCCGAATGACAAGCAATGTCTTGGATCTGCTTCAGAATTGCGTGTCGAAATCCGATTATGCCGCGACATTTGCCTCAAACGGAGGCGTATCATCGATCATCGAATTGTATCAATTGTGCGTCGATTGTGTGGAACCGAATGGAGCTTCCTCGATACTGAATACCGAGACAACCAATGCACAAGGACCCGTGGAAGTCGCATTCCAAAGCGCTTTGAATTCGATCTCAATGACCTTGCGGCTGTATGGGTCTCAGCAGCCTGCCGTCTTATTAGAGCTGGTCATCCAATACATTGCCACGTGCTTGATCGAGCTCCAAGAAACACACACTGCGCTTGTGAATGACAATAACAACGTATTCTCATTGCTGTCGGAAGAAGAAATCAACAGCTTTTTCAGTCTTACGAGAAAGGAGCCTCAGGTCGATACAACTCGAAATTTGACGAAATGGATGGGTTTGATTGGGACAGCGGAATGGCTCGTTCGACAGCTCAGTTGGATCATTACGAGTCTCCAGGAACACGTTCAAAGCCGTCGGATATTTGTGGAGCTTACGACTCCGTCGAAATTGAGTGTGTTGTCGCAATTATTTGCATTCGATCAAACGATTCAGACGGAACGTGCGATGTTGGAAATGCGTTTTCGAACGCACTCGACCGAGAAGACGGTCGACGGATGGCGTGTTGGATCGCTTTTACTCCTTCGATTCTCTGTGATGGCTCGACGTGTTCTGTGCGACCTCGCGAATAGTTTTGTGAGCACTCCTTTCCAACAGCGTCGTAACACCGACACTGCGGTCGTATTGGCTCCACACGCACGTGAAATGGCCGTATTTCTCAGTGGAATCATGGAGGCTTTTGTGAAGTGGATCCTGCACGACGATACTTCCACATTGTTGTCGATCACTTTCTTCCTGGAAACACTGTGTCAATTATTATTCGAATCGAAGCATTCTCAGCCCAATACGCTCCTTCTCGTCCAATTCATGAAACATCGAATGGATTCCACGACGCTTATGGACGCTATTTTCAAAATCGTACGGAAGGTATTCCATGTGGAGCACTTTATATCGGAAGAGAACACTGACGAAATGCTTCCGGCCACACGAATCAAAATCAGTGCTTTTCATATCGCTTCGTGTTTCATCCGACGTCTTTGCGATTTAGAAGCGTTATCGTCGTCACCCATTACGTCGACGCTGTTCCATGATCCAGCGACCCGCGTGCTCGATGTGGAGCCTCGCGTTCTCACAGTTCGACTTCAGTTTTGGTGCACTCAATTGGTCTCAAGTGTGTGGAAACACGAGCAATTCGCATCCTTACGGACCCATCGCTGCATTTTGGACGTGTTGGCAATCGCAGTCACAATTCTAAAGAACCGTTTGGATGACAGTGAGCACGCGAATGCGTTTGGAGCTCGACGGAACGAGGAGACATGTGCGCGATACTTTGAGCCGTTTTCCGTGGATCCCGCGGTAGTGGACAATTTGACCGCAATGGGATTCACTCGCGAGCGTGTGGAGAACGCAATTCGTCGTATTGAGTTGAATGACGTCGAATTCGCGATGGAATGGATTCTATCGCATCCGGAAGAGACCGCAACGGAAGCGGATACAGGCGCTGATACAATCGAAGCCGCGTCGATGGAGCAGGAGTTGGGGATACAATTGGAAACGCTGTCGACGCAATTGGAAGCGAAATGTCTGGAGATCCTCCAATGTCAAGCGAATCGCTCGATTCCATCGAACGAAACATATTCGTGTCATCAGGTCGCCGTGTCGATCGCACAGCAATTAGAAACGCTATTTCGACGTTCGAATGAGAATGCGACGGCGTTATTGCGATGTTTTACGACGAAATTGACACAACAAATCGAAGAGGACAATACGTACACCACGACACTCGTTCATATGCTTTTACTGATGCTTCATTTTGACGGTGGAGCTCGTGCGTGGACGCAGTTTACCAGTGTGCATTCGATGCTCGCGGACACGCTGTTGAAAGCTCTTGTAGCGTATCTAAAGCATTCAGTGGAACGAGCAGCGTATACGACTGTGAACGACAGCAGTGTGGCGTTTGTTCTGCTGCTTGTGGACGTATGGATGGAGAGCAACGCATCCTTCAACATCGACACATCCGAACTCGTGGACGTCGCACTGGCACTCCTCCAACTCGGTCAAAGCGATTGTGAATGTCGTCTGCATCCGCATGTCGCTCACGCAGGCTTCCAAGTGCTAATTCGACTCACACGAACGTATTCGACGGCGCTTTTATTTTATGAGAAACGAGGAATGCAAGTAGTGCTCGGATTACATCCACAAGCAGCGTTTACGGCGTATGGACAACTCACATGGACGCTGATATTTCATGTTCTCGGCGCACCGGCGGTTGTGGAGCATTTGGCACAGGAAGCTATACGGAACGCGATGCAGAAGCTGACATCGCGCTTTGGAGCTGTGCATCCGACTCGAATTACGCCTCGGACGCTATTGATGGAAGTCGCAGCCATAGCGTCACACAACGAGGAAGCATTCATGCAGGCGATGCAGCACACGGTGCGTCTCCAACAAAGCGATTCCGGGCGGACGTATGTGATTCTCCGTGACGTCGATACCGAACGTGTATGGAAGCCATGCAAGACGTATCGTCAGCATGTGAGTGCATTGGTGCACGGCCTCGTGGAAAGGATCCAATGGCTCGAAAAAGCCGACTCGAACGATACGCTGTGCGTGGGCACATTTCTGTTTCTGCTGTCACAAATGGTGTCGACGTACTCACTGGCGGCGTCGGTAATCGCTAAAATGAAATTCGACAGTGAAAATGGGTTTATTTCGATGGTGCTGAAGGATTTCTTACCGTCGAAAGAATTGTGTTCGTTCTTAGCGCTCGGAAAAGCAGTGAGAAGCAGTGTGAAGAGTGAAAAGCACGCACACGTTTTACGCCAACATGCGTTTATGACGCGTTCGATTCGGACTCGCGTACGCTTTGCGCACGAACTGTTGGTGCATATGGCTCAGCATTCCATCGACGGAGGCAAACACGTCGTTATCGAAGTGATTCGGCTTTTGGAACAATGGCCAAATGTCGAGACTGAATGCGTTCGCGATGATGTTCTGTTGGCGCAATTACACGCGTGGACATGCGTTCTATCGAGTTTGTTATGGCCAAAGGGGAAGCCTTTCGCGTGGGATGCAGTGGTTCAAGGCGGCTTTCAAACAAAATTCTCATTAGTTCGAACATTAGCGGACGCGATACAAAAAATCGATCCGATGCATCCGTCCGCGTTCCCATTGTCGTTGACGGTGCTGGGGCCTTTAGCGCTACTTACGCGACCGATTGTTACGCGTCGAATGGATCGGATGCTCCACAAACCGATTGAGACACCGGAACGCGAGATGGAAGCGGCTCAGGAAATGGAAGGGTCCGAGGACGGATCCTCTGAAAGCGAGAGTTCTAGTCGCGCGTATCAAGACGTGACAATGCATTCGCCGACGTCACAGGACGGAAGCGATTCCGATAGCGAAGAGAGCGCTGAAGACGGGCAATTTGTGATCGATCAAGAGCAAGACGATGAGGATGAAGATATGGAAGAAGAGCAGGAGACTCGTCTCGGTGAATTTGGACGCTTGTGGGATCCTGTGACGCGCGTTCGAACGGATCAGACGGAATCGTCGTACCTGCAGTTATTGTCTCAGGAAAGTATGGTCGCGTCCGAGTACGCTCGTCGCGATGAGAATTCGGATACTCGCGAGCATCGATCGCGTGAATCAGTGGCAGATCGGTTGATTCGATCGCTTTTGGATCTCGTTCACGTGGAGAATGGAGATCGAGCGAGTGTGAGCGTAAGTCTCGACATGAATGACGATGAATTGGATGCGTTTTTCGGATCGATTTTCGAGTCGAATGCGCGTGGGCAATCGCGTGAGGCTCGTCCGATGACATTCTTTGACGTTGGCAATTGGAACGGATCTCAAGACGCCATATCGGATCCGTTTATGGAGCAGCCAACACGGCCTTCCGTGTCGAGTCGGACTGAAGAAATGACACATCCTCTGCTCCACCCGCCAGCGCGCGAGCGTGAGCGTGAGCGTGAGCCTAACGTGTCTCGAATCTCGTTATCTCGACATTCGCATTTGTCCGTGTTACGTGACCTCCAAGAGCTGTCTGATGTACTACACGTGCAGCCAACGCGAAGAAGAGAGGACACACAACGACCACGGAATCGAATGGGGTTCTTGGAAATGGACGTATTGGATCATTGGACGCCGACATCGACAATTCTTGATCCTTTACGACCGCTTCATCGCTCGGACGATTTCAGGAGAATGTATCGGAACGCTGATCGACCAGCAGTACGAAGTCATTCACGTGCTTCACGAGAACCGGATGTGCGTGCATTAGCGTCGAGATTGGAACAGCGATTGTATCAGCAAATGGAGCCGTCTGCCGACACGGAAGTCGTTCCTTTGACTGAAAATGCTACGGATACAAATGATCGACCGCCAGTGAATGAGACACCGGAACGAGCAGTGGAGACCGCATCCGATTCAGCATCGGTGATCGCGTTGGCCAGTACGTTGGATGAGAGCTCACTTCGATCTCCACGCGAACCGGAACGCCCCATTCGAGCTCCATCCCCAGCGGAACCGACTTTGAACGCACCGGAATTGCTCAATTTCACACTCGATCTCAGCGGACTCGAAGGCGAGACAGAGACAAATGAGACCATAGAGCCACATCGAGCGATTGTGTGCCCGGAAGGAATGGATCCTGAAGTATTTGAATCACTTCCACCAGAGATGCAAATGGAAATAATGGCGCAATTTGGCGTTCCTGTGGAAAATGAAACACCGCCATCTCGCGAGACACAATTGAATTTGGATATGGAAAACTCGAATTTCGATCGTGAGACGCTGGAAGCATTACCTGCCGATATTCGTGAGGAAGTACTGGCAAATGAACGACGTGAGCGAGAAGCTGTAGCGCCCGCCGATGTATCCCACGCGCAAGATATGGATAACGCGTCCTTTGTGGCGTCGTTGGCGCCTGATTTACGCGAAGAGATTCTATCGACATGTGATGATGCGTTCCTCGAAACACTTCCATCCGATATTCGAGCAGAAGCGTTGGTTCTTCGGGAACGTGCGGTGTTCCGTTCGGCGTATCAGACACACGACACTCGACGATCGAGGAACGAAAATCGACCACGCGAAGATGTATTTCGACGTCCAACACTTCGACGAATGATGACGTCCCATGGAAATGATGTGTTGAGTCGACGATCAAGCGGAAGACGTCAGTGGAACGCGCAGAATACGTCGAGTTCGCATGAGATTCGCGTGGGTGAGATCAATGCGCCTTTGGACGAGAAGGAAGATGAAGAGCGGATTTTGAGTCATTGCAATGTGAAAGCGCTTTGTCGACTTGTGTACATGTCGGAATCGATCGCACACAATCGCGTGTACCTCCGCGTGGTATCGAATGCGTGTTTGTATCCTCTGACACGCGCGTGTTTCCGGAAAATGTTGCTTCATATCGTCACACAGCCGTTGTCGCATCCACTGCTTCCTTTGGATCTTATCCGTGTGTCTGAGTCGCATCCCAACGGCGATTTCACAGACCTGATGGGCTCTCTGTGCCAGACATGCGGTCAAGAAGGAGGAAGGATTCCCGTTCAAGTGGTTGGACGCGTGCTGGAGATCTTTGTCGCACTTGCACGTCATAATCTTCGCTTCTCAGTGGATCTCTTACAGCCGCATGGAATGCATTCGACAGACTCCAATTTGGCGCAAGAGACTCTGCCGGCAGTGGCAGTGTTCATCCATATGCTCGCTGTTCCAATTGTGTACAAGAACGGGTCGAATGTCGATCTCTTACTGGAACTCATTGAGCTGATTCTCGCGCCATTACGCTGTCACCGCAAAGAGATTGAGAGTGAGGAGAAAGAATCGGAATCGGAGACCAAAGCGGAAGAGAAGCAGGCGGATGCTGTCGAGGTGAAGGGAGAGGATGACAGCGATAAGAATGAATGGATTCGCGTTCCTCGAGTGGAATTGGATCAGACGCATATGGACGCTCTTGTGCGAGTGTTGTGCCTGGATCTATGCACACCACCGATGCAGGAACGATGTGTGCGGATCTTTGATCTTCTTGATACAATTCCATCGAATCGACCGCGAGTTTTGACGTCTATCATCACGCAAGCCAAACACGTGCTTTCGGGCGATCGATACGCGACGTTGTTGGGTCGATATGAATCATCGGCTGTGCTGGAATCGCCTCAGGATGAATTGAATCTTCTTCGACTGCTTCATACGCTATCAGACGTATGCTCCAGCACCGCGGAATACACGACGTACTGCGGAATGGTGCCTTTGGATGCATTGTGGAAGGCACTGAGTCTCTCGTTGGAAGAAGCGCGGACGCGTGGAGGCCTCGAAGAACAGGAATCGAGGAATTGGAGCACGCGAATCTTACATCTGACGACGCAGGAAACGATATTGGACACCGATACGGAAGCAGACACCGCGGAAGGAATGGTCATTGAAGGGAAGAGTGCTGGAGCGTCATGTGCGATGGCTGCATTACTCGCTCGATTCCTTCCGATGGTGGAAGCGTTCTTTGTGGTCAACGCTCGTGATGCAGCATCGATGCCGCTCAAAGCACCCGATACAACCGGAAGAGAAGAGGAAATTGTCGCGGCATTACGCATTGGTGGCTTTGACGGAATGGAAGCATCTCATCCAACGGATCGAAGGAGTCTTTCGACCTCACCCAAACGCTCGACCCGAAGCTCTTTTGACATTTCCGAATCAACGCGACTGGCCAACTTTGTCGAAGCGAATCGTGTGCTTCTCAATATTCTCGTGCGAGAGAAGCCTTCGTTATTGGACACGTCACTTGCTGCTCTGATCAAAATGCCTCAATGTCGAGCGTACTTGGATTTCGATAACAAACGGACGTACTTTCAGAACGCGATGAAGAAAATCCGTCAGACCGCTTTACGCTCAGGCGGAGGAAGCTCTTCCGTTCGTATTTCCGTGCGTCGTGACCACATATTTGAAGATTCGTATTACGCGCTACGAATGCGTAGCGGCGAGGAATTGCGTCGAAAGCTTCATATCGCATTCACCGGCGAAGAAGGGATCGATGCAGGCGGCGTCACACGCGAATGGTACATGATTCTCGCTCGAGAGATCTTCAATCCCAATTACGTCTTATTCACTTCCGCAGCCGATTCTCCGACATTCCAACCGAATGCGTTGTCGTACGTGAACAAAGATCATCTCAGCTACTTTGAATTTGTGGGCAAAGTGATTGGGAAAGCCTTAGCGGATGGCCAGCTTCTGGACGCACATTTTACGAGATCGTTTTACAAACATATGCTTCAGCTTCCGATCTCATATCACGACATGGAAGCGATTGATCCCGAGTATTATCGCAATTTGCATTCGATTTTGGAGCATCCGATCGCATCGTTGGGGTTGGAATTGACTTTTTCAGCAGAACATTCGAATTTCGGGCGATTGGAAATTGTCGATTTGATTCCAAATGGACAAAGTGTGCACGTGACGGATGAGAATAAGATGGCGTATGTGAAGTTGGTGACGCATCATCGAATGGCGACGGGTATCCGACAGCAAATTGATCATTTTCTCAAAGGATTTCATCAATTGGTATCACCGAATCTCATTTCCATTTTCAATGAAAACGAATTGGAACTGCTGATCTCTGGAATGCCCGATATTGATATCGATGATCTTCGTGCCAATACGGATTACGCGAATTACAAGCCGACCGACTCGGTGATTCGATGGTTTTGGAGCGTATTGTACTCTTTCACGCACGAAGAACGCGCATTGTTTCTGCAATTTGTCACCGGTACGTCCAAAGTCCCGCTAGAAGGCTTCAAGGCGCTGGAAGGAATGCGAGGAACGCAGAAATTCAACATTCACAAAGCATTTGGGAATCCGGACGCGCTTCCATCGGCACACACGTGGTACGCTCACTCTGTCGGCATTCTGTCTGATGTGACTCACTTTCCATTCTTGTTAGCTTTAATCAATTGGACTTGCCCGACTATGAGAATGAAGAGAAGCTCAAACAGCGTCTGCTTTTAGCGATCCGCGAAGGCTCCGAAGGCTTTGGTTTTGGATGAAAACGCGACAGATCGAGCGAGTTGTTGATGGTGTTTCTATTGTATACGCAAGTAAAAAGAATGAACGTGCTACCTTTCCTTTATAAGCTCTGTGGATGATTCTCTGTCGCTTCCATCACTTGAGGCATTATCGCGCTCCACTTGCCGGTAGAAAGCTTCCATTGCGTTGTCTGTTGAGAGATGCTGCATAAAGTCGACGGGAACACGATAAGTAGCCAGAGGATTTGGCTGGATACTTTGCTCATTCTCCACGATTCGGAATGCAATGGATGACGTCGCTTCTTGCGGATTAAAGCTTTGGAGCTCATTGTAAGAGAATAAGAGCGGGTCTGTGACCTCTCCAAACACATTGATATCCACCAAATACACGCGATCGTTCTTGTCAATGTATATGTCAAACACAAAGTCGGAATCCAAGTGCGCGGGCGCCACAGTTAATGGCTGCAAATGCTTTAGAAAAAATGATTTGATAAGTGCACGTAAAGAGTCCTTTTTGAGCGCTAAGAACGGGTAACACGCTTCACAATGCCGTTGGGAGATTGCGACGAGAGCGTGGTGGAGCACAAAGCCTCGAAAAAGCATGGAATCGTGTAGATTGCACCATTTCTTCATGACTAAACAGGGCGCTTTATTGCCGATTCCGCACGTTTCAGGGGACGGAGCGTCCGTGCAGGCACGGTATGGGTACAGAAGATCGTGTGTGGTAAAGTCGGAAGACTTTAAAAGGAGAATTATGTCGTCAAATGTGCGGCATTGTAAGGTGCTGAGAATCCATTTTGCATCGCGCGGGCTGCTCCAATTCAATTTGATAAATGATTTACCTTTCAATTCTTTGAATTGATTCTCAACTTGATATTGAATTTGTTGGATGGCTTGAATGCGAGAATCCGAATCCTCCGAGTGCGATAAGGAGGCCAGATAATCTTTTGGAAGTTGTATGCCATCTTCAAGAAGATACTCTACAAATTCCGGTGGTAAGGAGATAGCATATCCTTTTATCGCGACATGCTTGAGCTTTGAGTACCAGTGATCAAACGCACAACGATCCACTTGTCCACGAGAATAGGAAGGAGGCATTAAACTAGGATTATACATGCTTTCTGCACATGCTCATATAAATAATAGGGGAGAGTGTTCCTTTTGAAGTGTACGGTAGTCTAACGCTTCATCGACTCTGATAATAAAGACCGCATGCCGATTATCACGTTTGTAGCGCGGATTTCTGATGGGATGCTTCTAGTGAGACTTTACTTCCTCTATTCGTCAGTATATGTGTCATGATGCGCTTCTGTTGAATAGGTTGCATCCATGGAGTCTGTAGGTGACACCAGTGGAAATCTAGATATGTACAAACAGCAGGTTCACCTTCAGTCAACAAGCAGCAACGAGTAATGCCGCTAACAGGCCGTGCACGTATATTCAATGCAGGCAAAGCAAATCATGAAACGCCTGGATCAACGCTCGGCCACGAAGTGCAGTATCGAGTCTGGGAAATATACATTTCAGTGCGTGCTATTCCATGAGCGTGATGATTCTCAACTTGATCTGAGTCTATGTGTATCAGTTATCTCATACATGAGAATGTGTGCTATTTGACCTTGTCCGACCGAAGCTTCCCGAAGCGATTGGCATTTTTGTATTTGGAAGAGATTCAAAAAGGATTTATCGAGGAGCTAGAGCGAGATCACCAAGGAAGGTACACACACATTTTTTGAAGAGGGTGGATGCATAAGATTGCTCTAGTTGGCGAGATACCGTTACAACAGCAGCCCGACCGTATGCTTTTATAAAATTTGGTACAGCTCGGCGTCTCGCATTGGTTTTTGTACGCTAATACGATTCCTTCAATTAGACAAATTCATTCAGCGAAAACGTAAAGAATACACAGACCCGAACTCCACACAAAATATGTCCCGACTCAATAACGATTTGGCTGATATTCACAATATCATGCGTCAAAACATTCAGGAAGTCTTAAATCGAGGAGAACGCGTTGAACGTACGCTATCAATCACGATCGAACCGTCTCATTAAGTGTTTCGTTGCACAGATGTATCTAGAATTTCGTCCAATTTGGCCGATCGATCGAAAGATTTGAAATGGGGAGCAAAGAAGCTGAGAATGCAGGTGTGTAGACTATTCGGCTGACTATTGATAACCACCTAACCGGACTGGATATTCCATTGTAGGCGATCTACCGGCAATACGGCCCCATAGCCGCGGTCGGCGCCTTTATTCTTTTGGTCATTTACATCAAATTCTTTTAGCTCCGATAGTCGCATTGGTAGTAATTGGTAGCATTAATATCAAATCGTACGGCAGAGATACATCACTACCCGTGTTTACACATATATACCCAATCATACTACCTCTATCTTATCAGTCAGCTTCTTATTGGTTAATTTACACTTTGGAGGGGAAAATGGAATCGATTTTCGGTATCGTCGGCAAAGATTTCGTGCTCGTTGCAGCGGACGCTAAGGCTGCACGTTCCATCCTGGTGTACAAAGATGACGAAGATAAGATGATGCAATTAGATTCGCACAAGCTTCTTCTAGGTGCTGGACCACAGAGCGATCGCGTTGAATTTTCAGAGTACATACAAAAGAATCTCAAGCTTTACGAATTGCGCAATGGAGTACGCTTGGATGGCAGCGCGGCGGCTAATTACGTCCGTGGAGAGCTTGCGCGGTATCTACGTCAAGGACCTTACCAAGTCAACCTCTTAGTAGCTGCAGTGGATCAAGTTAGCGAAGCGGAAGCCCAATTGACTCCCGAAAAAATGGCAGGCACGCCGGTCCCCAGTCTTCATTGGATCGATTACCTCGGTTCAATGGTGAAAATGAATTATGGCGTCCACGGTTATGGTGCACACTTTTGTTTGTCTATTCTGGATAAAGAGTGGCAGGTAAAGCATCTAAAGAAGCCAGATTGCAACTTCTGACTGTCTTTCTTTGTAGCCGGAACTATCTCTGGAGGAAGCAAAGAGGATCCTTAAGCTGTGTCGTAATGAGCTCGATACGAGATTTTTGGTCCGAAGTGGAAAATGGATTTTCAAAGTACGACGCATTAGTCTTTTATTCGAAGCATGTAACCCATTTGCTATTCCGACAGGTTATCGACGGCAAAGGCATCCGAGAGATCGAAGCATGAATCAGAAAGCCTCTTTTCTAAACATAAATACCATCAAACTTTGGCTGCGTAACGAGTTTGCAAACCTATTTTCATTTTGAGAGCCAGTAAACCAGCCGTTGTGACACGGTCTATACCGGCGTGGGATCGAGCATAATCGCGGGATTTAAATAGGACCTTTTTTTTGCATGTAACAGCTCGAGAAACTCGCTTACCACAAATCCATTCTTCAACTTTCTTTCAAAGCGTTGACCTGTTCCGAAATGCTCAAATTTGTTTGTTGGAGCGTGTTGCTTGCTCTTCCCCTCACATCCTGCGAGATTGTAGAAAACCCAACTGTGCCTTCGACCTCTCCTGCCACATTGACTCGTGCGTCCTTGAATGACACGAGCAACGCGTCCACTTCCTCCGACGACGAATTTGTAACCACTAGCGGAGTCATTCTTGTTCGAGGAAATGGTTTGTACAATGGCGTTAGCGGAGAACGATTTTTTCTCAAAGGGGTACGCATTTGCGATGTGTATTGCCAAAGCTTTGACTCACTTTTCTTGTTCTGCAGATGACATACGATTACGCAGTGAGCGATGAGTATTACACAAAGTATTCCAAAGAGGCCATCGCTTCCAACCTTAAAGACCTCGAATTCAACACGATGAGAATTTACAATGTGAATCCTGATTCATCATACAAACTGTTCATGGCTGATATGGCGAAACTCGGGTTGTATGTGATTGTTTCGGGGACACCAGACGAAAGCTCTTACTATGGAAAGTACCGCTACGCGACCATGTCGAAACGCTCTGGACCGACCGGAACAGTTGATTCAGACACGGGCAAGATCGATACCAAGCACACTTGCTACCCCACGTTACTCTTGGAGTATGGAAAGCGAATTTTGCAACAATTTGCCGCATATGACAATACACTCGCGTTTGTTGTTGCCAATGAGGTGATGCAAGGTGACTTGACGGCTGCATCTTGTGTGAAGCGGTACACTGCCGATCTGAAGAGTTGGATGCGTAAAAATGCAGAGAAGATGAGAATGATTCCACTTGCGTACGCGGCAGCAGATAGTTCATATGGAAGCGAAATACCGGACGCAGATGAATACCACACCGTGAAGATTCAAGGTCTACTTTGTGGAGACCAGATGGAAAATGGAATGATGCAGCAGAGTATCGACATCTATCTGATCAACGAGTATAGATGGTGCCCAGGATCTACCTTCTCCGATGCCTACGAGCGATTCTTCTTGATGGCCAAAGGCCTACCAATCGTCGTTGCATTTGGTGAATCCGGATGTAAAGTAAGCGCCAAAGCTCCTCGCAAATTCGACAATGTTCCATTCCTGTACAAGAAACCAGCTGATACCAAGGGTTTCTCGTCTATTTGGTCCGGAATCTTGGTGTATTCGTACGGCCAAGCAAAATTAGATGAGACATCTTTGTTTCCCTTGTTTGAAGGCGGGTCAATGGATCCACTTGGTGAACCCAGCAAGAAACCAACAGCAGATTATACCAATTTGGTGAAAGCATTTGCTCAATCTCCAATTAACAAGGAAGTCGCGGGCTGGAAATCTGATAAAAAATGTGAATGGGTCCCGAAGGATTTGTTCAAACCGGATGCTTCTAACAAACGCGCCAGTGCGGATGGATGGATTTTGCCTTCTTGTGACAGCAAATCATTAAAAGTTGTGAACAGGGACACGTGGATCGCTGCATCCCGAGAAGGAGCTATTTGCAATGACCAGGGAACGCCTTGTGACGTTGTGCTCAAGAAAAAAGTAAGCGGTGCGTCACAAGTGGATTTGTGTGGTTCTGCCATTTTGAAGTCCATCCCTGTGTCGTACGATAAAGGGACCAGCAACGCTAATCAAAATGAGGTTGATTCTGTCTCTCTGAGCGAAGAAAAGTCGGGTCAGTCTTCATCTGCTTGGAATGCATTGATTGCGGCAATCTGCTCCATGGTGATTTTCTCTGGCATTTTATAACCTCTAAACAGCAATGAAAATCCAAATTGAAATTTTTGCTGGCAAGTCATTGCACACATTGATATTCTGTATACTCATATAAGTAATACATTTTTCAAATTGAAGAAGGTGACGTCAAAGTTGCACTGTCTTCTATTTCGAAACGGTATAGCTCCCCCATAGTGGCACACATTGAAAAAAGTCAACGTTCCGAACGGAAATTGTCCTGTCTCTATCTTTCCCACTCGCTGAAATAATTAGTAACGTGAGCTCACTTTTCACACAGGGGCTGTAAATCCAATCACTGTTGACCATTCACTCCAATATGCCGAAATTCAGTGTCGGTGCATGCGTGCTCGTTATATGCATCCATCACTGTGTCACATTGGTCAAAACATCTTCGCAATGTGCATCCCCGTATGAAAATCTCGATCCGTCGACGGGCACTTGCCGCTGTCTTCCAGGATTCAGTGGTATGGGATGTCGAATGTGTGATTCGGACGATTCTTGTCGCCAAATAAGCGGAGATTCTGCTTCGAAATGCTCCAAAGGATTGAAGTACGAAAGTGTCGAAAGCCGAATGAAGACGTACCATTGTCAATTGCATCCGTCCATTGTTGTGACACAGGTCGATATGGCTTGTAATCGCACCGCAAGAACGTGTCAGTTCTATGCATTCGAACCGAATCGGACACAATTGGAGATGTACTATTTGTCGTGCAATCTCACCGATTGCAACTTCAAAACAGGGTCCAGCGATGGTGAATGCGGAGTCACACAGTGTAAGTGTGGTAAATCGTGCACGGCAATGACTCGTCAACTCATTTCGTCTATGATCAACGGGAAACCGGTCGGAATTGTTACCAGTGGATCCGATACGCTCACAGTCGACATTAAAGACTCGCCCATTCCATTACGTTCCACGTGCACAGCTTCAGCTTGTGAGAATACGTCCACATCAGCTGCTGCTGGAAACCATCGAGGCATGAATGGCTGGCTGATTGCGATCATTGTCGTCTGTGTGATTCTGATGATTGGGCTTGTCTTATTCTTCGCTTATGTTCGCTGGAGAAAGACATATTTGGAGCAGCAAGAGCACGTGGAAGGTGCAAAGCTTTCCATGTTTGTTAGAGGAGATGCACATGTCTTTCAGTTCCGAAATATCGGCTGTCGAACTGTTGCGCCGAGTTTCTTGGGCAAGAAGTCGAACACTCCTGAGAAGATTATTTTGCACGGTATCTCTGGTCAGCTTCAATGTGGCAAAGTCATGGGTCTGCTGGGTCCAAGTGGATCAGGTAAATCGAGTCTGCTGAATACGTTAGCAGGCGTCTCGAACGGCTCATGCGAGATCACGGGTGAGGTGCTCATTGATCAGCATAAAATCACCAAAAGTATGCGTAAAACATCCGCGTACGTCCACCAAGATGTCACGTTATTTTCGACTTTGACTGTCCGAGAATGCATCACGTATTCAGCCCAACTTCGTCTATCACCACGTGTTTCCGAGTCGAATAAAAAGGAGCTCATTGAGAGTATAATAAGCGAACTGAATCTCCACAAGGTCGCTGATTCTCGGATAGGATCATCAGACTCTAAACGAGGTATTTCTGGTGGAGAACAGCGTCGAGTTGGCATCGGAATGGAGCTTGTGACTTCGCCTCAGGTGCGTCGAGAAGACGCCCTAATGGAAAAATTGCTGATCATTCGTGTAGATGATATTTCTTGATGAGCCGACCTCGGGACTCGATAGTGCGTCCGCAAATAGCTTGGTCCAATTGATTCGAAGACTTGCTGACCACGGTCGTATTATCATCATGAGCATCCATCAGCCAAGTGTTGACTCCTTCCTTGCGTTGGATCGCGTCATGTTGCTGGCAGAAGGAAGATTATTGTATCAAGGAGCACCACTATGTGCCAAAGCCTACTTTGAAGCTCGAGGGTACGAATTCCCAGAGGTACGTGCGATCCATTTTTCTGCGTCATGTAATGGCTAACTATAATGCATCCGTAGAATGGAAGTATTGCCGAGTATCTGCTGAACATTGCGTCCAAGCCAGAAGGTCTGACGTATGACCCATCGACGGTCGAGATCGAGTCGGTTTCCACGACACTCAGCTCACGTTCCAATGAGTTCAAATCTTCAGAATTCGATAGAAAGCAATTCGACTCAATCGACCAAAGCCCGCTCGAAGAGGCTAGAGACACTGCCAAACACTGTGACGTCACGAATGGCTACAACCTGATTGTTACCACAAAGTGTGTGACCAAGAAAGATATTGACGCAGCATATTCGATGGAGCGGTCACGTTTGATGGAATTACGTGTCTTGTTCTGGCGCTCTGGTCTCAATTTGATACGTCATCGATCTCTGTTCCAACTTCACATGCTTTTGAGTGTGCTTTTGGGGCTTGTTGGAGGATTTATATTCAATCACGTAACCGATGATCTTGCGGGATTTCAAAATCGAAGTGGTGCTTTCTACTTCATCCTTACGTTTTTCGGGTTTGCAAGCTTGAGCTCGATGGATATTTTTCTGGCGGAGCGTTCCATTTTCATTCGAGAAACAGGTGGGCAATTCATCGCAAGATATTAGTGGTGCAACTTGTAATTGATATTTTCTGTAGGTGCGTTGTACTACACTCCATCCAGCTACTTTATTGCAAAGAGCGCTTTGGATTCCGTATTTCTTCGAATTCTTCCAGCAACAGCGTTTGGCTGGTACGTTCAACATATTTGATGGATAGAAAGTTTGTCTGATTATTGTTTTCCAGTATTTTCTATTGGATCATGGGACTCCAAGCCGAAAGCAGTCGCTTTTTATTGTTTCTTCTGACTGTGGTGCTATTCAATCTTTGCGCTGGATCCATCACGATCTTCGTGGGCACAGTGACACGCTCCGTTGGAGTCGCCAATTTGGTCTCGATTATAATTTTGTTGGTCATGCTCTTATTTGGTGGATTCCTTCTGAATAACGACACCATGCCGGGAGCAGTAGCTTGGTTGAAACACATCTCCGCATTCAATTACGGCTTTGAGACGCTCATGACGAACGAACTGAGGGGTATCGTGCTGACTTTTAATGCTCCAGGCTATCCCTCCATCCCAATATATGGCGATGTATTCCTGAAGACAATGAAGCTCTACTACTCAAATCGATACTACGACGTGCTGGCATTGGCAGTGCTAACATTTGCATTCCAAATTGGTGCGTATGCTTCGCTCTGTCACCAGGTCTCAGTAGAGCGAAAGCGAGGAATCTTGAAGGGATACATTTGACGATTGATAGCAAAAAGGCGATCAGATGCGATACATTTCGTAGTAATAGATAGACTGCAACGATGCAAAGTTGATGCGTTGCTTTTGTGTAGTTTCGGTGTTGCTTGACCACTAAATGTGAACGAATCCGTTGACGTGACACTTGAACGAAGAGACTATAACTCTGCGTCACCTGCTGTATCTGTAATTTCCACATAGTACAATATCAGTTTTGCAAGACTCCCTAAGAAAAAGGACGCTAAAGCGCTCCGACTACGTAATGAATCGTAACATCCGCTCCGAGACTGTAGAATTCATCGTCAGAGTGCGTATCTTGATCTCCCATATAAGTGAGTTGATACTGATATGTCCATACTTCTCATACAGGCTGCTGAAGACTTGGTCTTGGCGGGGAAGGAGAGAAATATCGTCCGGGTTCCAGCGAATAATTTGTATTCTTGTCTGATGCAAAAGACACAGAGGTTTTCATCACTATTTCGCCATTACAGCAAACATCATGGACTTCCTCGTGACTCACTGGAGTTCATGTTCACTGTTCGTTGACTCCACGCTGCATTGATAGCTTGAATGCTCTGACATCCTTCTCCCTCGAAAAGGATCAACTGGATCCAGATGGTTCCCCCGAGTCGGTTTTCTTGCAAAAGGTGAGATTTGAATCCATTTTTTCGCAAGAATATCCATATTGTGACGCTGACATCATCTGAACAGAACGATATCATCCTTGTTCGACATCGCGCTCCAACAAGTAGCATCGCCAGACCGCTGGTAAACGATGACGAATATTTTTCCAGGATGAAAGAGCTCCTATCAAGTGGAGAAAACAGCGATGTTGTGATTGAGGCAGGACCGGAAAGAGCTTCATTCCCTGCACATCGATCAATTCTCTCAGCGAGATGCGAATTCTTTCGTGCCATGTTGCGTCCAGGTGCGATGAAGGAAAGCACTGCAGGCGTTGTCCGAATCACAAACCACTCTGCAGAAATGGTATCAAAAATGCTCGAATTTATCTACACCAATCGCGTCTCCGATCTGCACAAACTGGGATACGAGGTGCGTGGTATCATTTCTGTATTTCTCAATGTTGTACTCATCAAATGTTGTGGCATCAGCAACTGATTGAGCTTCTCACGCTCGCAGAACAATATCTTCTCGTCTCCTTACGCTGTGCATGTGAAGCCGCAGCCCAAGAGTTGCTGAATCTTGTAAATATCGGAAAGTTTTTGGTTGCAGCCGAAAATCACAACGCAAATTATTTGAAAGAGGCTTGCTTACAATTTTTCGTCGAATACCGCCACGAAATTCTTCAGGATGACGCATTCCGTGAAGAGGTTGAGAACTGTCCAACAATCGCATTTCAGCTCTTGAAGGTACTTGCACAGAACATGCCGCTGATGCAAGTGGCGCCAATTGCTGTGTGCAGCGCTATCAGTACTGAGAGCTCAAAACGACGAAGATTGTGCATGCCGTCCGATGAGGAAGAGATATCAAGAGATTGGACATAAACACCAGTCATTGGCACTGCAAGCCACGTATTTATTCGGTGCACGTGCAACAGGTATCGGGATCGTTATAAGCGAACTGGACGCAAATGAGCCACTTTTGAATTAAGATTTTCTTTTGTCATCCTTCAAAGCCTTCGAATGGGAAACTCCCGAATTCGTCATTCCATTTCTTGTAAAACTCCAAATCGGAAGTAGCTACACTAGATCGCACTCCACGCAGCGCTTCTTCAAAGTCTTGGAGATTAATCGGGCGGACATTACTTGCGTCGACCGTGCGAATGTCTGTACAGCTGCGAATTGGTCCCATAGAAGCTTCTGTGCATAGAGACCGAACATCTGCACCAGAGTAGCCTACCAGAAAGATGCTTACAGTTTTTGGCTCGCGTGAATTCGTTCTCTCACCTTTGGTTTTCTCAGCTAACGTCTTCTTGCTCTCGTCCGTCAGAGCGTGTTTGTTATCTTCGAGTAGACGATTGATGATGTGCAGCCGAGCTTCTAGAGATGGAAGTGGGATGTATAAGCGTTTGACAAATCTCCTTCTTGCGGCATCGTCTAATTCCTGAGGTCGATTGGTAGCACCTACGTATTCACATCGCGTTCAGTTACGAGCATACTATCTCAGCTGTTCCAGAGCAGACCTACGACAAGAATGGTGTCTTTGGAACGAGTCCCCGCTCCATCGAGCTGTACGAGAAACTCGGTTTTAATTCTCCGACTCGCTTCATTTTCATCCGTTCTAACGATAAGAATCTCAAAACTTGGATTTGTTGCTTTTCTGAGAGCCTACCGCCGCTGGGTAAGCAGGGAATCAATCTCATCGATGAAGATGACTGAGGGCTACGTAGAAAAAGAAGACTCAGCTCGATAAATCATCTTGCTTTCTTCAAACCTGTTTTACAGCGGCGACAGCAAAAAGAGTACGAACAAGCTTCTCTCCCTCCCCGGTCTATGATATTTCATCGCAAAAGATGAATGGCCATATTTTGAGATTTGCTGACTCCTGCGTACCCATTTGCTGGTCAGAGAGCTCGCAGAAATACTGAAAAATGTAGCATTCGATTGATTTGCCATTGCTTTCCCAATGAGTGTTTTACCAGTACCTGGTGGTCCAAATAAGAGCAATCCTGGTAGGACAAGCAGCAGAATAAGTTATATACTGATATTGGGCGAGTTTACTTCACCTTTTGGAAGTGAACGAAGTCCAGTGAATATATCCGGCCGAGCCATGGGCCAAATGACGAGCTCGTTGATACACTTTTTGGCAAAGCTGAGACCAGCTATATCATCAAAACTTATCCGCTCTCCACAATCGACAATTTCCAGCTCGATCTTCGCCACTAGTTCTGGATCGCAGCTTTTCAATCTTGGGTCGATATCTTCGTTTTGCATCACTTTCCGTACGCCACCATTGCTGTATTGAAATAGCAGCATTTTAGAATCAGAAATCTCACTGAGTTGCTCATTGAGCGCATGTATACCCATTTTTCTCCTTCTTTTTTTCCACGGGTGATACAAATCGTTCACGAACTCTTGGTCTGTTCCCTTGTTGGATTTCATCCTGAGCGTCTTTGCCAAACAGATTTTCATTGATTGGATGGTATGATGTACGTGTACGGCTAAAGCTTGGCGAGTTTCGTTTGCCCGTATCAGCTTCATCGATCTCTTTCTGTAAGCAAACGTATGTACGACCGTCTCAATAAACTTGAGACACGATTATGAAGCATCTTTGCATACCTCTAGCTTCTCTCCTGCCGTTTGAAATGTTGTTTGATGTTGTGTTTTCGTGAACCTTTCTTTGTGTGATTCATTCATTTCTTTCCAAGATTCATTTTGTCCATTCCTTTTGAATAAATGGCTGATATTGGATGGTTTGCTTCTTCCTTCTTCCCCATCTTTTATACGTGGCTTTTTCACGAGCATTTTGCGCGTACTAGGCTTCTGTTTCGTGTGCTGCCAGAAAATTCATTCAATCCAAATACTACACGCTAAATGATCCCGCTTACTTCGAAGAAGGACGCAAATTCAAGCTTCAACGAGTGAGTATCTATCACTTTGGCGTGATGCCAATTATCGCGACAAGCTTGCAGTAATTTTTGTCGCCTTTTAGACTGATACAATCTCCCACGTGTTTCTTTTTTTTTCACCAAGCAGATCTGCACTGTTTCAAGAGCGATCAGAAGCCTGCAAGTCCTTTGATTACAATAGTCATACACATTCGGCAGTTTTCCAAATGTTTTATCGCCTCTAAAGCCTCAATTTCATTCTCACAATCTTCATTTGATGTGTATCCATCTATGAAACGAATCAAAATGTTCAAAATCGCTAAATTCACTGCATTGTCGTGACTGTGAGATCGTAAAAGCTGCATTATCTGCGTTGCAGTTGGCGTCATCATGCATAAAGTCAACCCCGCACAAGTAGTACGTAAACCGAACGTAATATTAAGTCCTCATTAAGTTCTTATGCATTGGAACGCAACGAATAGCGCTTTGATACGATTTTCGATTTGTTCGTTGCGCTCACTGTCGTGACTTCGGGACTTGAATTTTTTTTGGCGGTCATCCTTTTCCGTCCACTCGTTTTCTTTGAAGTTCTGATTGTATCTTTCTTTGCTTCCTTCAGACTCTTTTTGGCATTACTTTGTTTTGCTTTTGTTTGCTTGACTGGTACTCTCTTTCCAGCAGCACGCTTGCGAGGAGGGGAGGATGCATCGGAAGTAGCTCGAGCAACCGATTTTATCATGACTGGGTCTCGATTTTTCGATGTATTCCATACAATGGGATCACCTGGCTTGAATTCACCTGCCAGCTTGCGGAATGTCTTGCGGTAAGAATCATAATCGGGTTTATCCTCGAATGCACATGCTCGAGACTGTTGAAGAAGTCCTGTCCATTCTTCTGCAGAAGAGAATAAAGTTGAGAGGATATTTGCCGTATGCTATGATAACGTACGAGGAAGAGATTCGCATAATTTCTGTAAAGGGATGCTTCTTTTCATGCGTGCTCCTTCCTGGTCAGATGTAGCTTTTTGCCAAGGAAGATTGCCTCGCATCAGGTAGATAATAACGTAAAGCAACCCCTCAATGTCATCACGTCGGCTTGGGGCTATATTTGAGAGTGATTTTGTCAGAAATACGACCACGGTATCGCACATATTTTCACTAACTTGCTCCTTCATGACAATTGAGACTCAAAAACGTCGGGGTTCCGACGATAGCACCAATCCTGTATTCCTTGTGCTTTCCTGCTGCCGTGACGTATCGGTCCGAAATACCAAAATCAACACAATAAACCTAGGTAGACATCACCATTCAAATCCTCACACGAGGTTGCTAGAAGCATGCACATTACTCTGCTTTCATTGACCCGATTCAGCATGAAATTTGCCGGTTTAACGTCAACAAACAAGATGTTTTTGGTATGTAGGTACTGCAAGACATCCAACTACATGGCACGAAAAGTAATGTGGCGTCATTATGCTTTCATCTAAAGCCTCACAAGTTCATGAGCGATTCGCGCCGCCGTTGCATGCGAAATGGTGCCTTGATCGCTTAATGCGTCGTCTAATGTCCTACCCAGGCGTTCCATAACCAGAAAGCGATAACCCTGCGAATTGCTTGTTAGACACCTCTTCTAGTCTTCATATGCAGTTCAAACCTTGTCTTCGCCACAAGCTCTATCCGGAAGCTTTGGAATCCCAGGATGATCGTTCAAATACGTTCGATAGAGCAGTTGCTCCGCGTACAAAGCATCAGCATTACGTTCTCGATCAGTCTTTTTTCGCTTCTTTCTCAATGAGATCGGTGGATCGACAGGTGATATTTTCATTACAAAATCGTAAGCGCTTTGCCCTTTTTCTCTCACTAATCACGTAGTATTTACAGCTCACTCGTTTATTATCTTTCCATACCTTCATACACCTCACTACATGCTCCCGATCCAACCTTCTTCCCAAGTATCCAAGACTTGAGTTGAATGCCTTCGTGAAGTGAATGTTGCATCAGATCAACAAGTTTTCTATTGGATAAAAATAGGTCGTGTGATGTGACGTCTTTGAAGCAATTTGCATGCTTCAAGTCGCACACTCGCTGCATTTTGATCGCGCTTTTTGACAATATAGCGCCGTTTAGCCTAGGATAAGACTCAGAGCGTAATATAAGTATGAACTTTTATCAACTAGTACAAGTACTTCTTGTACTACGTGGAGGGCTACACTACCGAATGATCTGCGATAATGCTTTGACACTTGGGCGTGAGAGCAACTCTTTTATCTCCGTCGAAAGGCAGATCCTTTTCAGCGACACCATGATGAAGCTTATTTTAGTAGTTGCCAAATTCTATCGAGACTCGTTGACGTTGCATACATTATCAAGGCCAAGGGTCTGTCTCTACCATCCTCCATACGATAAGATCTCATGGACATTGCCCCCTTCCTGTATAAAGACATCATCTTGTAAGAATGGCGTTCTCTTGTCAACCCGCATGTTTTCTGACTCGTTGATGGGCGACTATTAGCTCAAAGGACGCCATCCAATTTTCGAAATTCATTTTGTTGAATTGAAGACTATTTCATGGTGGATATGGAACTATCAAGCAGTCAAAATAGCCACATTATCGATGTTTTCATGCCGACCTACATCATGAGTCCCACAGACGATGAAAAGTACGTCGCATAAGTCATCATTTCCTCCTTAATCAGTATGCGATAGGTTTCGTCGAAAACAAGTCTGCAAGCTCATTGGCGATTCGTTGAAATCCGAACTTGAAGAGAAGGTGTACGTGGAAGAAAATGTCAAAGCTTGGTGTAACAAAGTAGCAGATACTGTCAAGTCACGGATCCACAAAGAGTGCCATATTCCTCGGTACAAGTTTGTTGTCCAGTGCTTCATTGGCCAGCAAAAACTTCAAGATGTGCGCGTCACATCCCGGTGTTTATGCGATACCGAATTCGATAATCACGCATCTGCGACGTTCAATAGTGTAAGTGGCCAATACTACTGCTTTTGCAATTCTTTGGAAAGCTCCTCTGTCACTGTAGCAACATTTATGGGCGACCTGTGTTGTGTTTGGTTTCTATGCAAGTTGAAAAAGTGACTTATTTTACAATTGTATGCTAAATACAGTGTTTACTGTGGTGCTCCAAAGTGTCTATCTTTTCGAGCGCAGCATTTCCCACGTAACTTGAAGATCCAGGTCTCCTTCAAACGTGCAGAAATGGTCCAGATTGGCGTGAATGAGCTCCAGCTGCACGCATAGCTCATTTATCGATGGGCGGACTATAAACTTCATCGATTTCCCAAGACATGCGCGATTTGCACGCACTTTAAGATTCAGCAAAGCTTCTCGTTCGGTCGGTCCATCACCCACAGAAATTACATGTGTAAGCGTCTGATCTTCCATCATTTGCCAGATGGAGTAAACTTCGCGATCAAACGCTTCAATTTTCCATCGATTTGGACATCCTGGATACAACTCTTCATACGTTGATCGCGCGGAAATGACCTTGATCGACGTGTTGAGATAAGGAAGCACGCGAGGCAGATATAACGACGCCGATAACTCCACCCATCCCGATTCCGCTGCAGTCACAATCACTACGTGGCCATTCTGCAATGCTTTTTCCAGTACAGACACTACGATATCTTGTAATCTTCTAAGCTGGTTTTGTACATTTACAGGGATTTTCGGTTGCTCGTTGATATACTTTGGACACAATCCCATCCGGGCGAGTTTGGAAGAAGCCATTAATGTATCATCTGCTCAGTATTCACTGTTAGTGAGCTTTGTATAAGTAAGAGAGAACGTACCCCAATCGAAGAAAATGATGGTCGAAGAATTCGACATTTTCTTTATCGGTGCAGTAAACGATTCTGATGTAAAAGTACCAATGCAGTTGTTTGAAACCATTCTGAGTAGCAAACTATACAATTTGATTCGTGTGTTTTGACACTCGCAACCACGTTCTGAATAGATGAGCTGTTTACTTGGAATGATCCTTAAGAGGACACACACTCATTCCTAACGTATGGGGTGGGGTATAAGTAACACGTGACACATTGTTAGCTTCAACACTTATAAGATCAAATAGCAAGTGCGTCACAATAGGGTACAATATAAGCTGATTGGTCTAAAATCGCTAGTTACTCTCGACCGCCGCGACGTCCAGCGGCCCGCGCTTTTGCAAGCTTTTCTGGATTAACTTCATCCCATTCGATTCCGATGACACGCTTGATGAATCGATTGCCAGATTTGACGGGTTCCGCGTTACGCTCTTTCAATATGTTGTAGCACATCTTGCACACTCGTTTCGGATCGCGATTGGCTGCTCCTCTTCGAATTCTTCCGGGAAATCCCAAAGGAAATTTGAACATTTCCATTGTCAGAGGTGCGCATTCGTGGCAGCAAAATCGCCCGCAATGTGTACAATTGAGTTTGCGATGACCAAAACCGGGTTTCTTGCGACATAGCATGCAATTTGCTCGTTCTTTTTCCGATATAAATGTCGGTGGGAAGTGAATATGGGCGACTAGTTGCCGCAGCGATTTATGTGGTAGCTTTTCGAATACATTGTGACCTTCAGTGTCTTCTACATCCAATTTTGCACCGGCATGTACGAGAGCTCCGGCAATGTTCAATCGCTTCAGTTCGATCGCCGTATGAATCACAGTTTGGCTGTCGTGCATATCATTTGGATTCGCCCCATACTTGAGGAGCATGCGGGGAATGATCACATTGTCTTCTCGTGTAGTAATGATGGAAATGATGAGTGGAGTAAGCTTCCGAGAATTCTTGACGTTGGTCACAGCTCCGTGCTCTAGCAACATGTGCACCATACCTGGACTCTTGGTCGCCGCAAAGTGCAAAGCCGTGTTTCCTTTATCATCTTCTAGATTGATGATATCCTCCAAAGGCTTGTATTGCTCCAGAATCAGTTTGACCAGCTGAGCAGTGCCACTTTTCACCGCCAGATGAAGTCCAGTTTGACCATGGTTGGGTTCGCGTTCGGCCAATTTGGAAGAACCTTTAACCCGTAGATGCTGCACTACGGCACGCAAATTTCCCCTCTGACACAAAGCGTGCAGTGCACTGAGAGGCTGACTTTGCTTCATCATATTACTATCCATCGAAGGCGCAATATCATCGTGGGAAATATCACTTGGCTGGGAGGAGAATGTGTCTTCCCTGGTATCCCGATCTATCTGATCAAAATCTTGGCTCGTCGGTAACGCTTGATTGCTTTTCAGGTCGTCTTCATCGTCATCGTCATCATCATCTTCTCGCAAATTCAGATCATTGCTAAATTGCATTTTCTCTCTATCACCAGCCGAATATTTGTCGAAGGTACCAATGCTGCTAGAAATGGAAGGATTTCTGAGCATAGCAATGCTCTCTGGCTTACTTGGCATACCGAGCATCGCAGTACTGGAATGCTGCTGAAGGAGCTTTTTCTTTGGGACTTGATCAGCAGTATGAGCTCGAAACGAATCAACCGATTCTTCTCCATCTTCAAACTCTTCATCACTTTCCACCAACTGATTATCAAACGAAGCCTCCTCATCAAACGCAGCCTCGGTCTCATCGTCAAACACAGCCTCAGTCTCATCGAACACAACTTCGGTCTTTTGCTCTTCAGATGGTTGTTCATCCACCTGATTGAAAAAAGCATCAAACTCATCTGCTGCAGCAATCCTAGCGGCTTCTAGCTTTTTGTACGTCTCTTCGTCCTGCTTTTCGGTCGTTTGTGGATCAATTCGTTTTGCTGTCCTGATAGTCGAATCCATCATGAAATTATGACCCGTCATGTCGGAAGGATTTTCTTCGCCACCATTCGATCCGGTGAATTGAGAAAACAATGACGTTCGCTGCTTACCAAGGGCTTTATACCCACGAGATCCCCTATTGGAAAATCGTTGTTTTCCACCTTCTGCTGCTTTGACTTGTTGCGCTTCTTTATTGACATTCTGATTCGTGTGTGGTTCAGACCCCACTTTCTCATCCGTCGCTTTCTCCTTAGGTTTTCTGAATCTCAACGTCGCAGGAAGATCACATTCCTGGAGATACGCAACAGCTTCCTGCAGCGATATCGTTGTCATGTCTTTGATGTTGATGGACAATAAAATATCTCCTGCCGCGACATTTTTAATCCCAAACGGGAATCCCTTTCCAGTAACGCGACTGACAGATACACCAATTCCCGGATTCGTGCTCGAAGCTCCTTCCTCCAATGTTGTGAGAGCGATTCCGAGATCACCGCCTTCCCAAATGAGCTGATACTCGACCATTTCATCGGTTTCCGAGTCATGAACCGAGTCAACAAAGCTCCCAACCAAATCCTTGACATCCGCCACTTGCTCGTCGATCCACGCTGTGGCGTTCTCGTTATTATTCAACGTCGTTGCTGTCATATCAAACGTTTTAAAGGTATATTAAATTTTTTTACTAAACGCTTCTTACAAAATTTTCATACAGTCATTCGACTCGAAGAGTTCAGCAAGTCGAAATATGATTGGTGGATAGACATGATCCGACCAATCATATCGTACCTTTTAAAGCATAAAGAGCGAGATCCTTTCCGACCGAAAGAGTGATGTGCAGCCTTTCCTCACGACACAAACGAGACATTAACTGAAAGCGGTAGACATCCGAGATCGTACTTGATCACAGATTGTTTGTCTGCTTCCATTGTCTAATTGCAAATGGATCCAAAAGACGGAATAATGCGTCTGCGAATTTCCGGTATTCTGCTCTCGGAAACCAATTGCTAATTTGTTTAGCTGCATTAAATCTTCCTCGACGACTTGAATATCGCTGAGGGAGAAGCTCTTCATGACGCACTCCTCCATTGGAAATCTGCCCACGAGATACATTCTATCGCGTGATGCGAGTAAGGCGACAGGAAGGCTTGGGTCAATGCCTTCCAAAAGAGTCCGATTGTGTTCGGAAAGCCAATGCACAGTATCTGAAGTCAGGTCTGTCCAGTTTGCGTACGCCATCACAATGTCTCCGTGAGATTCCAATAGGACTTTAAGGCGATATCGCTGTATCGGATTGCAGCGCGCGTGCCAAGTAATTGGTTCCATTCCAATCGCAATCTCGGAAATCCTTTGTGGAGATCTCTGAATACCAGATCCATACAGAATTCCATCTGAAGTGTGCGATAGAAAGCTAGCAACTCCAGCAACTGGTCGTGCCACGACACCGACAATTCCTTTGCCGACTCCAGTCATAATGTCTACCATTCCGGTCTCCAAACCTTCAGATCTCCGGTCGTTGTAAATCGCGATTGGGTTCGCGATGACTCCTGTTGCAGCGTCAACAACGCCTGTACCGATCGATCCAAGACCATTACGTAATGCTGATGATAACTCTGTCGATCGTTTATGATCGTATCGACTTTTCTGATTTGATGGTAAGGAGATATGGTCCATCGTACGCGAAATGGAATACGTAAAGCCTGCAAATGACAGCAATGTAGCTTCCGACGTATGCCGAATGAACGAAGCTGCACCGGTCAACAGGCCTTTCGTCACACTCCACGGGTTGTAGCCGTCTGTCCTGGCTGCATGAAGAGGATGATGCAAGAAATCTCTGACTCCAGCGCTCAGCAATCGAATAAACCCTCTGCGAACATGAAGCGAATTAGTTGTGTCCTATCAAACAAGTTGGAACGTACGCGGGATTCCCAAAGATATTCAAAGACATGAGTAACATGGGCGCTCGCATTATTGTATCGGCGACATAACTCGCAGCCAATTCCTTCAAGATTTGATCTGAAAATTGCGAAATCTGAGCTGCTTGAAACGCATTGAATGCCAGCACCGTGCCGTTAAGGCTGTCCAGAATCGGAAGTCGTGTTCGAGCAGTGATGCTGAATCGCAATTCACTGAGTGACAAGAATCCAATGTAGATTGGTGCTTGTTTCGTGAGTCGAATCTCCCTCAGACAATGCTCGTTCCAGCTGAGAGACTTTCGCTCCGTGTCATTAACCGACCTCGGTATTGCATCCATGATTGGCTGGACAAATCGATAGAGACTCGAGCTGATTGCGTCTTCAAACTGCATTGAATAAACGATCAGCGATTATTGGCAAAACATGTTTGGGTACCTGCACAGCCACAGCATCCATTTTCATTTCGATTGTATGGTAATAAGGAGCGATATGAGACTCGCGATTGGTGTGCACGTATATGACTCGAACAAAGAAGCAGCTCTGGTGCATGACTTCCATTTGCCCGTACGAGCTTTGTGCTAGGATTCTTATAAGGCTTTCGTGTGGATCTGCTGGATCGATCTGGTCCGAATCTGTTTGAACTTTGCTGGCGCTTTGAAAATGCATCACGACCGGATACGTGCTTTCTGGAGAGGTGTCATCCACCTGCATATTCTTCATACAAAGCGAGACGATCGTAAAGGCTTCCACGTGCGGAAAAAGGCCGGTCTTTTGATCTGCCTTCAATCCTTCGAGAGCGGGGACTCCCACCACCGCCAATATCATCAAGTCCCAGAACGCGACTCGGAGAAGCTCTTGGTACAAAAACTCACCCGATCTCGTGTGTGACCCATTCACTACTTGATACTCATCGAGGCAATGGATCAGAAGGCTTCGAAAGTGGAAATTGAGCTTAATGTCGCTCCCTGGACGCTCTTGAAGGCAAAGCTTGGGTGTCGTTGGAGGCTTTGGTGTCTCCATTGGATCATCAATGCACACGATCGAGATACAGCACGTTCCTGCATGGTATGCTGAGCTGACGAGAAAGACGACAGGAGACTTTGACGTTGGGAATTTGATAAATTGGATGCCTTGGACCTGCCAAATCACCTGTGACCATCCTAATCGCGGGCACCCGATCTTGTATCGGACCTTTTGACCGCCTCTTCTTACATCCGAGTCAAACTCTTCATTCTCGGACGATGACTGTAAGATCCAAGCATGAAATTCTGTATCTTTAGCAATCGAATTACTCTGCTTCTCCAGCAAAACCCAGTCAAAGTCCATCAAATGAGTTTCGCCAATAACTTGAGCTTGAGAAGGAACTCCCATCAATGAGATCGCAAGCGGTGATGTCCATTCATTTCGGAGTATTAAAGGTGGCGCTGGGTCAATGAAGAAGAGCACGTGCACAGATTGGTCGATCATTGTGACGGTATATGAGACCATCTGATGCTTTCCATCTTTGTTTCGTATCAACACGCGTTGATGGTCGACCCGATTTGATGGAGCGGGGTACGTATGCGCTTCAGACTCTGTATGAAGGACGTCGTTCCTCCATAAAGAGAGATCGATCGATACGATATCGGACCACGAAATCGTATCGCCTTGCATCATTCCGATGACGAATCGACAGAAGAGCTGGCTTTCCCGTTCAGACGCGTCAGATGAATCAAATCCAATCCACGAGCGGAAGAAGCCTCGCGGCTTTGAACTTGATGGTTCACGAATCCTTTGGACCGAGTAGAGTTTTGGACACCATGGAGAAGTTTGCTGAAAAAGATACTTCGAGATCAGTTTTCAACCAGCAACGCAGAAACGATTACGTACGGCAGCTTCGTCGATGCAAAGGAGCTCATCCATCGATGCAAAGTATAGATCCAAATCCTGTTCAACGAATCAGTGTCACTAACGAGTGTAGAAAGCTATCGTACCGTGTGATCAAACACCACGATGCTGGGTCGGATGCGCAATGACGGCATTTCCGATACTCCCTCGAGTTTCACGAAAAAGGTCGACATGAAGCTGCTTCCCGCTATGACCTGGCAGATTCTGGCGGGCCCACCGAGTAAGAGCTCGATTTCAGTCGACCAGACACAGTCGTCTCGATCAGAGTCTTCCGTTTGTCCAAGTCGTATGAGAATTTGATGGTCCCGCAATTCACACGGAAGTGAGCCATTCGCATTTGCGTCCAAAGCGATACTTTCCATCTGTCGATTTTCCGAGAGCGTACACAGTTGCAATCGAATCGCCTGAGATGAATCGTTTTGGACGAACAAATTGTTTCGTATTCGGATGACAACAAGAGCACGTCTCGATTCCGTGTTGGGCGATTTGGACGCGTTAGTAGAGATCTGTATGCGATATCCCTTTGAAAGTATCGTTTCGTCAATGTCTTTGTGAAAGCCCGGAAGAGCCACATTGATAGACATGGAAGCATCGGTCCATTTGACACTCAGCTGAGATGGTCGGCGTGGTGTGACGCTGGTGTCAATCTGTGTTTGTCCTTGTGGGATGCACACATGAGCTTCCTTGTCCTCCTCCGACGTCGTATCTCTCAATAAAGCGAGAATGGGATGACACAGCTCGTTGGTGATGCTGAAAGCTGGAACGACTTCAAGCACCAACCATGTATACCGCAAGCCAAGATAAGTATCCGTGATCGCGTGTTTGATCGTTCGAGACAAATGAACGCCAACATGAACCACTCCAGCAGCAGAATTGTCTCTCAGTACTCCGATATCGACCAATGTTTGATCCCTTGTTGGATAGTAAGGATCCAATGGAGCCGGGAAAATGGCTTGACCTTTCAATGAGACCAGGATCTTAGTCTCGGGACAGTCAGAACTCGTGATGGATACGTCGAGGAGGTTCTTTGTCATGGCACACTGACGTGCGTCGGCAGAGATCTGATACTGAAAGTCTTTTGCGGCCACTCGTATTGGTATTTTGAGATGATTCCTTATCGTCAATGTTGGATGTAATGTCACGATACTTTGACGTTTACAGAGCTGATGCGAGACCCATAAGAAGCCGTGCGTTGTGAGCTTTCTACCAGTGACCGCAGAATGTTTGATCCTGCATGGCTCACTCCAAAGCTTCTCACTCGTATCCAAGCTGAATTCCATGCAAAAAGGGAGATCGAGTTGAGCCCAGCTATACGCTGTCGACTTGCCCGCATCCAGTCTGAGCTGCTCGTTTGATCCTTCCTGACGATACCACACAGCTTGACCGACGTTGTTGACCAGTACTATTCGCATCTCAGGCAGGAGAAGAGTATCTTTTCGTGAGGTAATCGCAATATCGTCTCGAGGTTGTCCCAAGGAAGCACACATATCCGTCAAATACGCAGCCATAAGTATCGCGTTCTGCGTCAAAAAGATCGAACCTGGGTCCATCTGGAATGTGAGAACAAGTCCGGATGCGCTGTGTCGAGTCTGAAGGTCAAGTTTACAAGGTGACAGTAACGAGATAGTAGCAAGTTGTGCGATATTCTCCATAGCAATCTGAAGATGAAATGTTATTCGAATCTGTGTGGATGCCTCTGTAGCCATTTGGTCGAGCCTGAGACGCATCTCCAAAGCTTTGAATACGACGATATCGTGGGAATACTTTTCAAATGTGTAATGGCAAATGGAGCCGATGACCTCAATCGGACATATTTGTATAGAAAGCGTCTTGTACGCATTCATAGCCAGCCGTGACTTCACTTGGATCGAAGATGCAACTAAGGCGCTGATCGTCAATCGCTTCTCTTGTTCTTTATCCTCAATCAGAGGCGAACGCCAACGAACTTCCCAGCGATCAGAGGCTGGTGCATGCTGAATCATCACGTGTCGAATCTGGTTGGTGAGGTCAAGATCATCGTCTTCATGTTCCTGGGGATCGTATTGTTCATCGTTCGTCTGGGAAATATACTCGTCGTGGGTTCCCCACGGGATGTAAAAGTGTCCTACAAGCTCATAAAGGCCTCGATCATAGTTCCAGTATCGTATCTGGCAAAGAAGATCGGCTTCTCGATCGTATTGAGCTGTAGGCCATCCACTTGGAAGTCCAGTTGGAGGATGTGGAACAGGAAACACGATTATTTCATCGACAGTTCGAGGAAGATGATAACTCCAATGCATCGACATCCATCCATTCGCGTGATCTTCAACGTTCCAAGCGTCCTGGTTAGCATTCTCAATCAGTTGACTGACTTCATATTGCGAATTGCTTGCGAGATGCGTGCGAATGCGATACTCCGAGTTCGAGGATGTTGGCTGCTGGATGTAGACGTTCCCAGTTTCTACTGTCAGCGATTCTTTCAACACGAGTTCGCCTGGTGAAGGATGATCGTGCGGCTTGATGATTCGAGAGAGGTCGTTCAGATCGTCTGTGGATTGATCGATTGAAAGTGGCTCTCTCTCAGTTCGAATGTGTGCTTTCTGTGCACTTTGGTCTTTCGTCCGCAAGGGATTCACTGACAGCAACAACAGCGCTCGTAATGTATACGGAGACGCTCTACACTTGATGGAGCCAGCGTCCACAATCGCAGTGAGAGATGTACAACTCGTCAGAGAATACGTTTGCTCATAGAAATGCTTCTCCAGCACCACAACGCAATGTCCGACGCCTCGTGCACTAAACTCTTCGATGAAGTCATACTTTGTGCACGTATTTGCCGAACGTATGAGAGCCCAAAATTGCGGCCAGGAGCTCGTCTGTGTGTCAGTTTGTTGGATCGGGAGAACACTTTGGACGATCGGCGCTTTCTCTGCGACTCGGATACAGATCTTCTCGACATTCACAATCACGTTCATCCATTCATAAGGTAAGAAGCGGTACAACGGGCTATGTTTGCGCTGGGTACTCGCTCGATTAGACGTTGTGTCGTTCAAGCTACAGGTTACAAAACCCTGACCAAATGACAGCCATATTCTCGGCGCTACAGCCCATTGGTTGCTTGCAGATCTCTCTCCTGTGAACGATAAAATACTTGGGAGAATCAAAAATTTCCAGCTTATCTTCTCGCTGGCGATTTCGAATGGAGTTGGAGTCGTCTTTTGTATCTGAGGTACGATTTGGAACGTTGATTTTGGCAAAGGTACAGCAAGAAATTCCGTCAATATCTGTAGGAATGTGGCCGAGAGATGGAGTTGAAACGATTGTACGTCCACACATACGAGACGACTCGATGAATTGCTTCCATTTTGTGTGATTTCAAGCAAGCTCCATTGACCGGAAACAAGTTTTCCGAAATAATTACTGACGTCATTTTGCCATAAAACGGGATCCGAAAGCGGTCCAATAATCAAATTCTCGACGTTTGAAATACAGTGCCCGATGACGAAATTTTGCATATAAAAGCTGCCCGAGTGCGTGACGTTCGAGTGGCGCCAACCAATGTGTCCAAGCCTCGAGCGAATACACTGCCCCAATGTGATAAGAACGCCATCAACAGCGAGATCCATCGCTATTGCCATCTGCTTGGTATCGCAGGTCGGCGAGCTTGAGCTTCTTGTTGTTCCATGGACCACAAAAGATCGCCTAGCACAATTCGCAGCAGCAAGCAGTGTACTCATTTGGACGACAATTCTATCAAAATGGTGCTTTTCTGCTTGGATGCGAACTTTTGTAAGGGAAATCGCCCATTTTTGCACTTTGGGCTCTGCGATGATCTCACAAGTGGCATTGCACGGTCCAATGACGACATGTTTGGACTTTATGGACACTCGAAGTAGTCGTTCGAGGCCAAACGCTTGGTCAGCATTGCGGTCTGATTGCCATTCAATGATCGAGAATTCCAATTTGCTCAGATGAAAGGATACCTGTCGTTGTTTATTGCGATTTTGATGTCCTGGACGACATATCAATTCCAAGTGAGACGGTAAAGCTTGAGCGTTGAATGGAGAATAACGGAATCGTTCCAGCCAAAGATCGTTCCATGAGCTGCTCGATGATGAAATAAAGTCAAAACTGAGGACCACAGGATCCTTCCCGAACGCATTTTCATCATCAGTGGTAGAGTTGATGAGAACGAGTCGTTGGCTGCGGATTGCCACAGACACCTCCATCTCAGCGATATTTGCAAGCCGATACTGTTGTTTTGCTGATGGTTTATGTCGCTCTGTGCGTTCTCTTGTAGCGTGATCACACCGTCGACATGAACAACAAGATGCGGCCGATACTGAAGCGATTAGAAGAATAGACGACGTGCTTAGAGCAATGTCAAAGCTCTCCATAGAAGCGGCCAATACGACTTCGTCAAAGTGCTCGTCCGATTTCATCATATAATTGGAGAAGACAACGAAAAGCATGCCGTGCTCGTCGTCGCGGGAGGAATCGTTGCATACGAATCTCGTTTGGTTTCGATAAGCAACGGAATTTCAGCTGTACTCGGCGAGGAACATCGGGCGCTCGCTTGATGTCTGAAAGCCCGTACGATGGAGCTGGTAATTGTCCATGAAAGGAGAGGACCAGACATCTCGACTTTCCCACCTGATGGATGTGCCTCACTCAACATTGCCGCCTTCACAGCCTGTAATTCCACGACATCCAAGTAGAGCAGAAATGCAAGAAAAATGCTGTCTGGAAGCACTCCAAAGTCACCAAAATTGTTACCAACGCGATCCGTGAGCGCTATTCCTTCCGTGATGCGCATATTCATGACGTAGAATTGACCATCGAGCATGATCAATGGATCTAGACAATCTCGAAGCTTTCTTTGTGAATCAACTGCGAATTCTATCGAATTACTTTCCATCTGAAGCCAGCCGTATCGAGTAGTGATTGAGTGGGGATTTCCGCCTAAAGCTCGCTGAAAGTCTCCGTGACAGCTTACTTTCAAGCAGTCGATTGCCAACTTGAACGTAGAAATCATATCGGGTGCAAGACCTTGTTTGGAAGATTCTGTGGCAGCTGGAATCGGGCTCAGCGCTTTGCAGATGAAGGGAAGTCGATACAGCCAATACATCTATCAGAATCGTCTTAGCGTGATTCAGAAGGAGAGTTGTGGCTTACATTATAACGTGACAGCTTCAGATCCACTTTGCCGATTCTAACGACAGCAACCAGTTTCCTGGATGATTCTTTGCCATCTATAGACTTGGTCTCATCCGAGTACGATGAAGAAGCTTCGATTCCTCCAAGCTGTAAGACATCGATCCAGGATGGAAGGTACCCAACACTATTCGGAAGTTTGCAATAAAGCTTCGTGACTGAGAGCTTCCATGTGAGATCCAAAGCTGTTCCAACGATTCTTTTCGAGTCCGCGGTCTGAGTGGATTCCACTCGAACGGAAGGAAGAAGAAGACTCATTCCTGGATTCATATCGAGCGATCCGCCGGCAAAAGAGATCTCCACGCGAGTATCCGAACTCACAGAGTAAAGCTGTCCCACGTTTTCTTCAGTTGGGGTTTGCTTGCGAGTAAATCTCTTCTCGAGCTCTATTGTCGCAACTTGTACCGTTCGTTGTACGCATTGTATGGCGCGTAAGAGACTCGAGAGATCACCTTCCAATTCGGGGATATTCATGGAAACTCTATCGATAAGGAATGCTTCTTGGGCCTTTATGTGATCGTCGGGATTGGTGGCGAAGAGGCTGTCGAGCTGTTGATTGCATTTGCAGCCAATTTGCAGGTGGATCATCCACCATTCCTCGACTGTCTTTATTGGCAAAACACCAGCTTGCAGCATACGTTCAAAAGCTCTTTTTCTTGTATGGCTACAAACGTGGATTGATCCCAATCGTATACACATTCCAATGTTCTCCTTTTTCTCGGCAGTGAAGCTTATATGCGTCAATTGAAATTGGTAAGAGGAGGATGAGCTTGTTGTAGAGGTCGTCGATTGTCCAAATACGGCTGCAATGTGCCTCGAGACTTTTTCTTGCAGCTTCAAAACGGTACGATCCATTGACATCCCACTCATGGCTACGTTCTTGTGTGATCGAAGGCCGTATATCACCACGAAAGAATTCATCGCTGCCCGAGACGCTTCTCCAATCTCGAAGAATGCCTTCTCTACAGCGAAATGGAAACTTCCCAAAGCTTTTTGTTCCAACAAAACGTCTTTGACGCCAAAGCGTATGCGGTGATCTCCAATCGTGCTCGGAAAAGCGCATCTTACGTCCATTCCCCTCCACGTGACAGTACGAAACGCTGAAGACTTTGAATTCGATTGAGACTTTGAGACTGTCACTATCTCTTCCCCGAAACTGCTGAGAGGTATAAACTCCCACACATTCCGACAGAATTGGTAGTCAATGTCCGCTGTCATTTCGCCAAGAGATACGTCAAAGATCTGTAATGTATCTTGAGCGTTGTCTGCCTCAATACCATCGCCTTTGATTGTTTGTAAGCAAAATCGGCCACGTACAGCTGCATCTGCGGTTCGATGAGCTTTGTTTCCAGCCAACGCATTTTGAAGATACTCGGTTCCCTTTCCGCACGTATGGAGTGTGTATTGTGAAAGCGCTTTGAACAAGAACGCTTGTACCTCCAATCTCGAAAGTGGCTGATTCTGTTCATGACTCATTTGTTGCATCTGCGATGTCAAATCGGCCCAAAGGGTGTTGTCGACGATCCAATTGTTCCATGCCAAGCCTTGTAATTCGTCATGAAGGAGCATCTTTAGAGAAACCTCAAGTCTGTCCAGCTCGATGGAGCTCATTGTCGGAATGTAAGAGACAATTTGGGTGCTCCATTGCATCAACGTGGAAAGCGGGACACACTGATGCGTTCCTTTATCCCAAAATACCTCGCAATCACACCTGAGGTCCACACGTGGAGCGCTCAAGTTTGGTTGGTCGTTGTCGCTTTTCTCATTTTGGCTGCTTTCTTGATTGAAAAATGACATTTGCGTGAGAGGATGCTTTAGCGTTGAGGCACTTCCCCAAGTAAGTACATCTGAATCCATTGAGTCACAGTACACTTTGACGCCTCCTATCTGAATAGCAAGATCGAATCTGCCAATCTGAAGGTCGGATGTGCTGGTGCGAGTGTGCTGCTTTGACTCGAGCACTAGTTCCAAAGCCGAAGCTGTCAAAAAGAGCGTGCAGATTGAGACAGGTGAATACGGCGTGCTCGCTCGGACTTGATGCAAACGAACGGGCACGAGTCCCAAGTTGGCAACCGGAATCAGTTCTTCTAAAAGCTCAATATCGTCGGTCTCTTCTTCAGTTGCATTTATTCCTTGTTCTTCGCCTTTGTGATGTCTCAAAGTGATCGCACAGGATTCTATGGAGATGCGGATACAAGTACAAGTAGGCGGTGGTACCACCTTTAGACTTTGGTGTTGCTCTTTAGGGGCACTGAGTGCCTTCTCTGATTCTGCCAGAAGCTCAGATACGAGAGGATCATCGATATCAGTGGCAAAACGGAGGTAGTCAAGAGATCGATCAAGCCACGAAGAAGCTTTTTCCAATGTCGGATTCTCAATCATTTCTTCGTCATCGAAAGAGCCTTCAAAGAGATCTTGCTCTTCACACGCCCGTCTTGTTTCATTTTGTTGATTTGAAATACTTTTGGCACAAAGGATTTGCGACGATTGCGATACTTTTACGAGCATTTCCAGCTGACGATCGCTTATGGAGAACTGGAGGGTCCCAACATTGATATCAACTTCTATCAAAGGCTGTATGCCTGCTCTTCGCTGTAGATAAATGTATAGAGGATCCTGGTTGACGCACGGGCGATACAATTCTGTTAGAGCATCGTCCGAGTTCGCATTGGCATTCGTGAATGACGATACATGAGATTGAGTATCAGCTTCCTTCATGTCAGTAATCTTCTTCAGATATAATCGAACGCGAGAGCTGATGGAGCCACGATTCAGTATCGGTATTTCATATCCAATGACACGACGTGGGGCATCGGGTGTTTCGCTTTCGGTATATCGGTCGAGAAAGATTGTGAGGTCTCCAGCAGTAATGATCTATACATTCTTCTTAGAAGCTTCCGATGGAACAATTTGAGCGTTTCTGACCTTACAGATCTCTTGTTGTGGTCCTTCTACTTCAGCGAATCCCGCCATCCATCCGAGTCGATTTCTGGCCGATTTGATTTCCAGGCTCTACATTTCAAATACCACATTCAGACTGTATTTGAGCTGATAAGAGCACTAGTACTACCCCCAATGCCATAGAAAGAACAACCTCGCTTTCTTCATATTTGACCACGAGATTATTCACCTACATCACATCCTTTAGCGATCAATTATCTGATGTGAGCAATCTAACGCGACCTGAACGGTGACATTGACCAGTATCTTCTGCAAGGCTTCATGAATCCAGCTAGGCTTCGTCTCATCGAGTTGAGTGGCTTGCCCCGAAGACACTCTACTTCTATAACGGCAAATGTTTTGTTGATCGGGTCTTTGTGAAATTTCTCGAGCGTACCTCTTTGTAGAGGCTGATGTCGATCTTTGAGCGTCATTTTGGCTCTTGACTGTGGTCAGAATGATCTCTATCGTGTACAATTTGACTTCGATGGGCTGTGATAGAAGCTGAGTCCATGGGATATGAATTCGGAGTTCCTGGCAGATACTTTCGTGAGCCTCTATGAGTTGATATGTGCATACTGTACTCGTATAAATCCTCGTGAGAAATCAAAAGATGGAGAGATCTCTAAGCTTTCCTAAAATATGAATTTGTGAATAAAGCACAATGCTGTTATGAGTTTGCACGGTACCAATAAAACGTGACGTTTGATTTCGAGATCATTGAGCACCAAGTCTCCACCGAAAAAACCAAGACCTTCCAGGTGAATGCCTTCTATATATTTACTAAGATAGAATTGAAGTGTCTGCGCTATGTAGCTACGAATTGGAGACGATAAGATATCAAACATGACCGTGTAAGATCCGATTAGCCAATACGAATACGTTTATGCTGCTGACGCGGCATCAAGCGCGTCAATACTAATCTCTGACCGGATTGGTTTAAAATAACCCTTTAAGAATCAATCGTACTCTCATAACTTATAGAATTACCTACATGCGCTCATGCGCTCATGCGCCTTTGTGTGCTCTACTTTGCGCTTGCGCTTGCGCGTGCACCTCACTGTTTCACGCTATGCAGTTGAAAGTTGGAATCTTTAATCGAATGATAGAGAGTGCATTCTTCCCCCCATTTCTCGCCAGAGAAGAGAGCGTTTCTTCGATGGAAGCTCGAAATTGCTTCACGTGGAATTTACTATGCAGCTGCTGCATGATCTTCATCAGATACGTATTTAGCTCTGCACCCACAACGCCGGATAGCAAACTATTACAACGGAAATTCATTCAGTCGATAGATAGCTAACGTTTGGACATTGCTCACCGTATGCCTTCGACTGCCATCAAGAAAATGTCATCATTAGTTGTCATTAACGCACGTCGAAGAGCAGTGACGACTTTTGTCAAAATTGGAAGTGTTTTTTCTCGAGCACAATCAAGCGCTAAAAGCTCACGGTAACTTTGTCGGGCTAGAAATACAAAAGGATGCTCTGTTTCCTGGAATCCTTCGATGCAGATCACAAGAAGCGGATCAAAATCCACGTCTACAAAGACTCTGCTGTTTAGCTCCGCTTTCGTACTGATCGACATGGAAACACACCTGTGATATCTTGCATCCATTGCAGCGAGTTTCGAATGCTACCGTGCTGTATACGACATGGAATGGAGCCTGCGTCATAAGCAGTACCGAAAGATCTACAAAGTCTCTTTGATAAAATCCAACATTTTCAAGATATCTTTTCTTACGTTTTATGACGTTTACCAGAACTCCAGACGGCTGCTTGTTTGTGTGTCGTGAGTCTTGTTGATGGTAACGGTAGCGCTTTCGTGTTATTTTTCGCACTATTTGTATCTCTTGCTGATACGCATGAGACTTCCTTGTGGTTCTCCGTCTTCTTTATTGGTCTCCCTGTACTTTTGTACTTTTTTACTTTATCATCCATTATTCCCTTCACCTCTTCCTTGTTATTGTCATCCTTTCCAGCTTTCACGTTGGCATTTGCTACGTCAGTTGTCTTGCTGGTCGTTTCATTATTTCCTCGCGTGCGTACGACTCGAGTCCGCATTTTCAGATTATCTTTCCCAAACACTCAGCCGACGACTTATTTATAGTCGTAGAGCGCGCTGCACAATCAAAGCTTGCGAGAACGGTAATACCTGAATACTTCTCCATTTGTATCGAAATTTACAATCCATCCAGTACGATCTGGCTCGGAAAATGAATAGTGCTCTAATAGCTTGAGACTAACATTTCTTCCACGACCTTTTGTACCAATCTGTAAACGAAACTCCACTACCGAATCTGGTGTGTTGACCGTTATCAGCACGCGATTTCGCTCCACATGGAATTCACCCTTGTGAACTTTTATTCCTCGCTTTTTGAAGATGTTAATGACTTCTTTGGGAGGCTTGAATAACATTGCGTACAAAAGTGTACCATTCCTCTGGAAGTAGAAGTAGCGATAATACACAACTTGTAATACAGAGCCGGGAGTAATTTCCGGCGTCCACATGTTCCACTCTGGTTTCTTGTAGTACGATATTCGGAGCCAATAGAGGCCATTATAACGAACATGAGGGCGTCGACAGAGCATTTCGAACCATGTTTTACAGCGTCGTAATTGTAAGTGTGCCCGCTGGGCAGATTTTCGACATTGTATTGGAAAGATCCGGCAACAGAGTTCCTTGTATATCGAATCATCATTCAGGACCTGGTTCCAGTGCTTACAAGTGCAAATACACGATCCGATTGTGTCTTCATCGAGAAATAAGATTAGTTGAGTAAGGAGATGCTCGGGCAAGTCTATGAGCATCGGTTGTGTGATGAACACAAATATTAGTTACCGAAGGGATGAAACGGATAGTCAGATCACATGCGCGAGGAATCGAATCGGTCTTAAGGAACCGTTTGACTTACATACAGGGCAGCCGAGCAGAATGATGTACTTGCATCGGAATGTTGCAGAATATCTTTGGAAATGAGATAGATGTTTGAGTTCTATCTTAATAGTAACGAAAATGATAATATGACAACGTTTTAGCAACCTGTCTTTGCTGCAACATTTTGCCAGCATAATCCGACGTATTGCACCAGTTTTCAAGCCAAACCTCCTCTTACTTGGGCTAGAACTATGTATATTTTAGCAAGTATGCAAACAACAACCGCGGCTACAATTGCTCATCGTGTCTCCAAGGCAGCAAGGCTGACAAAGCGACGCGAATCACAGCCTCGCGTGACCACTATCTGAAGCTGTCTCTGCTACAATAGCAGAACTTCTAGCTTGCATGTATCGTTCATTTTTCCCACGCATCATTTTCATTCTTTTTCGAAGTATCCGTGCTTGACGATTCCATATATGCTCTTTGTTTGTTTTTGCCACCTTGGAAATAAGTATTTGTCTAAGTGAGTAATGTAGCCTTTTGATCGTTTTCCAGAACTCTTCAGGTAATTAGTCTAATCCAAATACTACCTGCTTGAGAAAAAAGATCTCTTTGTCTTTATCTGCTTAGAGTAATGAGATTCGACTCACCATTCTAATCTTACCAATTATCAGCATGTCTACATTAGTTTTAGCTCCCATAAGTCTCGCACATGCGTACATTCTTCGCAACATGCGAATGATATGATTAACACGTTCAACTAAAAATCATCAACTTGCTTCTGTTTCACTCTATGCTCATCGTTCACTTCAAAAGAGCCACTATCTTATCCGACATAACATCATCACACAGACTTTGTTTTTAATATGATGTCTCTATTGCACGTTATGCTTCTCGTGGATGTATAAAGTCATCCATGCGCTTTACTGCACTCAGCACACGTCTGTGATGCTGTCGCGCATTGTCCGTTCAAATTACTTCCGATTCATTTTCTAGTGCTTCCTTAGCTATTTGGTTTTAATACTCTTAGCGTTTTTTTATCAATAGTTGCGCTTGAAGGACGTAATGAAGGCTACTAGTAGCCACTCCACCTTACTACTTTTAGCTGACAATATGCATTGACTCATAGATCAACAGCACTGACGAGCTTATCTCAGTTGAGCAGGACGTGCAATAAATTTGTACGATAGCTGGTCACCATCAACAAATCGTGTTGCATCAAAACTTGTAGACTAATTCATATATCTATCGCGGTGCTACGATACACCGATCTATCGCTCTTGAGCAATTTCTAGCATCGCTCTTTAAGTGGTTTGATTCTTTACAGCGACTTCCTGATGCTTTAGACTAGCTCAGATTACGTTGCAATGTAATGCAACACGCTTCGTATTCTCCGCTGTCGAAATCGTTGATCATATTAAAGTGTTGCTTGCAAGATAAGTGTATATGGTTAGACATCCTTCGTAATGACGCTTGATCACTGCTATAAGCGTAAGCACTAAGGACTGACAACTCATCGAATAAAACCACGTTAAAATCTGTCCAGATGATTTTGCTCACTCACGTGTTACATTTCCGCATTAATTGATACCTGGCTGATGAGGCATTTCGTATTTTTGAAAGCTGACATACTTTAAAAGAGCTAGCTTTCTACCGATCGTACTTTTTTGGAAGAAAGCTTTTCAATATACGAGTAGGATTCGACTGTTGTACAAGTCTGTAAGCCTGTCCGTTCTCGGCACATGGCTAGTGGGAGCAACACCGTCAGCAATTACGTACTGTTTTGTTAGCACCACGAAAGTAGGATTTTCGGCCAGCTATTGCGATTCGGCAAAGTGTTCTAAATCTTTTGGAGTGAGAGTTGCTTGACTTTGAGATTGTATTAAATCATTCTATAAGTGCATCGGCCTGCTCCTTTCATTCTCACTGGGTTTGATTCGATGAAAGTTTGCGTTTTCTTCCAATTGCTTTTGGGTCTTTGCCGGGATGCGAATTATTCGGACTTCGTATGAGTTCCATCAGCTTGGTTTGACTTTTTTGTAACTCTTCGATTTTATTCGTGAGATGGTCGAGACGACTTTCTACCCGCTTGACAAAATTTTCAAAAGGAAATTGTTGTGGGCTATAACTTGGACCACACTGGGACACTTGCAATGCTTGATGAGGTGTGTAGCTGCCTTGTTTTAGTTGATCGTTAGATGAAACGTGTAAATGTTGCTGCTGCGTTTGGTTTGCTCGATGGATACTATTCATTTCTTCTACACTATATTGTGGGTTTGGATTCTGGGCCATCATCTCTACCCCAGACTGTGCACTGCTGAGATGTTGCGGTCTTCCTGTTGATATTTGATGTCCATGCACACCTTCCGAAAGTTGGTGCTTCTGGACTGCATACCCTGAGTACGCTGTATGCGATACAATCCCTCCCGTCACATTTCTCTGATGCGATTTTGTGGATGCTGAATAAGATTGCATGATAGCATCCACTTGTTGCGTCTGGGAATTAGTCAATGGAATCGGTGAATTCTGTTGAGGATATGGTGCTCCATACCCTCGGACTAGATAAGTGTCCTTCGCCGAAGACGAATTCGGAGTCAGTGTATCCAACTGCGTTACGCTCATATTCGATTCCAACGGTTCGTCCATACATTCTATGCAGATATTAGAGCATATCGCGTTCGGCGCCGATGAATTGCTCAATACCAAAGCACTGTTTACAATAGGTAGTTGCTTCAGAGAAGTGCTTCCATTTTTCATTACCATATCACCATTTCCAACAGCGTTCTTATTGGATGGCTCTAAGATGTCATTCTGATTTTTCTTCCCAGTCAACGTGGGATCATCATCGTTTTCTTCTTGGCGAGCTATTTCGTATTTTCTTCGATGCAGTACAGTGTACTCTTCGCCTTGCCTGAGATGACTTCGCGAGAAATGCAACTTGAATTTCTGTGTTCTCATTAACTTGTTGCATCCTGGATATACGCATATAATCCCATTTTTGTGCTTATTTCCGGTCATCAACGCTATCCGAGCACAAATTCAATGCTAAGATGCTTCCCGCCACAAAAAAAGGTTGAAGTTGTTTGGTTACGCAACGGGTACCCTATTCGTTAGGGTGTAACCACGGCAAAATGGTTGGTTAAACAATTCGCAATATTTGAGCGGCTATAACGGTAATAAATGCAGTTTCGGAATGGCTAGCACTTCATGCTCGGATCCGATTGAGCTCAGAAACTTATCTGCCAATGCTCAAGAGATCCGTGATGCTGTACACCAATTAAAACTTCGCGGTCTACGACAGAGCTGTAAATTTCTCTCTGAGTTGCTCATTGGCATCCCACAAGCAAATCGAAATGATAGTGAAACACAGTCAATGGCAACGCGTAAAGTATGGACAGACAATTGGTCTGAATTGGATCGGTATGAAGCAGCCAAAGCAGCATTCGATTTGGGTGAATATTTGCGTGCGAATTATATTCTGAAAGCAATAGAGGATCGAGAGCCTAGCTGTAGAACCCCCGATGAATTCCTGTCGCTGTATGCGCTTTACTTGGCGGGTGAAAAGACACGAGAGGAAAAGCTTTTGGTCGCTAATGCCAAGTTCTTGGGACATAATGCAGTGGAATGTACCCAAAGTACACCGAAAACGGATGTTTCAGTGATTCAAGTATGTAATCCGCACCTTGAAACACTTATAAGACGCTTGGAGATAGCACATGTAGCCCAATGCCTCGACGGATTTGGTTTATATCTGTATGGTGTGGTTCTAAGACAACTTGGTAGCGAGGAACGTATAAAGAAAGCTCGAAAAGTATTACTATCCTCAATTATTGCTTTTCCTTTGAATTGGGCAGCTTGGATGGAACTCGCATTAACAGATGCGACATTATCAGCTGATGAAGAAATAATATTGAGAGAAAACAAGTGTCCATCGTTCATACAGGAGCTTTTCCAGGCTCATGTATGCATAGAGCAACAAGAACTCTCACAAGCTCATGAGCGAATAATTCGTCTGAATGAAATATTCTCGGAAAGCTTGTACCTAGCTTCTCAACAAGCTCTCATCTATTACCATGCAAGAGATTTTGTTCAGTCGAAAAATGCCTTCGAGCAACTTATTTTAAAGGATCCTCACTGGATCGAGTCTCTAGATGTTTATTCCAACGTCTTGTATGTAAAGGAAGAGAAAGCACAACTTTCACAACTCGCTCATCGGCTGTATGAAATTGAAAAGTATCGACCAGAGACCTGCGTGGTTGTGGGGAATTACTATTCTCTTCAAAATAAGCACGATCGAGCAATATTATACTATTATCGAGCTCTTAAGCTGGACCCAAGCTTCTTATCTGCCTGGACTCTGATCGGTCACGAGTATATCGAATTGAAAAATACGGATTCAGCAATCGAAGCGTATCGCCGTGCCGTGGACTTGAATGCTCGCGATTATCGAGCTTGGTATGGTTTAGGACAAGCCTATGAGATATTGCAAATGTTTTCGTACAGTCTCTATTATTATCGGAAAGCTTCTAGTGTCCGACCACATGACGCTCGAATGTGGAATGCATTGGGCGGCTGCTTTGAGAAACTGGGTAAAGTCCAAGACGCAGTCGCATGCTTCCGTCGTGCAGTTGATAATCAAGATGCAGAAGGCCTGGCATCATTCCATCTTGGTCGTATTTATATGCAGCAGCAGGAGACAGAGAAAGCAGTCGCGTACTTTCAAATCTACCTCGGCATCCAACCACTGAATCACCAAGAGAATACATCCCTAGGAAGCGAAGCTCAAACTGAGTTTTTTGAAAAACTGCAGCAGCTTCGTGTCGATACGGTCCCGGCAATCACCGCTATATTGTATCTTGCGGAGTATAACAAACAGAAAAAGAGGTATCGATCGGCAAAACTGCTTTGTCAGAGTCTTCTAGATCTTGAAGGGCCAGAAAAGGAAGAAGCTAAAGCTCTTTTGCGTGAAATTCGGAGTCTTGAGTCTACTTTGGGTCAGATTTCTGAAGACAGCTCCGAAGATGCTCTTGATGACTCAATGAGTATGGAAATGGATGCTTGAGTTGAATTACAGAATCGATTATACTTTCGGCAACAGCATCGTTCATATTTGACGATTCTCGCAGTCACTTTGAGTGTGAAATAGTGCTCTTTTGCTGGGCCAAGCTCTATTCGTGACTAAGTTGTGCCACCCAGTTTTGAAACAAGAATGGAGTGATATTCACACGGTCAAGGGCTGATGACAGAATAAGGAAGTACTTGAAAAAGAATCAGATAAACAATGTAATGGAATCCTTGAAACAATAGATTAAGCCTCTGAAACAAAACCGTACAAAATGGGGACAAGTAATAAGGAGGATTTGTTGAAGTCGCATAATATCGAGAACATTAAACGGGAGAAAGTTGCAAAGTTCTTTCGGCAACTGAAGTAGTCCATATAAGTTGCACGATTGATCTGCAATGTCGGTCAAAACCTGAGAAGCGAGCAAATAGAGGGCCAATGTCGATTATTCTCCAATATAAAAAGCTAGAAAAATTACAGAAATCCCTGGCGGGGAGCATCATTCCTGGACTTGAGCGTGTGAACGGTTGGTTTATTAGTCGTTTGAAACGAGAAAACAAGCGAAGAGGCCGATGACTACGTGTTGCTGAGTCTTGAATACGAGATCTGTGGCCATTTACCATGGACAATGACTTGCTGCATACGAAGCGCACAGAAAATCACCTTGTATTGCTATTTGACCGATCACTGGCGCGTAGAAGCGTAAATCGGTGACTGCTGGTAATTCTAAACATTTAAGATGGCCCTTTGATCGACAAAATAGGGTTGCTTGCAGACTTAATTGGGCCAAGACTGGATCATATGATGAATTGGCCTGTACACACTCATGAACAAGAGAATCCGTCATGCGCGCTTGTATTCTATCCTGATTGCATAGCAATAGACTTTCATGACGCCTATGGTCGCAGATGGTAGGGATCCCCGTTTCAGCCCGAGGGTCTTATATACACATAAAAAACGGGATATGTGGGCAAAGTGGCTCGTACATGAGACAATTTACAAAGACTGTCGAGCATCACAGACCTAACTCATACCCTAGTATCTTGTGACCGAGAGCTGCATGGCCACGCACTCTGTGCAGACATAATGCATGGTAAAGAATTTCCACAAGAGAAAGTGATTCTTAGTTCCTACATCAGGCACTGATGCTTAATTTGTTTCCTATTTCTAGTGTTATCATAATTCCAGAAAAGAGGTGCCGTCTCGATCACAACTCGGCTTTTGGCTACAAGTGAACACTCAACACAGGGCTCTTCTTCAGCCCTTGTCAACAATGTGCCATCACATTTTATTTTTGCGTACGTAGTGTGCATTTATCTCTTCAAGGAGAGAAACAGAGAGCAATCACGTGCGTGATTACCGGTACGAAATGTTAGACATCTCATGCAGTCGCGTTGATGAGCATATCCGGGGGGGTTCATTCGCAGGTTGATTATCAATGCAGCCAGATGTCGTGCTTTCTCGCGTTGATGTGGTGGTGGCAATACTAACATAGCTGTGCTGAGTTATTTCCTACTTATGTATTAACAACACTACAGCCCGCGCTTGAAAACAAAAGGAAAAAACAAGACCCCGAACACAGGTCCTTGAGCTACTTGAAGCCATCCCAAAATGTGCAATCTGCTTGTACCTAGCACACAGCTTGCTCACTTTAGCACACGTTTGGCGGAATAGAACTATGCGTGCGCATACTCTGGGGTGCGATGTATTATCATCCTTCAGATCTTTGCCATCATCTAAATCTCAAACTTCTTGTTTCAAAGGTGTATCCAAGTCATTATTGTACTAGTAATAGATTGACTATTATTGACTATACACAAGTAGTGGGTTTAAAGAAGATAACTGAGTCGCTCGCTCACATTTAGATGACTTGCAGTTGCGAACATTATAGCAAATCACTCTAAAGTAGCCGCGTGCGGAGTAGAGAAAAATGCGCCGTCGGGGAATTGAACCCCGACCTCATCCTTGGAAGGGACGAATCCTAACCATTAGACCAACGGCGCTGCACGTACGGATGGTGTGTTAAAGATTATTTTGAAAGCCTATTTTATTCAAAAGGCTATTCATACTATGCACAGCATTCATGAAAAGAAACGTCTTCATGTACACTTCTGCTATACCAAAGACCATTTGGCCGTGAAAGAGACACTTGTGTTCTTTTACCAGACCCCATCAGCAAACTTGACAACTTGCCAAACCCTTCGTTTACGCATTTCTTGATCAATCTCGAACGAATCTAGCTATCAGACACTCCTGCTCGCAGAATGTAACTTATTTAATCTTGACGACTTTAGTAGCATAAGTGCGAAGACCGCGTTGATGTGAATAGAACTAACTTGTCAACGTATTTTCTGACGAAATTCGATAGATTATTATTTCTACCAGCGCAAGTATTATAAGTCGTCTAATGTATCCCTCGTTTCCGTTTCAATATAGTACTTGCTCTTTCTCGAGCCTTACTACTAACAAGTTTTAAAATCTTCAACACGCCAGTCGTTATGCCTAAAGATCGCATTTCCTTGATCGTCATCCATCGGAGACTACTTTCATTGTCCAATTGAAACGAAGGTTTTCCTGAAAACTGAATATGTTCAATTCCCATGTGGTGTTTCACGTGAGAAAATACGTGGGTCAATGATCCGAGATCGAGGCGCTGCAGTGTCAGTCGTTTGTCAGCATCGGCATTCCACTTGAATGTTGAGCATAGCTCCTCGTCAATGCGTTCCTGCCGTGATTCAAACGGTGCAATATCAGTGCCATCACCCATCTGTGCAGGAGTTTGAACTCGTCAAACAGATCAGTGATCGGAGTAAAGCTAACTTGCCTTCATATTGATGAATTCCCATTGTCCTGCCAGGAGAACCCCTTTCGGTCGTTTGCTCATCAGAAATCTCCAATTCGAAAGCTTGGATTGCAAAATAGAAGCAGAAGAGCTTTCCTTATCTGTATGCAAAGTCTCTTTGACTTTTTGCAGCTTTTCTTTCATATCGACAAAGGATAAAACCGCGACGCATAGTTCCTCATTCCTACTTGCATTCTTCCGAGCTTTTAGAGGATACTGCAAGACATCCGAGATTTTAGTATCCCACTCCTGTTTCCTTGTGAAATCGCAAATATTGCATGAATCAGCATCCGATGAAGAGTACCCGCGTTTCCTGGCATACGCTAAGCATTCGTTTTTCAATGGACACTCTGTACATCGTGCTACCTGCCCAAATTCTCTTACTTAGATCAAAGTATATCGAGTAGAAGAGCAATTGCAACCTGCACACCACAAACTGTCGCACCAAGTTCCATGAGTGCCTGATTCAAGCTTCCCGGGCTGTCACACGATTCAACAAGACACTGCGCACGTTCCCTGTATAGCACAATTTACTATATGGACCTTTGTGTATGAAGTGTATACCAGGATAAATCAACCAGCTTTTTGTTCTTTGGATCCGCGCCAACTGCACGTAATCTAGCCATCACTCTGATGACATTCCCATCCACAAGAGGTTCTTTTTGGTCGAATGCGATGGATGCGATGGCGCCTGAAAACACTTTATATACCAATCTGTTGATGAAAAGGATTACACTTACCTGCTGTGTACCGACCGATTCCAGGGATTGTCAGCAATGCTTCTACACTCGACGGAAGTTCACCATTATAATGTTCCATAACGTATTTGGCTCCGGCATGTAGCATCCTAGCACGTCGATAATAGCCGAGACCAGCCCACATCGAATTCACTTCCTAATCACGAATTAGCAAGAGTAATTCCACACATCACATGCAGCGCTTGACCTCCTCACTCGCGCTTGCCAATTGAGCAATTGTAGGAAATCTGCTAATCCATCGAGTGAAATAATCGATCACAGTATCGACCCGTGTTTGCTGCAACATGATTTCGGATACCCAAGTCTCATATGGGCTTACAGTTCGACTTTCGACAATAGCTTCATCCATAATAGGCTCTATTTTGACATTAGCACAGGGATCCTTCTGAAAGTAGGATTGAATGCTTCCTTTCTTATTGTCGCGCGCCGTATGTGCCGCTGTCGTCTTGTAGGGAGGTGGATCTCCTCGCCATGGTAAGTTCCGACGATGTGAGTCAAACCACTTCACAAGTTTTTCTCTAATAGCACACGCTTCTAACGCAGTAAACTGATGGCACTTGTCCGAATGTGGATGGAAACTAGATGTCGCGCTTGGGTGCACGCAATCTTCTATATCGGGTTCAGTGCATTCTGACTTCATTTTTTCAGGCATAATCAATCTCCCGCCAAAATTATCGTGTTCCAGCCTTTAGTGGTCCTCAGCGTAGATGAAAAGGTAGTCAGCGGGATGGAGACATCAAACAATCGCTTGTTTGCTCATCAGCGCAAAGATAAGGAACGAAGCAGCAATCGAGAAATTAATATGTGGGTCTCGAACATTTATATGCAATCACTTTATATCTCTTAACGAAGCAAGTAGAGATCCAGCGCTCTAAGTAATCGCTCAATGTTGCGATAGTACGGAATGAGTAAATGCCCACGTTATTGCCGATATGTGTCTCTACTTAACGTAAGAGATGCGTACGTCAGACCATGCCTGATACGCCATAGCTCGCGAAATCATTCTAATCGGCTGTCGATCGAAGAAGAGAGCGTTTTTGCGCTAAATCGCCCACGAGAACCTTCTTTTAGCAAGGGATGTTTGTGAATTTGGCGCCACCAGCTCGAAATAGCAAAGTAAACGCATCCATTAAAGTGCTGACATAATGGATTTTGAGTGAGCCATCATACTTGGAAAGTTTTCTTCGTGTCTCCGGGCAAGTCACATGAGGTATAATCGACCATTTAAGTCCAATCTTATGTGCGGCCATGAGTCGAGACTCGAGCATTTTCACAGGGCGCAGAGCGCCTGAAAGCGCGATCTCTCCCAATAACAAACCGCGTGAATGAAGGGGATGATTCGTGAGTGCGCTAATCAACGCTGCTGCCAGCGCTAAATCGGCAGCAGGTTCTTGGATCGTATAGCCTTCAGCAACATTGATAAATACGCTCCTATTACCAAATTTAACATTGGCTCGTCTTTCCAAAACTGCGAGTAAAAGCTGAAGCTTCTCGTACGAAACTCCAACGCCTCGAATCTGAGTGAGTGAGTTGTGATGACTTCGATTCACTAAGGCCTGAATTTCAATCGGAATGGGCCGAGAGCCCTCCATAGTTATAGTGATGGCAGAACCGTCACATTCGGGTGATTGCGTTGTTGGTACTCCAGATGCATCGCAAGTCTCGACATGAGTTGGCGATATGTACGCGAGTAGCGGATTTGTTAACGTCATCAATCCTTTGTCCGTCATGTCAAAAACTCCAATTTCGCTAGTCGTACCAAATCGATTTTTCAGACATCTTAAAAATCTTCTGGAGGATTGAGGGTCACCTTCAAGCTGCATGACTGTGTCGACAATATGCTCTAGGACTTTAGGACCAGCTATATCTCCGCTTTTCGTAACGTGACCGATCAAAATAACTGGAATGTTTTGCTCTTTTGCGAGCCGCAGAAAGCGCAATGTACACTCCTTCACTTGATTGACGCTTCCTGCTGCCGAGGGTATGTCTGGAGCGAAGATCGTTTGAATTGAATCCATGATAATCCCTGCAAATGAACACTCAGAATTCTCACCAGAATGAACCAACTCAAAAATAGTATCAATGTTGATTTCGCTTGCAACATATAGATTGGAATTGATTTTTCCAAGTCTCTGTGCGCGAAGTCTGACTTGAGCTAAGCTTTCTTCGCCAGATATGTACAAAATCTGTTGAACCGGATCGTTAGTGATTGGATTGAGAGAATCTGCGAGCATATTTGCTACTTGCAATGCAAGCTACAGCAGCACAGGACTCAGTTTCTTAAAGTTGACAACAACCTCTAAAGAACACGTACTGTGCTTTTTCCGATACCGGGGCTTCCTGATAATAATGTCAAGGATCCTTGGACCACACCACCTCCAAATACCCAATTCTAGAGACATAAAATAAGCAAAATACGGTTGCTGAATGACTTATCCCCACCAGCTCTTTGTTTTCTAATGCGATCCGTTCATCCAAAAGCGTGCTATCTTCCACATGTACCATTTTTATTGGTTGAGTCAACTTCGTTTGCGTGGAAGCTTTCAAATGACCCGACCAGGAAATCGAGTCCTTTGCGGCCGCTTGAATGATACCTTTTGCTGTCTTGTTGTACGTGTGTGCATTCGGCTGACGGTAGCCAAAAGCAATCCCATTACTACTGTCGGATGACAACAGTTTTCGCTCGGAAATCTGTCCCCAAGACTCGCATGCGGGGCATTGACCTTGCCATTTAGCAAACGGCTGGCTACAATTGCGGCAATAAAAATTCGCATCATGCTGACCTGAGAATGCACGTCTGGAGAACAACTTGTTGTTACCATCCATTCGGTAGCATGATGATTTCCGACGAGTGTGATAAATTGTTTGTGCTTTCGAGAGCCAAGAAATCCATGATCGGATCATAATTCCTCATTAAAATCACCGTAGCCTTCTGAATACAGTCGCTTGCAAAGTTCGCAAAGGTAGCCATCGAACCTAAACGACTGGCAATGCCAAAGGACAAGAAGAAGCGACAGCGAAATGTCGGCACAGCTTCTGCATCTCAAAACTCGCTAGGACGCACGCTAGCGACTCCCAATACGTCTATAGGCCAGCATTTTTTGAAAAACCCAATGATCGCCGCTCAGATTGTGAGTAAAGCTGCACTACGAAGCACTGACATTTGCCTGGAAGTTGGCCCGGGAACAGGGAATTTGACAATGAAAATATTAAATCAAGCAAAGAAAGTCATTGCTGTGGAATACGATTTACGAATGATTGCTGAAATTCAGAAACGCGTTCAAAATACGTAAGAGGAATAGCTCAAATTTGCTGAGTTTCAATTTTATTTGTCATTCCATTTGGCAGAGAGCATGCAAAGCATTTGCAAGTTATTCATGGAGACGTCATTCGCGTCCAATTACCGTTTTTCGACGTTTGTATTGCCAATCTTCCATATCAAATTTCTTCCCCATTTGTTTTCAAATTACTGGCTCATCGGCCAATGTTTCGGTGTGCTGTGGTCATGTTCCAAGAAGAATTCGCAAAAAGATTGAGCGCCAAGTAAGATAAATGCTTTCATCTATTGATCATTTACTAACAAGCAGATTGTAGACCTGGAGACCAATTGTATTGTCGTTTATCAGTCAATACCCAACTACTCGCTAAAGTCGATCAGCTAATTAAAGTGGGAAAAAACAACTTTCGTCCGCCTCCCAAAGTAGAGTCTCGTGTCGTTCGCATCGAACCGCGTAATCCTCCACCGCCTGTCAACTTCGTGGTGCGTATTGAGTGAGATGCCTATTATGCGCTAACGCTATACACAAAGGAGTGGGACGGTATGATCAAGATAATATTCAATCGGAAAAACAAGACGCTGCGAGCATGCTTTCTGACAAAACCCGTTCTAAAGATGCTCGAAGAAAACTACAAAACTTTCTGTTCATTACATGAGGAGGTATATCTTAGTACGATCACCCACCCAATCGAATTCTGAATCTGTTTTATTAGCTCCCGGAAAGTGATTTTGACATCAAGAAGAAAATCGAGGCCGTGTTAAGCGATGAATTCTCTGACAGAAGAGCTTCCAAAATGGACCAGGATGACTTATTGCGGTACGCTCCACCCTGATACGTTGGCTGCATCACACTGACGAATGCGTATCTATTTAGATTGCTGGAGAGATTCAATAGTAGCAAAATCCATTTCACATGAGTATTTAGGCAAGCTATAATATAAATGGAAAAACGGCCGGAGCTTCAAAACTATTTATGATTTTTCGGTTATTCATGAGTCGATTCGGCAGTATCGTTTCGTCGTGGCATTCTGCATGGATCGTACCCGACGACAGGACAACGACCAAAGTCGAGGTAGCAGCCGTTATCTTGAGGCTGATCGTGGAAGCGATCATCGTGAAGATCCTCGTGTTTACCATGAAAATACCACTAGGGAGAAGCGAAGAAATTATCGGCATGATCGAGAATACTCGGATGAAAGTAGCGATAGTGATCGAGAGACTCGGCGGTTCCGCAGTCGAGCACGGGATTCCCGTAGAGATCAGTTCGGGAAGGATTTTTACGATACCTCGAGGAAATGGTCGGGAGATAGTGAGCGCGAATATTCAGATGACGAATATTCGAGTGGCTCAGCTCGTTCAAGTACAACTTCTTCATCGTTTCGACGTCCCGCTACCTATGACCCCCATCTTGCTCGTCGCGAAATCAAGTCTAGGTCAAAATCTGGCAATGGCCGTCGCAAAAGCCAACTCAAGCACGAACTAGGATTGTCTGATGAAGATGCGCCTAGCAGTGATGTCGAAGGATCAAGTGACGATTCTAGAAATCTTCGTAAGCCAAGCAGAGTCAGCCCAACCACATCAGACCATGATAGCATTAATAAAGTGCAGACTGCGTACGAGATTGCAGTTCAAGAATTGGAGAGAGCTCGTTTGGATGAACAGAGAGCCCAAGAATCACTGGTGAAATTGACACTTTTAAGCAAATCTCAGACCGCTATATTGAAGTCAGCAATGACAAAACGGCTTCAGGAGAAAGATTTGCTGCTTGAAGACGTGCTTACGGTAGTCAATGATCACGAGGCGAAGCTGAAAAATGCCGGAGTGGATTTCATCCCATACTCGCCATCTTTCACAAGCGCACATAACGAAACCACAGTAGACGCCGACGGGTTTGGTGATGCCGTAATATCGCAAGACGGAATCGAACGATCCTCAATGATAAAACCGCTGGAGGCTCTTCAAACGATTGACTCTACTATCAGTGTCGATAGCATCAAATATCAGCAACTGGAAGCGGAAGTCGATAAGCTCAGGGAACTCAACAAGCAATTGCAAGAGAGCACACAGGCTGATGCATCGAAGCTCAGCAGTACGCTTTCGACATCCAACTCCGAATCCGAACTAATGTTCAAAGTGAGTTATTTCTCAGAGGCAATTCACCGCATAACCGTCTATCAATTGTAGCTGGAGAAGGCTGAAACTTTGTTGCGTGAGGCATTAGCAAAGGTATCACCCGTTCATTCGGTCAAAGCAAACAACCTTTTAACATTTGCGTGGCTTGTACAGAACACCAAATTGCAACAGGAGCTTGAGCTTCTTCACTCAAGCCGTATGACCCGTCCAGCGACAGACGTTGCTCATGGTTCCATTGAGCCATCGAGTCATTCGGAGGTACACAATCTTCATTTAATCACCACACCTCACATTTCCTCGCAGTCAAAATCGGCCAAATTCGAACAAGAGCTCAAGAGTATGAGAGAAGAACTCAGCAGTGCCAAAAAGGAGATGCAGTCGCGTGAAGCTTCCTGGACGGAACGCACTGCAAAACTCAAAGCCCTGGCTGAAAAAGAATTGAATAAAATAAAACACCAAGCGAAGAAAGCAATTCTAGATCTCAAGCAGAAGCTGGACACGCGTACCAAAGCTAATCAGCAATCTCTGCATGCCTTGTCTCGGATCGTGCCATTCGTCCGGAACCAAAAAGCCGAAATTTGTCTTCTGCATGCTCAGATGCAAGAGCTACATCTTCAGGGCCCTCGTCTGGCAAAGCATTTGGGTGAGAGTATCCTACAGCGAGTACAAAAACAAGCTGATGCAATGAGTGGCGTGGTGGAGAGCTATCAGAGAGAATTGAAAGAACGCAAAAGACTATTCAACCTTGTACAGGAACTCAAGGGTAATATTCGGGTCTTGTGTCGTGTTCGTCCCATGTCAAAGACCGAGATAGCCAACGGCTGCAAACTTGCGTGCAAATTTGTGCCTGGAAATTCGCAGGAAATCTCTCTGAGCGGGGAAAGAGGCAAGATGAAAGTCTGGGAGTTCGATCATGTTTTTAACGCTTCATCGACGCAAGAGGAGATATTTGCAGAGATTAAACCTCTGGTAACCAGTATCTTGGACGGGTACAACGTCTGTATCTTCGCGTACGGTCAAACTGGATCAGGGAAGACTCATACTATGTCGGGTTCCATAGAATCTCCAGGAGTTAATACTCGATCACTTCAGGAGCTGTTTGAGAAGAAGCGCGAACGGTTGAAAGAGTTCCAAGATGACATCACCGTCAGTGTCATGGAGATCTATAATGAGCAAATTCGGGACCTTCTGATACAAGATGGCAGCAGTACAAATTTGCAAGTCCGGCAAGGGCCCAATGGTAACTTTGTGCCTGGACTGACTCAAGTTCCTGTCCAAACACTCGATGAAGTGCTTGATTTGATTCAGATCGGGAATAAATATCGAAGTACCCACGCCACAGATATGAACGAGCATAGTAGTCGAAGTCATTCGATTCTGTCGGTGCAATTGACGAGCCAAAATCTGGTCACAAGCGCCGTCAGCCATGGGAAGGTATTCCTTGTGGACTTGGCCGGGTCGGAACGTTTATCAAAGACAGGAGCGGAAGGTTTGCGCTTGAAAGAAGCCCAAAATATCAACAGATCTTTGTCAGCACTTGGAGACGTGATTGCAGCTCGAGCGAATAAGCAGAAACATGTCCCATATCGTAATTCCTCACTCACGTATCTGTTGCAGGATGCTCTTGGTGGCGACTCCAAAACACTGATGGTTGCATGTGCCAGTCCAGTTGACTACAACAGCGAAGAATCTTTCTGCACTTTGAATTTTGCTTCCAGGACACGGACTGTTGAAATGGGGAAAGCAACGAGAAATCTTACACAAATGCCGAGTAAGGATACTTGAAAATTCAGAAGAACACAAAACGAATCAAAATTTGAATGTGATCAATAAATATGTCCAAGATCTCGTTGACACTATCTTCGACGTCGTACTCGTCGTGAATCAATTTCGTCTTCGCTGTCAGCTTGTGCAATAGCCCCGAGACTGCTTGTAGGAGAAGCCGTTCGCTCGCTATTGTGAAGGTCTTTTGCGTTCGACAAGTGCATGCTTTGTTGTGTAAGCCTCTTGTCGACCATTTGGATTGGCGATGTCGCATTCGAGTCAACATCCTTTACTTCGCTTTCAGTGATCTGAGTGGGCTGCATGAGGCCTACAGATTCCGTGTCGCTTTCTCCTGCCGCAGCGTTCTCCGAGTCCTCTGCTTGCGGAGACCTGATCATGTCATCGTCATGTGAGGATTGAGAGTCAATACGTCGTCGTTTGGAATCAAGAGTGTCGTTTACAGTGACGCTGATTTCAGCGTCAAGACTCGTTCGCTTGTTTGAACTTAAGTTATCTTTGTCTACGCTGGCTCTCCCATTCGATTGTTCCTCTCCAACGCCCTCGTTCAACGCATTTGTCTTTGAACGCGACTTCCGTTTTAATAGAGGAGAACGTAGATGCCGACTCGATGCTTTTCCAATCTTATTTGCGCTCTCATTCAGCAACGACCGAAAGTTCAATAGGATCCGCCAGTGTGAATCGAAAGCGGATTCATCTTCCGGGATGTCTTGTGCGCGCTCCAAGAGCTGCGTGAAGTAATTCCCCAGTTGTGTACGAGTTTGTCGATCCAAATGCACCAAGTATGGACGAAGACATTCGAGAAAGCCAAAATTGCGATGATCCTCCAGTGCATATCGTATGCCTTCACATAAAAAGCGGAAAAATGAAGCAGTAAGTGACGGAGCGATCTTTCCAACACCCAACGATTGGCTGAGTTTTTTGCTTAAATCTTTGAGCTCTTGATCCAGTGCGATGATATTCGCTTGTAAATCTTCTACGTCTTCTTCCTGTCCACTTTCCTGCTGTTTCAACTCGTCTTGCATTATCAATAGCGTTGTGAATAGCTGACGTAGAGCGGTCATTTGTATTTCCAAAAATCGTATTGGTGTGTTGTTTCTGAAATACTTGCAAAATGCCTTCACTGCCTCGAGACTCTTGTCATCGCTACCGGTCAAATATCGTAGAATCGCAGCAGCTTGTCGCTTGCTTCCAGGATTACAAATCGAAGCCTTTCCAAGTGAAATCAATACATCCGCTTTAGACGAGCCGAGTCCTCCTTCATCGCTCGCCACAATGACTTCATCTTCTTTGTCTGGTTCGTCAGCCTCCATAAGGTTCTCAAAGCACATTTGAGAAAGCAGAACCAGAAGTTTCGGAAGCACCCATTCAAGTGTGGCGTACGGTTCCGGAAGATCCTGAAATTTCTCCACGAGCAAGCAACGTACATCACAATACACCTGGAATGCTATCGCTTGTGAATCACGAACATACACTCCAATATCACCGTCCATTGTTATCTCGGTCGGATCGAGACAATCGACCGCATCATTCCCATTTGGACTAATAGTCGACGCGAGAGAGTTTTTCTCCAAATGCATTTGTAGGACCGATATCAACGCTTCTTCCAAAATGGTTCGTGCGTGTTGGATACGCTTAATCAAATATTGAGAGTGAGAGTCACTGCTGGCAGAGATTTGATGCTCGTCCATTGTGGAAAGCGTATTGAACACTGGGCGCGATAGCCATAAAAGATTCAAATACAAGGTCATCAGCACGTGCTTTATGCACGATGCATCTCTCATCGGACCCTCCAAAGCAACAATTTGAACCGTACGTCGAGCAACAAGCTTGCATAGATCTCTTACAACTTGGTCCACGCGATCAACGAGCTCGGTAGAATCTGTATTGGTGGAGGAGTCGAGTTGTGATGTGTCTAAAGTCGCGTGAACGTGAGCATTTATATACTTGAACAAGCAACAGAAACGTGTCATGCTCACAACGAGCGAATGTTCCATATCGAGAATCTTCCTTCTTTGTTTTTTTGTATTTTTTTTTGTTTCAGTTGTGCCGATTCCGGCCATGTACTTTTCGTCTACTTGCAAAGCAGAGGATAGTTTCTCAATAATTTCGTCAAAAAGTTCGTGTACAACCAGGTCAGTCTCTTTCTTGATTGCTTCATTTTCGCACTGAGCAAAGTGACGAAATGCCATTGCAATCCCGTTGAGCAGCTGCTCATCACGGTGCGACGAATATATATATCGCAGTTTTTGAAGAAGGCCAGATATGGTTCCGGCATCTATTGCGATACTGACTGGGATGCATAAGAAAAGCTGAACCAACTGCATTAAATTCTCTGAGTCGGACTGATGCACGATGAGAAGCTTGGGTAGCTCCTTGACCAATGTGGCTGTGATGCCATTCTAGAGCATATAGAAACCGGTGAACGAGAGAGCGATTACATAATCCGATAGGAGCTTCACCGTTTCAGTTTGCAGCCTCTTCCTGCCTGACGTTTGCATGTTGAGTAGCTTTTCGACACAGTTGACATATATTCGAATCAGAATGGATCGCTGTCCGCTGCTCAGCTCTGGAGCTTGTTTATCGGCCAGGATAAGACTTGTTAGCACCTTCCATTCTTTAAGCACCTCTAAAGACAAAAGAGCAATGACATCTCCGAGTGTACAAAAACTTCGCTAAATCCTTACGGCAATCATCCAAGCCCCAGAATGCGTCCACAAGAGACGCCACAGCCTCAACGGGTACATTATGGTTTTCCACGTATTCTTCGACCAATTCCACTAATGCGACTGCCTGTGTGACCAGCTGTTCTTTCTTCAATTTCCCGTTCTTATTTGCACCAGGAACACCGAAAGCGTCATACTGTAAGCAGACGAATTCTGCTGCCGCTTTTCGAATGTGTGGGTTTGCATCAGTGAATATGAGAGTTTCCACAGTGTCCAATGTGACTTCAGCATTGATAAAACCTCTTTTATCGACTGCTATCAAAAGCCGAATAGCTCTGAGGACCACTTCATCATCCACGTCTTTACACAAATCCAAGTATCTTTGCAAAAATCGAGACGTGAATAGCTGAAGCTTGTTGGCAAATTCGTCGCATTCGTATAATTCGTTGAGTAATTTTACAGCATGGAGACGAACTTTTGCATCTTTGTCGTTCAGTAACCAGCCAACGTACTTTAAGTAATTATCCTTGAGGAATTCTTGAGGTAGGGATCGAGTCCAACTGCCAAGAGTCTTCAAACTTGCAATCCGGATATCACTCACCACGTCACGATAACGATGAATTACAATACCATTGAAAATCAGGAATAAGAGGTCGACAGTTTGTTTATACTGCTTCGTGTACGCTTCTTTGTTCTTCATCAAAGCTGTTGATTTCTTCACTGCGGACGTTGTTTTATTCCCACGTGCTGCTTTGAGTTGCCGTTGAACAATCGATAGCTGCTCAGATAAACCACTTGCAGCTTCTGCAAGTTGAATGCTTATTGTATAGGCAGCAATGCTTGCAGTGTGTCGAATAGCACGGATCTCGGCACTATGAGAGAGACTATCAATCTCGGGATCTACATTCAGCCAAAATGTACCTTGAAAGGGTTGTCAACCAGTCAACGAATCGCTGTATGAAATTGCTTGCGAAGAGATCGTCGTTTTTCTGTGCCTCGGCAACCAGCAGCTTCCAAAAAGCGGTGAAACGCTCTGTTGTCTTTTTCCATTTCTTCTTCCTTGAAGATACCGGGTACTCTTCATTTGAACTTTCCAAGTCTTGTAAGACTTTCTTAACCTGCAAACAAAAATCGGTCAGAGCACCAGGCGAGCAACAATCACAGACAACATGTACCAAATTGCTCATTTCAATCTCATCCAGATCTTCATTCTTCAATACACAAAGACCTCTTCCAGAACAAATTTGAAAAAATGAATTTAGAATTTCTCGAACTGCTTCTTGTGGATGGCTTTCGTAGCATTTTCTCCATTCCAAAACGATATTTTGCATTGAGCACTTTGTATCTTGGAACGCCTCTAAGCATAGAAAAGTAAGAAGAATGCATTAAACTGCTGTCCCTTCCTTCCTTGAACTCCAATGCACTGACCAAACAAAGCTGTGTTGTTCTGTACATCGATCGCGTTTGTTGCCGGCTGTGGACTTTTACTCAAAACTTTCTTTTTGATCTTTTTCACAGCTTTCTCTTCTGTATCGGATGCCTCCTCTTCTGATATGCTGTATAGGAAGAAAGGAAACACATTAGACTGGTAGAATTCCATCCGATTGAAATCGACCAACCTCATGCTTGTGAGCGTATCTGACTGCATGCCATCTTCTTCATCTCCTCTGAACGGCTTAATGCGACCCATATCTTTCTGAATATCACTTGCTTCGTACAATGGAGTCGGTTTTTTTCTTTCCCGCGTGCTTCGGCGCATATTTCCTTTTAAATAAAGCAGATTGCAGTCGTGCCAGTCAAAAGGTAACAATTGAACAAACGGGTGGGTTCAAAGCAGCCTGTTGAATAAGTGGGCTGACTGCTTACTGGGAAAAAATCCAAAAGGCAATACCAACGGCCTTGTTGCAGGATTGGATAAAATTCGATCAGCTAGTTGAGCAATTTCGTGGAACATTCAGTCATTCACTTTCGATATTTTTTTCAAGATATTAGAATTACGTTCACTTGAGAATTTGAGACGAAGGAAGAAATGGCTGTCAACGATGGAACTATACATGTACGACCTGTTCGTGCCCGTGGATTACCAACAGTGGATCTGATCAAGCGACAAAAACCCGTTGGTTTGTGAACCTCTATCTTGTAATACTCTGCCCGCTCACTATGTTTCAATGTAGTGTGTGTGTACTTGAAGGGCGCGAAAGTGAGTGAACGTGCTGTTAGTTTTCCGGCGACAAATGCGACAAATCCAGAATGGGAAGAAGAAGAGTATAACTCAATGGAATTGGACTACAATGCATCTTTGCATGAAAAGGATGTCGTTTTGGGTGTTGATGTCTACAATAACGAGTACAAAGACATTGTCATCGGAACAGGACACATCAACATATCGAAAGTTATTCACAAAGATACCCGAGGTAATGTATCACGCGTTTGGCAACTTTTTCGGATCATGACGGCACTTTTGACGTAGAACCTGCCGAGTTTACAGTTCACTTGCATGAAAAACCAAGTGGATCGGATGTTCGTGGGGATGTCACTCTGTCCGTTTGGTTTGGTCCGCCGATACGGAAGGCATTTCGGGCTGCCCGTCGTGCTTCCAGGTTGCTCGAAGCACGCGATCATCTGGTTGCTGCAGTCTACACATTGCTATGTGGCATTGGTCGAGCGACAAAACGGTTCTTTTACTTGTGCGTGTTCTCAGCACTATAGCCAACATCGTCTTATGTCTGAATGTTCTTCTACTCTAGGGACAAAATGTGCGATATGATGAGAAGAAACCGGAGATTGAGCATCTTTCTTATGATTTTGATGGGTCTTTGCGTGGCTGGAATCGCCGCTGTTGTCGTGGCTATTGCGATTCCTACGGCAGCAATTGCATTGTTCACTTTTCCGTTATGGATTCTTCCTGTTCTGACGATAACATTCCTCAGTTCTCCAATCTGGATCCCTGCATTGCTAGTCTTTGGCTTGTTTATGGGGATGATTGGATCTGTGGCCTTTGGTGTTGGCATCACGTCTCATCCCGTACGTCGTATGGGAGCAATGATGGCGCAGAAATTGAAACACATGGGTATCATGCAGCGTATAATGTATTCCAAATCGGCTTAATCAAAGTGCGTCGAGTTTCCAAAGTCAAAATTGTTGAAAGCAATCGATGGTAGTCTAAGTTCAATAACATCAGCCGACAATTCCTCTTTATATTGATATGTGTTACTTGTGCAATCACTTTAGTCTTCACGGTACGGTCAGATCGATAAAGCTTTCGGAACCAAATGAAGAAGAATAACTGGCTCGACCACTCGACAAGCTATCATGGTCGAAATGTGCCTCCGAGTTGATCAATTTGCTGTCCTGTTCAAATTGCTTGACCCTTAAAGAAACTATTGACTGGAAGCGTGGCGCGACATACGCATCCTGATGGATATAATCCATGGTTCTCCAGGTGTCACTCTCGAACTCTGGCATGCGCGCGCTTGCTGATAATTCCATGCTGTTGGGAGCTGTAATCATTGCGCTGCTTCTCGTCACACTGGTACCACTCTTTTGTTCTAATAGATTCTGCTTCGAATCCATATTCATGGTGGTGTAATCAGTATCCGTTCCCGCTATTTTGTTGCTTGGCATTGAGCGTTTTCTCACTAGCAAACGTTCACAAAACTTTGACGTTTTGGATTTCTGCTCAGTGTGATGTCTATTTTCATCATGAAATGACGCTGTGTCCGATAATTCATTCTCATCGAGCAACTCCCGTAGCGCTTGCATTTTCGAACAGCGATTTAGTACCTCTAACGAATCACGCTCTGGTTCGGTGTCATTTCTAACAACGAGACTTGTATCTGTACGTGTATCGCAGCGAGGCATGAATGAGTCTGATATAAAGCTCTCGCTAGTCGGATGACGTGCCTGTGTACTAGTTCCATGCATTGACAATAGCTGCATCTGCAGTCTATCGATTTCGCGTTGCATCATCTCAATGACCTGAGCTTCGCGATGCTGCTGTGCACGACGTCGTTTTCCGACGAACAAATTGTAAAAAACCTCGTCAATTTTGAATCGAAAGAGGTGGCGAAATCCTTTATCGCTCTCTTTCCGTACAGATTGACAAGATTTTGGCAGGTACTCGATAGGAAGTACGTGTCGATGTGTGACTTGATGAAGTAGCTTTTTATGTGTGGATAATTGCATATATAGTTCACAAATCTCTCGATCTTTTTCCCGTAAAGTTGTCTGTAATCGCTTGACCATCCATTTGGTGTTATCATTCGATGTGGAATTTACCAATTGACCATTTTCTTTTCGCACCAATGCAACTCCGCAACACGTGTGCTTGTCGCTGTCAACGATATTCAACGCAGTTTGTATCTGCTGTCGAGATGTATTCTCTCGCAATTCTTTCTGCAAGGTGCTGACTGTGCTTTCGAGTTTCGAGATCGCATTTTGCTGCGATTGCGCAATTCGAATTAGTACATTTCTCTCATAAGATAAGCTTTCGACATCACAGCTACGCATCGACTGTTGTTCTTCCTTTTCTTGCGCTGTAGAAGCACTCAATGGCGGCAGCATTATGGCCTCATTTTCTATATACATTATCACTGTACTTTAGTATGACGCACTTTTCTCTTTGCCTTCCAACCACTATCGAGAACAATAAATTGTATTCTATGCACTGGCGTAGAAACTTGATAACCCTATGCTATACGATTATAACCAGACACAAACGGGTTGCATTTCAAGGAATGTAAAAAGTATCGAAGACTAGCGTCTGTATCCAATTCTACCCTAAACAGCTACTTAGAGTGGAGGGAGACATTCGGCGTTTCAATCGAATGCCGAATGCAGCCATTGGCGCGTCTTGAAGGTCAGTCCTTTTATGATATAAAGGCCATCTTGCCTCGTTTATAAATCTACACGCATTTGTACCGAAATGCACTGAAGCTTGCGACAATACTACCCTCTATACTTTTTCACTCCGAATATCTTTCATCAAGCGAGTTCGAATCTCACACCATTGCATCATCTCAGCGAATGATTGCTTTTCACCCATCACGCAACAACCGAATAGATCGTTGGATCTAGAAAATTCTCGAATCTGATAACAGCTGATATGATTCGTGGTCAAGGATAAGGTGATGTGCTTCACGTAAGGCTTCCGATTAAATTCACACGTTTTGATCTCGCTACCCTCAAGCCTGCTCGATAGAATAATCAAGTGTGGACAGTAGGGGATCGTATAACGAGGCGCTTCAATTTCGAGCGCTTTACTCATTCATCGACACTAAATTAGCCCATATTGACATAGGAGATTCGTCTCAACGCTTATATATCCCATATAAATAATCAGTGATTCTACATTGGAATTGGATGGGCTGCATCATCGCACCCTCCTTTTCTTGCTGACTAAGCATTTTTCGATTGTTGTCAGCAATTGTAAATCTTGGAATCCCTTTGCATAAAGTGATTGCGCACGTACCGGTGTGACGAGGAGGCCTCCCTTCGAAATTGACAATTTTAGTGCGAATGGCGAAATTGAGTTATGTGACATCAGTAGCTCTCCGCAAAATCTAAGAGCTAGTGTACCAGGTACTGTACCAGTAATTTGGTGAAGTACCGCAAGAGATAATGGGCAATGCTAGTGCCCGAGATCACTCGTTTTCGTCTGCTGTGGACTCTTTCTCGCAATATCGAACATACATGATGGACTACTCCTTACACTATATCAAGATCATATTTGTCTCAGTAATTGGCAATAATAAATTCTTAAAAACAATTTACGGCAAAATGGAAGAGAATGATCTCGGAACTGTGCCAATTGTCATGAAAATATACAAGAAGAGTCATGCCCATGAACGACTGGAAGACATCCGTCTTCATCTCAAAAAGATCCAGCGAGTCTTTCGACCGGTACACCGTTATCCGAATGTGATTATGTATCAAGATTTTCAAGTCTCAGCCAAGTATCCGGTCGCGTATCTTGTGCGGCCTTTTGTAGCAAATAATCTGTACGATCGAATCCATTCCCGACCATTTTTGACCCTGACAGAGAAAGTATGGATTGCTTTTCAGTTACTCAAAGCACTGGTGCAGATTCACTCGCTAAAAGTGTGTCATGGAGATATCAAGCTTGAGAACTGTATGCTTACGACGTGGAACTGGGTCCTTCTGACTGATTTTGCACCATTCAAGCCCACATTGGTACCAGAGAATGATCCAACAGAGTATCATTACTACTTTTGTGCAATTGATAATCCGAGAAGAAGCTGTACTCTCGCTCCTGAGCGATTTTATACCACCGAAGGTTACAAAAATAATAAATTGGAGAAACGGGGTATCGACCACGATGATGCTGTTAGTGTCAGTAAAGACGGTCAGGATGTGGCACAAAACCGGGCAGGAATCAAGAATCTGATAGGTGACTTGACGATTGCGGAAGGGAATAGCAGTGATAGAGAGAGGATGGAAGCATGGATGCTTTCAAATCTGGCCAATTCAAAAGTCACTTTGGAGGAAGCCGATCGGCATCTGTCAAAAACAAAGTACAGATCAAGGTCAGAGATTGTTGACGAAAAAGATACTTTTAGTAATAGATCATCAAAACAAGCTACAAAATCTCAAAAAGGTACTTGATTCCGTCCATTATTTTCTCACTCTGATTCGCTTCTTTAGACGATGAACCCACTGCTTCGAAGAACTCAACTTCTTCTCGAATCGACAGTCTCAAGCCAGCGATGGACATTTTCTCCGCCGGATGTGTGATCGCGGAAGTCTTTTTGGGTGGAAAATCACTTTTTGATTTGACAAGCTTGCTCAAATATCGCCTTTCTGGCGATGTCAGTCCAATCGCAGCTACGTTAGAAAAGATCAAATATCCAGCGCTGGAAAAATTGATACTTCACATGATACAGCTAGATTCGCAGGCTCGATGGACAGCTACACAATACATGGAAAGATTCAAAGACACCGTTTTCCCTCCATATTTTGAGAATTTTCTATTTAGCTTTTTTTCAGATACTTTATCCCATGCGGGGCGATCATCCGATAGCCGAATATCTATAGTTGCCAAGTACTACAGACAAATGGTGAAAGCATCGACGGGTTTCGACGATAAAGAGGGAGAAAAGTTCTTCATCTGGCGACTCAAAAATCATGAAAATTACGAGCTTGTAAGCTCTTGGACTGAAGAGGCAGGAATAAAGGCAAAGTCTGACTCCGCAGCACTATCTACACCTCGTGTTCCAGGACTGGACATGACAGAAACTAAAAAATGTACCGTGGATAGTGGGCAGCAATCGAATACGAAATTGTATCAGCAATACATTTCACAATTGAGGATTGCAAGCTTTCAAGGTCAGCAGGACGGTGGGAAAACGATACTGAAGGCGAATCAATCGGATACGAGGATAGATTCAATACGGACACAACGCGTAGGAAATGGATCGATTTCTACGCTAAACCCTTTATGGAAAGAAAATGAGACTAACGGAATCATGATCACTTTATCTATTATTACATCTTGTCTACGTCATGTTCGACGTACCCATAGCAAGCTCACAGCATTGTTCCTCATCCATGCTTTATCACGCTTTGTGACCGACGAAATACGTCTGCAGAGGCTTATACCCTACATACTGGAGTCTATTACGGATAAAAGCGCATTGGTACGAGCACAAGCAATTCGAAGTACTGCATTTATATTGGATTTGATTACTGTTGTACCTCTTGCCGATGCTTCGGTCTTCACTCAGTACATTTTTCCTACAATAACTCCTTCCATCTCCGACAGCGACATCTCTGTCCGGATAGCATTCGCGGAATGTCTTCCTTGTATGGCGTCAGTTGCTCGGCGATTTGTAGAAATCACTGAGACGCTGAGGTTCAAAATGCATCAAACTTCACAGTCTTCAAAGCCACCGACATCATCGTCATCGGCTGCAACGACGAACGAGTCCAATGCTTTGTATTCTTACCAGTGCGAAAAATTAATCAATCAGCTTCATCAGCTTGTCTCCAACCTTATGATACAATTGAATCTTTCTGATCGGCCGAATTCTCATTTCGTGAAACGAGCGCTTTTGCTCGATCTCACACGTCTGAGTGTTTTTTTTGGGCGCAAGAAAACTGTCGATTTTCTCCTTCCTCAACTCATCACATTCACGAACAATCGAAATGGTGAGCTCCGTCGGGCGGTATTTGACGGAATCGCTGGCGTCTGCGTATTTGTTGGCAAAATAACGGTTGAGTCGTACATACTTCCGCACCTCCAGCAAGCTCTACACGATACAGAAGAACACGTGGTTGTGTCGGCACTGCAGTGTTTACGGTCTCTAGTTCAAATTGGTTTGTTTCATCGGCGTTATAGTGGCATGAAAACCCATCTTTTTAGCGCGTGTAGTGCATCAATGTGCACGGAATCTCTGATCGATAAAGCATCATCTGCGATTTCTCTGATAAGTCACCCATCTTGGTGGGTACGAGATACTGTCTTCCGAGTATTGGCAAGTATTGTGATGCAACTGGGTATCATCGATACTGAGATATTCCTAGTTCCTCTTATACGCCCGTACCTGAAAAAACCTCTGGCGCTATCTCATATCGCATTTTCGACCACCCCAAGCAAGTCGATTGCTCAGGCGAATGATGCCGAAAGTATTGTTTTCACCATCCTCCGCGATTGCTGTATGACTTCTTTTCGACGCAAGTTGTTTGATGGAGGAAATAGCGGAAAAGCTGGGAATGTGGAAGCAAATTCCATCGAGGAAGGCGTTGTGATGAGAGATGAGGTCGGCAAGCGAAACTTTGCTTCGATAAAGTCTCAACTTGAAGTGGCTGGATCGGCTTTTACCGAAATTGGGTCCCGCATGCAGAGATACCCAGAGAGACGTGAGGTATCCAACATGGTCGAGCCGCCAATTCCTCTCCGGGTGGACGCGCCAACGTCAAAAAGCGGGAAGATTCAATCCGTGCGAGCAAATGTATATGCATTACGAGTACCCGACATGCGATTTGCACTCGTTGTAAATTCACTCGATGGTGCCAAAAGTGATATGACGTTTATCGATCAGTCCAACAGTTTCGCTATCATCGATACTGGACCACACAAAAAGAATGTGGGTCCCGCTGCTTTGAGTAGGAGTGCAAGTCTAAAGTATCCAGCCTCGATTGATGATATTGTCCAACAGTACGGACTCAAAATTCCAAGTGTTCCTGCTTCTGTCACATCCAAATCAGTATTTAAAAATGACAAGCGAAGTACGTCGTCATCCCATGAGTATCCTACGCCGAATGTCCATTCTGTACCGAGCTTTAGTGACTCAAATGCGTCAAAGTATGGCACAAATTTTCAACGTCCTGAGCTTCCAAATGCATCAGCTCGATTTGACACAAAAGATCAGGAACCCGCAACCCAATCAAACATAGATCTGGCGATTTTAGAGCCTCATGGATTACTTTTACGGCTGAAAGCACTGCAGATACCTTGCTTGCCCCCTGATTTTGGTGCACTGCAAGCTTCGAACGGCTCCGGGAAGCACTACTCTATGTATGCAGATTACAACAGCGCGTTCAGTATATTCCAACCAGCTCAACTCAATCTCTCTAGAAAGGACAAGTGTGTCCGCAGCCTGGATGGAATTGGTGCTAATGGCAGTGAAGGTGTTCTGGCCTCGCTCGACGAAGATGTTGAGGCGACAAATGCGCGACTACAAGCAACTTCGTTCGTTCGACCGGCTTCTGAGTTTATCTTGGATACGGAAAAACTCACCTCTGAAGAGCATATATGGCGTCCGCGAAAGAATGTGCTCGTGGCGGAGTTTTCTGAGCATACTGATCCGGTCATTCGCATCAAAGCCGCCCAAGATAGCTCTTTTCTGGCATCAGCTTCTCTTGATGGTACAGTCAAGATCTGGTCATTGAATTCGCTTCATGACAAAAAGAAACACAAGTCGAGAGCCGCTTTTGACATTCAGGACGGAATGCTCACAGATATGTTGGTGCTCGATAATTCTCATTCAGTGATTTGCTCTTCGCTAACTGGGAATCTCCAAGTGTTTCGCATTGAAAGGGTGAGTAAGAATCGATTCCACGCAGACCAAAAGCGTTTCGCTTCTTACGACGTCACAATCGTGAGTGAGATCAAAGCACAAGCTGATCCGATCATGGCGCTTGATTATTTCAATACAATTACCGAAGCCTTGGTCATTTATGCTACATGGTCCGGGACTATACATGCATGGGATCTTCGTGTTCATCGCGGTGCCTGGACGATCCAGGTGCCATTGCAGCTGGGGTACGTCACTTGTATGGCACACTCACCCGGACTGATGTGGCTGACAGCTGCAACAAGTAAAGGATTTCTCTGTCTATGGGACTTGCGCTTTCTGGTGCTACTTCGCGTTTGGAGGCACTCATCTCGACGTCCAATCCATCGTATTCTTGCATGCCCAAAAAAACACAACGGGAAAATGAACGGTGATGCGCTCGCATACATATCGACCGAAGATGGATATGTCTCACTATTCGACCTGAATACCGGAAAATGTCACGGAATTTATCGTTCCATGACATCTGAAAGAGTCGAAGGAATAGAAGCAATGCGGTCTTCAGTGTTGCACCATATTCCTTTTTCAAGAAAAGGAGGCATTTTGGGCACAAATGGTCTTAAAGATGCGATCGAAGAGATCGACTCGACTTCTCACTCCAATCAAAATTCAATTGTTCGTTCGATTATTTCTCCGATGACGCATTATGCAAGTGCACAGGAGGCCATTATCACTGGAGGTGACGATGGAAGAATTCGTTACTGGGATCTCCAGCACCCTGAAGCCGGATTCACAGTATGTGGCGAAGGTGACTGCAGCTCTATTTATGAAGAAAGCACAGCGATGCAAAATGAAATAAAGCTTCCGACTTCAACAAAACGGTTTGTTAATCCACGTAAAGTCTCTCAACCATGCGGGGAAGCTTCCTCTCCGCCTGTGACAACGTGTTGGGAGCAGAAGAAAGATATGGAAACACACTCTGATATACAGAGAAAAGGAATAAGCTTGGAGAGCTCAAACTGCATTATTGACATGGCAATTGTCGATTTTCACGGTCCATTAGTTGCTTCCAGCACTCGCGCCGGTGTGGTGAAATTCTGGAGATAAGATCGAGGCCCGATTCTGTGAGATACGGTACACGATAGTATCAGGATGCAATTTTCGACTGAGAATGCTCAAGCCATTGGACGTATATTGTTGGAAATCGAGTCGCAGCAGGAAAACGAGCAATTACCATTTCCGACTAAACCAATTCGCTTATACAAGACACCATGTGACAATTACCTTCGCGTATTAGACACCAATTTGGAGCCAATTAGTAGCAAAATGGTATAATGTTCAAATTCTATATAATGATTCCATTGACGAGTATTGTAGCTCGAAGCAATCGATGCTTTTCTAGAGAAAGACTGCAGTGATTCAAAAGCTAGAAAAAAGGCCAAGATTGCTGTGACAAGCTCGCAAACCGCTGCAATGGTTGAGCTACAGGATGCACTAAATCAGAACCAACTGACTTGGCTGGAATCGGATCGAATCGAAAACGGCCAAGTTAGACCTATAGAAAATAGACGTAGGGATTTCCAGGGCAATCTGCTTCATTTGATTGATTCAGCGTGCTCAACGTCTGCGAAATTGCGACTGCATGTCCATCACGATCCAGGAAAGCCCATTTTGACAGGGGAAAAGCACGTGGTTTACTGGCAGCGAAATACAATGCGTACCGATGAAACGAATCTAGGTCTCTTAAATGCGTGCTTCTTGGCTAAGGCTTTGGATACTGCTGTTATTGTGATCATTTTATTGCCCCAATCTATTCTTCTTCCAGTTGAGTGTGCAAAAACAGCAACTGAAGCTTATAGTCGTGCTTCATACGCTGAGTTTGTCAACAACTTGCAAAGCCTTGGGATTGCTGCTTATGGGATCACTACAAAATCAATCCGAAGCAAGTCCACGGAGCATCCGGGTCACGATACAATTGGCGGTTTTGAATTATTGAATGTTTTAGCGATGTTCAACCCTTGTATGATAATTACGGACGATGCTTTCAATATTGGCTCCATTTTTGAAGTCGAGGCTCTATGTCATCTTATGAGAGAAAATAGCGATAAACTCGCATGTCCTTTGTTGGCTGCTGACTCACAAAGCTTTGTGTCACCACGCATTTTGGATCGAGTGACTCGAGGTCAAGAGGCTACTTCATCGGCTGTAGATGGCGCAATATGCAGCGATAAAGCTCAATTCTCGAGAATACACACAGAACTTTTCACTGAATCTCTCTCGAATGGGCAGATTGAAAAAGATGGATTGAATTCGATCATTAAGACTTTGACCCCATCTCGCCAAAGTCAGTGTCAACTTTTGGAGTTGGAGCAAGGACTGGACAAGTTTGACCTGGAGCTTGTCGACTGGTTCATTGTCAAAGGCTTGGCGTCAAAGGACCCATTCAAACGACTGTACACAGCTTCGGAGGGTATAAACGCATTGGATAGTATCGTTTCTCATCTATCTTCTGGACCAACTATTCAAGAAGAGCTCCGAGGTGGAGGTATCATGTCTTTGCAGCCATTTATTCGCCACGGAACTCTCTCGTCAATCTATGTGATGCAACGAGTACTTTCAATGATCAATTTGGCAAAAGCTCGTGACAATCGCAAACAATTTGCCGCACTGAAAGTTTTACAATCGAGAGCAATGGAGTATTTGGTACGCGACAGAGATCACGCTTTGTATCTCTCGATGCAACTATCGTCGCGTTTGGTTTCTAGACCCCAACAATATGATTCTCAACTTGAGCCAACTCAACAGTTCAACTTTACAACCACAACTCATTCATTAGACCCATCTCAATCATATTTGTGAGTACGCCTATGTCACGTCTTCTACTACCGATTCTTATTCACTTTTGCGTTCAGGGATGCATATATTGAGATCTTACCGAAATGGGTCGCTGAGTCGTGTCGGGAAGGAGCGGGTGTGGGTAAAACGATAGAGGCTAGCAAATCACTTTATCCGCTAGAGTACGAATTGTCCAAGACAGAAGACTCATACTGGAATGACATTCAGGCCTTCCTTTACAATCGTCATTATCAACATCCACTAATGATTTTATATTGGGGTTACACTATTTTCAAGTCCAGCTCATCATTTCTGGAAGCATTGATGGTAAGACCATCTGACTTCCACACGCTCGTTCATGAATCAATGTCTTCTTTTTAAAAGCTGGTGGAACGTTTGATCACAAAATGCTCCCTTGGAGCGAGCACTTCACCGGATGAGATGTTTTTGCTTTGGATTCGGCTATTCGACATTTCAGGGATGGATCAAGATAGAAAAGTATCGCCGTCTCCATCTACAAGTCTACCACAAGAGAAGCCGGTCAAGACAAACAACCAGCATCACGCCGAACTGGAAGCTTGGGAAGAAAGAATGGTTGAAGAACTCGCAAGACAACCGCATTTATCACTATGCTCTTGATAAAATATGAACATATTCTCAGCCTGAATGACCCGCACACGTCCAGCGTGCCATTGTTCCTTCCTTGTCAATTGATACCGGTTCCAATCCTACAGAAGTCCACCTGCATTGGCACGCGTACGCTGTATAGCCTACAACCACAAGTGAAGGATACGATCAACAAAAAAAGCTGCAGGGCACCGAAATATTCGTCCAATTTTGCTTGGAGCTTATACTCATTCGGCATGTGTTCACGAAAAAACATATAATCAGCACTCTTGTTCCAAACCCTGCTACGACGAGCTTTTCAGCACCCGCGAACGTACAAGACGCTGTAAAGTATGTATCAGTACCTGTCTTGGAACTGAATTACGATGAAGTCGCAATCGATACAACGCAAGTTGGAGCATACGCTAGAACGCATTAAAATCATCACTATCAAATATAATCCATTCCTAAATCAATCTGCGTACCAGGAATTCAAAAAAGCATTGGAATGACCACGTTTCATTCGGCTTCCGCCTAGAGTAAGTCGAGCACACCTGGGAACACTGTCAGTGCTGTTAATTGTCTTTGTGAGAAGCTTTACTTCTTATTGACAGAGGCTGAGTATGCATTGGCTAACAATGGCAGGACGGCGCTTTGTCTATTGTGAGAGGCACGGACGACGGAAACTCCATTGGACAAGGTTGTGGAACCCGAACCAGACACAAAATTCAATAGATCATCAATGCAGCTGTCTGTCTAGAAAGGATCAGAGTTATTAAGCTTGGATTCGAGATGAGGAATAGCTCATTCGCCAAGACCTTTGCAGTTTGACCTCTACTTTGGCTTTTTGAGTATTGATCTGCTACCGTTGGACCTTGAGCCGGAGAAGACATCGACAAAGTTTCCATATCCGTGACGAAATCATCAAAATTCATGGGCAATCCAGTTCCAACACGCGGGTAAGTATTTGCAAGTTAATTATAGCGCATTCAAGATATATATATTTGCTATGAAAACGGAATCTAGTTCAAATCCTTCAAGGGTACTGCTCCCACTCATTTTCTTTACGCTGGAACGCTCGAAATTCCTGTATCCATACCCGCCATCGTTCATAAGCGGACGAAAACAGGGACGTAAGAGGTCCAAGGAGATAAGAAGGAGACTTTAGCGTAACAATAACCGATGTTGGGAAGATCGAAGTCCACTGGGATACATGAGTGAGCCACGATCTTTGGTCTTTGAGAGGCACAGCTTCTGTTGGAGCGGGGTCCCTATTGAGAAAGTAAATGAACAAATACGCGTGTTGCGGGACTCCCTGAATCATGTAATAATTCTTGAGGAGTTTCACATTTTGAAATCCATTTCTCTCATAGAAATGAATCGCTTGAATGTTATCCACTTTGACATGAAGATACACCGCTTTGCAATGAGGATTCTGTCGGGCATTGTCGATACAAGCAGATAGTAACATGGACGCAACACCTCGGCGTCGATAGGATTGTTGTGTTCCAAGCGTAAGTATGTACATTGCCAGATCATCTTGTTCCGCAAGTCTTGGCGGATGCAAAGTGGCCGGGACAAAAGCGGGAAGTTCCAATATTTTTCTAACTTCGTACTCTTCGATAGAAGTCACAGACACCAAACTCGCCGTAACTGCACCAATTATGCGTATATCTCTTGCTGCATTTTCCGAGATATGTCTTGATCTGCCCGATTCATTTCTCTTCTCTGAAATATTGATCTCTAATTTTTGATCGTGCTCAGGATCCGTCGGGCTAGGACTAGTGAGTCTGGTCGTAACAACACGAGTGAATAGAGCTCCTCCAGTTTCCGCCCATCGTTTATGGGCTGCCCCGTTGTAAAAAGCGTCATTGTAGCGTATTGGGAACCATTCTTCATGTAATCGGCGCAAAACTGGGATGTCCTCTTGATTAATTTCTCGGAAAAATAAGACCTCTTCTGTATCGGGTGCAAGATCGTATGAAGGAGGAGATTTATACCCGCAGAATTGCGTCTTTTGGTGTTCTTTTTTACTCTTATTGGTAAAGAATTCTTTACTAGCGCGAACGCTCATTAGATACTGATTCTCGTAAACTTTTTCGTAATACATTGCCCACAAATACTCGACACAGACGATGAAGACATACGACGCCGTCTGCTAATGGCAGTTTCGTTTAATTACAACTGCGACCAGATCCTGAGCTGGAAATTACCAACCGCTCGATAGAGCCCTATACTGAATGCGCTTTGTATCACAAGCACCTGTTCTAATGGATAGCGCAACGAATACCGATCCAATAAGCAAAACCAAGGTATTTTCCATATTATCAGATGGTATTGACAGCGCACTCCGTACTATCGTACCAAAGATAATCAAAACACATCACTGCGCTGGTTTTCCTCTAACGCTTAGAACCGAAAATGAGGAGAACAAAAACTGGGTTGAAACACATTGTGATGTGGTCAAACATTATGAGAGGCGTCAGAAGACCATATCTATGAAGAAGAAATCTACTGCTCGCGGGGATCACACAGAGAATGCACATGGAAAAGAAGCGGTGGAGGATTGGAAAAATAAAGAACACAGCAAGGAAGTTGTCGACGATGCAGAGAAATTGACTGTTGTGAGTGAAAACGCACATGGAGATGGAACATCTCTAATACGGCCAGGTAGCAAGAGATCTGAACGAAAAAGAAAGAATAGAATTGTATATGAGGAATCCAGCAGTGACGAAGATTCTCGCGCTACAAAGCAAGAAAAAGTGTTTCATACTGGAGAAAAAATTATCAATCAGCATCGAACTGAAGCGGCAGTCCGAAATGGGGCGAAAACGACGAAACATAATAAAAGCACGATGTTTGACCGATTGGCAAGGGTAGCCGGTTGTGAGGACGTTCGTCAAGGCACTAGAAAATATGAATTATTGAAGGATTGGATAGAGAGGGATCAAGGAACGGACCTGATGCTTTCTAATGATGTAATCATATGGATGAAGTCTCAGATGCGGAACGATGCCATTCAGTACAAGGAGAGATCACAGGATGAGAAAACAGGTCGAAAGAAGCGGATAAGATACAAAAGGCAACGAGAGAGTATCAAAAGCGAGAATATGAAGGGTCGAATGAAGAAAGAGACTGAGGCCAGTGCTTGCGTTGACACCAAAGAAACTTGTCCCGATAAAGCCAAACACGTACAGGAAATAACATTGAGAACGACCAAAAGAAACAAGATGATACCAGTAATCAAAGATGAAGATGAAGAAGTTGAAGCTGACATCAATCCTGATTTGCAAGAAGTCAGTTCCGTACAGAATCACGATTCTGATATCCCAAAAGAAGCTCATAACGTATTAGACATCGCTGAATTGGATAGCGACAAGTCAGAAGAACTCAACAGCAATCCTGTTATAGAAGATATCACCCCTGTGCACAATAGTGATGAATCAATTCAAGAAACCATATTAACAGAAGCTGTCACCGAACAGGATGTCGAGGAGAAAACAGAAGAAGCTGATAACAGCACCGTAGCTAAACCAACAAAAACAACTGGCGAAACTTTCAGTCTAGACGATCCCGATGTGTTCGTCGTAGAAAGTATACTGCAAGAGCGTACTACCCAGAACAAGCGCAATTCAAAGAAAGGAGGTCTCAGCACCTATCTTGTGAAATGGGAAGGTTATGATGAAGTAACCTGGGAACCAGAGGTTAATCTTCCAAAATGGATTATCAGGTCGTATCGTGCTCGTCAGAAACTGAAAACAAAGTGTAAACACGTGTTCGACAGTTGTGGTGATCGAAAAGTCGTCGAGAACAAAACCGCTCATACGTCTGAGGTAATTTATCACGTGTGGTGGAAGAATGCTAAAGAACCCGACTGGGAGTCCAAAGCTTCACTTCCAGCTTTAGTGGTCAAAGCACTGGAAAAAAAATGGAAGGCTAAAAGATTGTCAAAAAAAAGAAGCGCAAAGAAGTCAAATTAGATTTAACGCATTGTCCAAAGCAGAATGCGCCAAGTTGAACGATCATACAGTTCACACGATACGATCCAATTCAGTGGCATAAGCCAGCATTTCTCCAACTAATTTTAGAGAAGGGATGTCCGATCCTCCGAGTTTCTTTTCTGGTGCTTTGAACCAAATCATAGTTCCCTTGACAGTCCACTCAGGTCTTTGCTCCCGAACATAAGCGCTTAATTCGGTCGTATTATTAAAAATCAACATTTTTTGCGCGTCTGCGATTTCCAAGCACTGGTATGCCATTTGAGAGCAGTCGGCAATGTTCTCACGCACTGTTTGCATTAGCTGAGATAGAAAGAACGAGAAAAGTTGATTGGGAATATGATTTCTTGCATCCAGCACCTTTATCCCACCAGTTAATATGTGAGCACAAATACAGCTTCTCTTTCAGTACCTTGTTGTAGCTGCCCTCCATTAGATACTGCTCGATTTTGATGCCAAAAGCTATGTTACCTTCATTTCGATCGCTTTCATCTAGTAGCTCTAGCTGTAGACATGACGGTACACACAATCAGCCGTGGTAAAGTCAAATTGAGCCTGAGTTTGTACCTCATTGTGAAAGTCCGCCATTCGATTTTCCACTAAGAAATGCAAAAGTCGTGCTCCCATCAAGGGATAAAAAAGATTCGATCGAGAGGAAGAACTTTCCGGTTGTGCAGCTCCATCGTAAACCTTCAGTTGCACGAAGTTGCGCTCGAACTCAACAAGATCTTCATTCAAGATACTCAAGATCGTAGCGCTCTCTAGGACATGCTCTATCGTATAAACATTACGAATTTATTTTCATGAATGCCTAATATGATTCGTACGCGCTAGACTGCATTCTTGCGCTGCTGTTAAAGATTGAGCGCCACAAGGTGGCAATGACGGTAGAGAAATCAACTCAAGCTTAAAGCAGAAAGAATGCGCTTGTTTAGATCAAGAAATCTCTCATTGCGCCGATAGCTGTACCTTGAGTTTTTTTGACAGTTTAATTGCATCTGAGATTCTCTTTTCCTCAACTAAAGTCCGTAACGTTTTGGCTTCTCCTTCTAGCGCTCGAATATCAGGGCTCATGATGATCGTGGATAACAGTTAGGAAACCAGTCAAGACAAAGGTTAGCCCCAGAATAACGACCAATTAGATCAAGCGAACAACGGCAGATGTGAACGTAAAATATGTACAGGGAATTTGGTTTTTCAGTAAAAGTGGAATATGTCGATAAAAATGAGTGAGATTACATCGGTACAAGAGGACAAGATGCAGGATGTGGTGATAGATCCTATTGCGGAAAAGGATGTGGAAACAAGCACTGAAGACGAAGAAAGCGGAATGCTGCATGTTCACACAGCTGACCCATCCTTAGCTTCGTACGATGACCTCATGCCTTTTCACAAATGTTGATTGAGTATTTGATTTCTATAGAGACGGAAAGACGTTTCTGAACACACTTATTGCGTTCTTGGGGTCTGGTGTTCTTGGAATACCGTTTGTCTTCAAAGAGACAGGAATACTGGTGAGAATATCCACACTCTACATGCTTGCCGTAACATATCTCGCAATGGACATAGCTGGGAGTATTTACGCTGATTTTTGTGGCAAGCATCAACACTTTTTGCATGTTATTGATTGTGAGATGCAAGTATGAATTGAGGAAACGCGGGGAGGAGGTAAATTTGTACAGCGACATAGGCTATGCTGTAATGGGCAAAGCTGGAGCTTGTGTTGTCAACATCGCCATCATATTTTCGCAAACAGGATTTTGTGTCTCTTGTATGTGCTTACACTGTGATGTTGGTTGAAGCTGATGTTTTCCTGTCTATCAGATCTGATCTTTATCGCAACAAATGTTCATGCATATCTCGGCGTACCAAGGGAGGCAGCAGTGGCAATATGTCTTCCACTCCTCATAGTTTTTTCACTTGTACGTCACCTGAAGCAGCTTGCTTACGCGGCTCTAGTGGCCGATATCATGAATCTCACTGGGCTTGCAGTCGTGTACTCTGTCGACTTCGAATTCATGGCGTATAATGATGATCAGATTAAGTTTTTTGGAGTCATTTCTAGTCTTCCATTCTTTTTCGGAGTTGCCTCATACTGCTTTGAGGGAGTTGGAATGGTACTACCGTTAGAAAAGTCCATGCGGAATAAGCAAAATTTCTCTACGATACTGATTGCGACGATGGTCATCATCACCACCATATACGCAACATTTGGAATCTGTGGATATCTTGCGTTTGGGGAAACGACAAAAGACGTCCTCACGCTGAATATGGAGAATGGTGGCGAGAAATTCAATTTTTTGACAATCTTAGTCAATGTTTGTCTATGTGTGGGCCTCTTTTTCACATACCCTTTGATGCTGGTTCCCGTTTTTGAGATCATGCAGTCATGGATACACTCTCCGAATACGGAAGAGTCTCTAAAAAAGGATGACGTACAGAGGTCAGAATCCTTGGCTGTGAACAGAACGTCACATTCCCGAACAACTTGCCTGCGGTCCAGCGCAGTTCTTCTCACAGGACTGATAGCCGCTGGTGTTCCCGGTAAGTGACTTTTACTCGCTGCGATTTACAATGCTAACGTTTATTGCAGACTTTGGTCCATTCATATCGTTTATAGGCGCCACATGCTGCTCTCTACTTGCGTATGTTTTACCAACTTTCTTCTATCTGCACATATTCTATGGAGTGAATGGTGAGAACACCCCGTGGTACCATGACTACTACCGCATCGGCCTGCTGCTTATTGGAGCTCTTGGAGTCGCCTCAATGTTTCATGGTGTACTCGTAGCTCTCATCTAGCAACCTATGAATGGGAACCATTTACCGACTATGCCGCGCCAGATATCTATCCAGTATTTGCTGCTCGACTTTATCATAGCGGCTGAATTCCATGCTGAAGGATCCCTCACCCTGAGTCCTGGAGCGAATAATCGTCGCATACCCGATCATATGTGCCAAAGGAACATCTGCTTGAATACCGATCTTTTTGTTTTGCCTCATCTCGTTGTTATCGTCAAGCGAAGAACCAACTTCGTGTACGATTCCGCGTCGCTGTGATGTGAGATCGGAGATAATTTCTCCAAGACAACGTTCGGGTGCTTGAATTTGCAATTTCATGATTGGTTCGAGAAGAGTTGGACTAGCTTCCTTTAAAACTCGCTTAAGAGCATAAGCGGCACACGTGCGGAATGCATTCATGCTCGAGTAACCATCCCACGCACATTGGTCGACGTCGATTGTTATCTTTGTACAAGCCAGCCGGTGAAACGAGATCACACCTCGACTATAGGCGGATTGAATTCCCTCCTCAATTGCTAAGACGAACGGTTGCGGCAGTTCTTTTTCCTTGGAGTATATCCAGGTCAAGACATTTGTGGTGGGGTCGAGTGCAGAATTCATCGTTCCTTGTCGCGTTTCATACGTCAAGGGTTCCACCGTTACATGCATTTGTGCGAAATGTCGTTCGGATCCTAGGACGGTGTCATAAGTGTACACTGTTGAAGCTTGCTGGTCGATACTTTCGAGGTATGCAACCTGCATCGGCCCAATCATTGGCTCAAGTTTATATTCAGTGCGGAGCCTTTCTTTGATGATATCCAGATGAAGCTCTCCCATTCCACTAATAAGCGTCTGTCCAGTTTCTTCATCAACTCGAACCAGAAAAGTCGGATCTTCTCGCTGCAAAAAGTGCAATGCGTTGTCCAGTTCCTTCTCAGCGACCGACGATTCGGCTTCTATGGAGCATGTAAAAACTGGATTCGGAAGCTGCACGCCTGGTAGCGTGATGAGATCTGTGTAATTTGCTTGAATGAGGGTGTCTCCAGTAAATGTGTTTTTCAGCCCGATCGCGGCTCCAATATTTCCAGCTCCAACTTCATCTACCTCTTCTTTATCATCAGCTGCTACATGCATCAGCCGTGTAATTCGCTCTTTTTGATTACGCGTCGAGTTGAAGAGCTGGCTTTTGGATCGAAGTACCCCAGAATACACGCGAAAGTAGACGATCAAGCCACGTTGACGATCGTGCTGGACCTTGAAAGCTAAAGCACACAATGGGGCATTCTCATCTTCCGGGTGCAGATAGCACTCATTCGAACTCTCAGATTTTCCTGACTTTTGTGCCAAGTACGGAGAAGCATCTAAAGGAGAAGGAAGGTAATCCACAATTGCATCTAAAAGTGGTTGTATTCCTTTGTTCTTTAATGCACTTCCGCAAATTGTGAGGACCACAGAAGAAGCGTTGTTTTGATTCACTACGATCCTCCGCAAGGCTTTTCGGATTTCCTCTGGTCGTATATCCTCATCGGCCAGATACAATTCGGCAAGTTCATCGTCATAATCACATGCTCTTTCGATCAAATCTTGGCGACCTTGTAGTGCTCGCTCATACAATGTAGACATCCGACCACTTCCGACCGATATGATTGGGTATTCTTGCATGTTTCTTCCGTCTCGATCGACCCATTTGATTACTTTCATATCTATCAGATCGATAATTCCGTCGAATTCAGCCCCTTCTCCATACGGAATTTGAGTTGCTAGTGTCTTGACGCCAAAATGGGACTCCAAGGAATCACATGACTTTACAAATGAAGCTCCCTCTCGATCCATCTTGTTTATAAAGGCGATTCTAGGCACAGCATACCGATTCGCTTGTTCCCAAACTGTTTCGGTTTGAGCCTCCACACCTGCGACGCCATCTATTACAGCAATAGAACCATCCAAAACACGCACGGCACGCTCTACTTCCACAGTGAAATCAACATGACCTGGCGTGTCGATCACATTCACATTGGTCGACCGCCACGGAAAGCTTATCGCAGCAGCGCCAATGGTGATCCCTCTTTGTCTCTCCTGCGGCATGTAATCCATTGTTGTATCTCCGTCATGCACTTCACCCATTCTATGGATGACACCAGAGTAAAACAGCATCCGTTCCGTTGTCGTGGTCTTGCCTGCATCGATGTGAGCAAGAATGCCGATATTTCGAATCCGTTCCAATGCAGAAGTGGAAAGACGTGCAGTGCGTGGAAAATTGTTCAAGATCACATCACTTTCCGTCGTGAACTTTGACAGAATCGCCAGTGCAATGGATCTCTTCCGCTGGCATCCATGCAATCGAGCGAGCATATCGAGGTACTTGTGAACATTTATATCCTCTATTTTTAAATATAATCATGTTTGCCTAAATATTATCCAGAAAAGTCGACAGCAATCATCTGCATCAGTCAACCTCAGCAGTGATGGCGCTTCTTTGAAGAAGGAAAGAATGTAAAATCTCTCTGCGTTTTCTCTCAAGGTATCACTCAAATAATCGTTCATGTATTATTGCTAAAAGCACTCTCGAAAAAGTACGGAAGGATCAAAAGGTCCGACAAAATATGACGAAACTTTCCTGCGCGATTGTGGGTGTTCTAGCACTAATAATTGTTGAGGAAGACTACACCGGGTTAAGCCAACGAGTACCTCCATGGGAACGGCGTGAACAGCAGTTGGAGCGCGAACCTCGTCCAATCGAAGACCAATTTACGCATGAAGTTGGGCCTCCAGAGCAGTTCGGAGGTGGTGGCGGTGCTGGTGGCGGTGGCGGCGGTTTTGGAGGTGGTGGTGGTGCAGGGGGATTTGGAGGAGGAAATAACTTTGGTGGAAGTGGTAACCTTGGAGGATTTGGTGGCGGCGGTGGTCTAGGGGGAGCAGGCGGTTTTGGCAACGGAGGAGGTGCTGCAGGAGGCTTTGGAGGAGGAGGCGGTGTAGGAGGCGGTAATTTTGGTGGGGGGGATGGTGGGTTGGTGGGGGCCTGGAGGCCTGGGACGGGGGAGGGTTCGGAGGGGGAGGTGGTGGAGGAGATGGTGGATTTGGTGCAGGCCTGGGAGGAGGAGGGTTCGGAGGGGGAGGAGATGGTGGGTTTGGTGGGGGCCTGGGACGAGGAGGGTTCGGAGGGGGAGGTGGTGGAGGAGATGGTGGAGGATTCGGAGGTGCTGGAGGTGGAGGATTCGATGGGGCCGGTGGTTTTGGAGGAGGAGGGGGTGGTGGATTCGGTGGTGGTGGATTCGGTGGTGGCGGTGCGGCAGGAGGAGGTGATTTTGGTGGCGGTGGATTTGGAGGAAATGATTTCAATGGAGGAGGCCTTGGAGATGGTGGATTTGGCGGAAATGACTTTGGTGGAAGAGGAGGAGGTGGTGGCGGATTTGGCAACTTTGGAGGACGGGGAGGAGGCGGTGGTGCTGATTTTGGTGGAGCAGGAGGCTTTGATGGCGGTGATGGGTTTGGAAATGGTGGAGCAAATGATTTCGGAAACGGCGGTATGAATGATTTTGACGGCTCGATACCAAGGATTCCTCTTTCAACGCCGGCTGGTCAATTCGTTCTCCCTATCGACGACAACGCTTAGAAGATGACTACTGTGATTATTCGAAAGTATCATCGCAGCGCTTGTTCATTTCACGCGTCGATTTGTTTTGATGTAAGCAAACCTTAGTGTAATCCTATTCTAGCCAGCATTTATTGATGCAAGTAATTCGAGGCTTCTTTTATATTATTGTTCTCGCATAAGGTTTCACGTCCTTTATGTCCGCTTCTTTTATACTCTGCTAGACGCAAAAATAGGCCTCTAGGAACGCGACACACAAACTATCGGTGATCTGTACACGCTGGCGAGCTACCATGCTGTACGTGAGTTACTAGTTGCCACCAATTCTGACGTCACTAAGACGTATGATCTAGCGCCATTTGGTTGCCAGCTCAACGTGCAGTGCATTGTGCAGTACAACACATGCTACAAAGTGTCTCATACAATAGGTAACTCTTGTCTTTCGAATGATTACGAGCCGATGAGTTATATTTTCATAATGAGATGGGTGGATGTAGAGGTCAGGATAAAAAACGTGGCTAGTGAGATCTCCGGTCCAAATTTAGCTGAGGTAGTGGTTCTCAATCTCAAAAAACGATGGCTTTGCTCCAATTGAAATCAGCTTTTCGCCATCCGTTAAACCTGAAAGATCGGTTGGCTCGTAAACCTTCAAGCCAGGTTATAGAGGTATGTGTATTGTATTGTAATGTGACAGCGTACTGACACTCAGACAGGTCTCCGATGAAGAGACTAGCGGAGACGATAGCGGCATCGAAGCTCAAATCCATAATCCCGAGGACTCGGAAATCAAAGAATCGTTGAGTGTAGAACAACAAGTAAACCGTGTTACCTCTGAGGACAAGTCAGAGGACAAGTCAGAGCACAAGTCGCCGAGTTCGGAAAGTACTCAGAAAGAAGACGAAGGAGGTGACTCAAAAAATACAAATTGGGGAAACACCTTGGGAGCGATGAAAGATCGAGCTTTTTCAGCCAAATCAAACATGAAAAGTAAAGCCTCAAAACAGTAAGTAAAAGCTTTTATCGGTCCCGGTCATTTATCAACATCTTTACATCGGTATAGATTGGGCAAGTATCAGCCTCAACTCACCCGTGTCAAGACAAGCGCCTCCGCTGGTATTTTATGATATCAACACTCTTATCCCAATATTCAGTAGGGCTAACACCTTCTGTCATGTAGCGGCTACAAAAGGGCGAGAAGCGGCTAACATCGGCAGTCTTGGCTGGTCGAGATTCAAAAACAAGCTGGCGTCCACTGGACCTGTAGCCGAAGGTCTCAATATCATATCGAAGTACCAATCTCATGACAGCATCTACATTGAAAGTATATCGACACTAAAAGGATGTACACGAATGTACGGTTGTCGATTTCTGGACGCGTACAGACTCAACGCAAAAGTAAAGGAACAAAGCGACACAAATGAAACACCTTCCAACTATGCTACACAATGTATGTCCAATTGCTATATCTTGGGTAGCATCCTGTTATTTTGTGGGGAAGTTCAAACCTTGGCAAGAGTAAATCAGGTCAATCGTTCATGTCATCAATTTATCAGCTCGGAGAAAATACTGTGGCGATTTTGTGTTCGGTATGGAACACTTTCACAATCACTGCGCGCGCCGTTTTGGGAGCATGTGGCAGGGTAAGCTGGAATTTTGTATCACGCAGTCTACAAGAGAACCTAAACTTCTATTCAACAATAGAGTCAACGCAACTCGTGCAAAATCAGACGTTGATTTCATAACATATGTGGAGATGGCGAAATCAAAAGGCGACTGCTCTGATTTAATCGAAACTGATGTGCAACGCGCATACGGAAGTGTTGTTCCTCACAGACGTATACAGAAGGATGAAAATGAAGAAAATATTGCCGTTGAAACAGTTGATGGAATTTTACTCGGCCAATTGAGCTCAATTTTACATGCTCTTTCGAGTCGGTTTCCCGATGTTGGGTACTGTCAAGGAATGGATTATATCGCGGTCCATATACTGGATTACACGAAAAAGCATACTTCAGTAGATTCAGACGATACCGTAGACTCAAGTAAAGTCAGCTCTTCTTGTCGCACTGCAGCCACTTCAGAAGAAGTAGAACGCGCTTTCTGGTTACTCGTCTGTTTGTTCGAGCAATACGGTCTTCGACAGCTTTTCTTACCTGGACTCCAAAATTTACAATCTCAATGCTTCCAACTGAAAAGGATAATAGAATTGACAATGCCATCGTTGGCAGAGCACTTCGAGAAGAACAAAGTCATCACCGAAATGTACATGGTGGGATGGTCTCAGACATTATTCCTGTATTTGACCGTTCTTCCTCGTCAGAGTTTAGATAGGATTTGGGATATATTCGTATGGGAAAAGAACCCCAAAATAATTTTGCGAGCTTCGTTGGCTTTGTTGCAAATCGCAGAACCATACATTCGCGACCAGGAAACGGATGAAATCATGCAGTTTCTGAGCGGTTTCAATGGGCAATCTGAGGTTTGTTGTATATTGCCCTCTGGCCCTGTATTGTCATTGTTGTAACCTATGATCATTTTAGGAGCTACTCAAAGAGAAAGACTTATTGGAAAAAGCACTGGCGGTCAAAATCACCACTCCTGTCTTGTCCAAATTACAGCGTCAGTGGCTGAAACAAAAGCGGATTTTAGATCACAAAAAAAGCTTCCATTTCCTTTCACCTAAACAAGCCAAGTAAGCATGGGCAGTCGGATCTTCTCGAAAGCTTTTTAATCAAGTTGCTTGGTACTGAAAGAGTCAAATATGTGCTACTAACGGAATTGTATGAAGCATCCTTGACTAGTTGGTTGTAGACAAAGCCTTTTGTAATATACCATGAGTGGAGCTTACTTAAGCTTTGTATCGTATAAATACTGTGGTATGGCCTAGCTGTATGCCTTATCATGCGAAATTACAACTCTGTAGCGGTACGGAATCCTTCGGTGCCTGCATGTGAGGTATTGCCAAGCGCTCTTGCTTGACTTTGTTTTTGACATCGTGCCAGAGCGCTACATATTTAAATTTGAACAACTTCCCCCATTTCTATCAGATTTACATGAGCCTGGCGTTTGCGCTTAGTCGATGCCTCTAATCCAGCGGTATGGAGTGGCATCAACTGGAGAGGCGAATGCGATCATAGGGAATTCTTCTATTGACCTTACAAATTTCTTGCGGTACGTGTCAGCTTACTTATCAACGCACTATGCAACATTGCAAAGAATATACATTCAATCAGTATCGATTTCGCGTATCGTCAAAAGACCAAACATATCACGCAACATTTCAAGAACACCATTTAGTACATAGTTCAATTGATGCGGAGGAAGAAATTCATCTTGTGTCGATTTTGCTATGGTAATCAATTGAGGTCGAGCCAACGAAGCTTCTGTAAAGAGTTTCTTTAGATCTTGTATCAAGTAGTCGATCTCAAGAATGGAAGCTTCATAGTGCGGCTGATCGAGACAAGGCCCGCCATTCCAGACCATATCTCGTGTCTTCTGATCACATCGCAATAAAAACCGATAAAAGCTCTCTAGAAGTTCTTCTGATTCTTCGCAGTAGAATGGATTTAAAGCCTGAACTTTGCCGTAAAGTATCTCTTTTGAATAACCTGTATGCTCTTTGCCGGGGGGCAATGTGCAGGCTTCCTCAACGGCCTTCATAGCTAGCTCAAACCTTACCTGTCCTTCCATTCTTGATTCTGGGGCGACTTCTTTATCATGTTCTTTGTACTTGATGTTTTTATGGAATATGCTGTACAGCATTCTAGTAGAATTAACACCGCACACTTTAACCAACTCTGTATCAGAACGAAATTCAGAATCGCACGCGGATAGTTGAGTTTCTTCCTACCCGAATAAAATGGATTCCACGTCGAGAAGTAATCCAAATCGATATCTAAAATGTATCCATTTTCCGATGAGTCGATCACCTGTCTCAATGCCTCGCGTGTGCAGCACTCAGTCTCCGACATAGCTGTAGTAAGATTGAAAAGCATGTCGACTTCTTGGATTCTTGGTAATCTCTCGAAGGCAGTGGCTTTACGGACATGTAAATCGACATACCTATAGCTCCACATGAGCGTGTAATGAGCGTATTGAAGACGAAAAACATTACTTTATTGTCTTTGGCATCAATTCAGATTCTCTGGCAAACAATTTCTCATCTTGTAAATGCTTTTGCACTGAGGTGACTCCAAGTCGCTCTACTTGTCCGGTATCAGAACGAAGGTGACCAAGTAGATAGATTTGACTATACCCGTTTGAGAATGCCTTCCGACTGCAACGTGAAATTCCGTCATTTGGTCCATCTAAAAGAGAAATTCATTCGCCTTGCAAATACCATAAGTCTATTCGCTTACTTGATTTGACCAAGGTGACTGAATCCATAAGAATCGACTTACATGACCTGCATAAATCAGAGGCCATATAAATTCGGCTATTCCTAATCACCCCATCAGTCAGAATCACATAACGTATACGACGACTGATAACCAGAGATAGAAGAATCTAATGCCTCATATAGCTCGTCAGGTCGGTAGATAATACGACTCGGATCTTTATCTCGAATAAATGATAGATCAGGATGAGCGTCAATGTGCACGAATCCGAGTTTATCAAATGATAAACGATGTTGCCGAATCGCCTTTGAGCATTCATAGAGTGAATAACATCCGAGCTCATAAAGCGAATAGAAGGGAGGCACCAGATGAATTTCAGGCAGTATATGGTGATGGTCATCCACAATGATAACTACACAAGCTGACGAGACCATGGAGACCGAGAAACGTGCAATAAAGCCCCTCTTGGCTGCAAAAATTCCTCAAATTCTATAAACGGTAATATTTTCGGCAAAGTTTCTTCCCTGTTATTGGTGGATGCTTGAAATGCATGGCTTCTACAAGTTGATTTGACAAACAATGACTCAATCTTAAGCGAGCTTAATTATAGGGAAGCACTGCGACACATTGCTCCATGTAGTTGCAATGCGAAGTATATATAAAAGGTTCTCAAGTGCATTGTTTATTGAGTAGACTAATAGACGTGATCTCATGTCAACTGCTTACACTACCAAGCTCCCCGCGCCCTGACGTATATTCTGTCTATAGTAATCACTTTCTTGAGATATACAGACATCCGATGAGAAATGTTAAAACTCACACCCTTAGCCAGGAAAGCTTGCAGTGTCACTTTCAATTAGATCTTCGCTTCGTAATTTATACTTTTGTTCATCCACCTTACATTATAAATTCCGCTCCTAATTCCGAACGTCATTATACACCATCCGTTAGATAGCACAACAAACGCCCAATCTCATCATGAACCACACAGCAAGACCTATTTGCGTAGACTATGCATGTAAAGCTACAGCTGCTTTTTTCGTCCGTGAACGACAAGCACAGTCGTTCAGAGATTATCGTGCTCGTCCTTATTTGAGGTGGTTGAGGCCACACTAGGACACAAGCAGTGGTCATCCTCGAAGATTAGAACGTGAATATACGATGAAGAGAAGCATTATAAAAAATCGCGCTCCCGCACCGATTCAAATTACTGCTGAACAGATCCTCAGGGAAGCACAAGATCGAAAGGAGAATGTTTCGAGAGCACCACGCAGAAATATCGCTGATAAAGACGAGCTCATCGAGTATCGTATGACCCAAAGAAAGCAATTCGAAGATACACTTCGTCGACAACGACAGCACATTGGAACCTGGATCAAATATGCAAACTGGGAAGAACAGCAACACGAGTTTGAGAGAGCTCGATCCATCTTTGAGCGAGCGTTAGATGTTGATTACCGAAATTCGAGCATTTGGCTCAAATATGCCGAGATGGAGATGAGGTATCAGTTTATCAATCATGCACGTAATGTTTGGGATCGAGCTGTTACATTGCTTCCAAGAGTGGCTCAATTCTGGTACAAATACGCTTTCATGGAAGAGATGGTCGGAAATCTACCGGCTGCTCGTCGTATATTTGAGCGCTGGATGGAATGGCAACCTGAAGATCAGGCATGGTACTCTTATATCAAATTTGAGATGCGTGCAGAAGAGATTCCACGTGCCCGTGCACTGTATGAACGATATATATCATCTCACAAAAGTGAAAGAGCTTACCTAAAATTCGCAAACTGGGAGGAAAAGCAACAGCATCAAATTGTATTGGCCAGATGTATTTATGAACGAGCTATGGAAGAATTACGTCCCGATGAGCGAACGCAACTATTTTACACAGGATTTGCATCCTTCGAGGAGCGTTGTCAAGAGTTCGATCGTGCCAGAGCCATTTATCAATATGCATTAGATCAACTTGATCGAGAAGATGCAGAAAATCTTTACCATGCATTTATACAATTCGAGAAAAAGCATGGAGATAAGAAACGCATTGAAGATGTTGTAGTCGCAAAACGGCGCGTTCATTATGAAAAGCAAGTCACAGTCAATGAGTTTGATTACGATGCTTGGATAGACTACATGAAATTGGAAGAAACACAGGTCATTGAATGTCATGACAATCAAAGAGAGGATAAGATTAATCGGGTCCGGGAAATATACGAACGTGCGATCGCCAATGTGCCACCAATGCAAGAGAAAAAGTATTGGCGACGGTATGTATATTTGTGGATCAAATACGCCATTTTCGAAGAGTTGATTGTACGCAAAGTGAAATACGATAATCTGTCGTTCGAGACAGCGAACGATAGCGACGAAGATCGTGTAAAGCAGGTCTATACGACTTGCCTCGCCTTGATCCCTCATGACGTTTTCACATTCGCTAAAATATGGATCATGTATGCAAAATATCTAGTCCGACTTCGTGATGTTCAAGGCGCACGCAAAGTTCTGGGGCAGAGTTTGGGAAAGTGTCCCAAGAAAAAGCTTTTCACCAGCTACATCGAATTGGAATTGATGATGGGCGAAATTGAACGATGTCGTACATTATACGAAAAGTTTTTACTTTTTGACGCTTCTGACTGTGAAACCTGGCAAAAGTTTGCCACGTTGGAACAACAAATGGGTGAGAGTGAACGTGCGAGAGGAATATACGAGCTAGCTATACAGCAACCGGTTCTCGATATGCCTGAAATGATATGGAAGGCTTACATCGACTTCGAAATACTCAATCAAGAGATTGAGAAGGCACGACTGTTATATGAACGGCTATTGGAAAGAACAAAACATGTCAAAGTTTGGATCAGTTTTGCTCAATTTGAGTTCTCACAAAGCAAAATGGTAAGTACTGACCTCAATGCAAGTCCATCTACAAGTCTTGGAGCAGCTAGGGAGGTTTTTGAGAGAGCTATTCGGCATCTCAAAGAGCAGCAGCAATTATGTTTGGAAGAAGAAGCAAACGTGTCTAATTCCTTATCGTATGAGAAGAAAGCCGAACGAGCGCTTTGCCTCGAAACCTGGTTAGAAATGGAGCAGACTGTATCAACAAAAGATGTCACGCAGATCCAAAAATTGATTAAGATGCAGCCTCAAAAGGTGACCAAACAAAGAATGGCATACGCGGAGGATGGGGTGCGTTATAGCAGAATGTGCTTTGTATCTATTCTAATGCTTCTTCATTTGCATAGACCGAATTGGGCTTGGAAGATTATACGGATTACGTATTCGCGGACGACGAAAAAGCACAAAATCATATGAAACTCCTCCTTGCAGCGCAAAAGTGGAAGAAAACAAAGCTTGCGGAGAGTGATGATCAGCAGGATACTTAGGTGGTAGAAAATTATGCAATTGTATTCACTCGCATAATATTGCGCTGTCTAAGTTATAAAGATTTGTCAATCGGCAGATGAAGCAAAATGATCACGGGATTTATTTATCCTTTCAGCAATGACTTTTTTGGCCAAGTTCGGCTGGTCGTTTTTTTGGTTTGCCGACTTCCTACAATGGAGCATGAATATGTAAATTATTAATAGAGAGGGACTACTTCAGATGAATAATAAAACCACCGCCAAAATCCGTCGATTTTCACAATGAAAAGCTCCTGCAATAGAGCGAAGCGTGCTCATCGCTTTCGCCTTCTCTTGCAGGATGATGTCATAATCATACAACGAGCCAGCTTTTCGGAATGTCTGGCAATTCCTCGGGCAGCTATATCGTCGGTGGAAGGTTCCTCGTCGACTGCAGATGAGCCTATTCGTTCGTCGTTGAATATCGCGGTAGAGGATATCAAGACCTTCTCACCTCTGCATGGCCGTATTCTTGGTTTCGATGCTATATACGGAATTTTTTGGCTGCTGCGCGGACCTTATTTAGCGCTGGTTTCCGAATCTAAAGTCATCTCGAACAATGAGATCCACAAGGAGATTCGTCAAGTGATGAAGCTGGAGTTACTGCTCATTGCCGCATATCAAAATGAAGCTCCACTTACTCCTGAAAAAGAACTTGATGAGTCACGTTATCTCGAAATGTTGACGACTAATATCGATAAACTACAATTGCATTTTTCATTTGAATCGGACCTCACTCACTCCTTACAGCGTACGTTGATTATCGGGACAACATGAAACATGACAGAATGTTAAATTCCTTGCAGGAATTTCTGAGCTTATGCCGCCTACGTCTCCTGTCTCGCAAGATGACAACTATGCAGCTATCGCGGAACGAGCCGACCGTCGGTTTTGCTGGAATTACGTTCATTGTGCTCCTTTCTTTGGTACAGATGCATCGTTTGAACTCTATATTTTATCTGAGTGGGCTATCTCTTTGTTTTGGTGCAGAAAGAAAACTCTACAAGTGGATAACACCAATGATGCAAGGATTCATTGAAGTTACAGAGTCTATACGTGTGAATGGTACAACCTTTAAAATGATATTCATTTCTCGACGATCCTGTCGCCGTCCAGGGACTCGTTTCACGATGCGAGGAATCGATGCGGAGGGGAATGTGGCAAATTTTGTTGAGACGGAACAGATTTGCATCTTCCAAGATGGTCGTCGGACCTCGTTTTTGCAAATTCGTGGATCGCTTCCATTCCACTGGTCTTCACCAGTGAATATGAAATACGTTCCTCCAGTGTATCAACGCAATAAAATTGAAAAAGATGTGGAGGCATTTCGAAAACACGCATATGAACTTATGCAGCTGTACGGCCGGGTCATTCTGATTAATCTGATCGATAAAAGGCGGCATGAGCTACAACTGGGTAATACTCTGACTAAAGTGATTGGCGCCGCAGCGAATCAAGACTCTCATATTCTCGCAAATATTCGACTCGTCTGGTTTGACTTTCATCAAGAATGCCGTAAAATGCGATATCAGAATCTTGTGAGACTCATACAACTTGTCGATGATGATTTTCGCAATTATGGGTACGTAAAGTCCACTTGAAAGCTCTTACAGCGTTTTATGAGATGTCTGCTCTAGATTTTTTTGTCGAGATGCTGACGGTACGGTTGCACAGACGCAGTCTGGAGTGGTCCGTACAAACTGCATGGATAACTTGGATCGAACGAACGTTGTTCAGGTACCTCATCTCTACCATTTTATTGTCACTATGCATTCAAGAACCATGCTTCTTGCTAGTCGCTTTTTGGCCGTCGAAGTCTTCTGATACAACTGAATGAGATGGATGCATTACAAGGCGATGTCCTCAATACAGTATTTTATGATTTTGAGAATGTTTTCAAACATGTGTGGGGTAATCATGCAGACGCAATCAGCCGAATGTATGCGGGGACAGGTGCTCTCAAGACAGATTTTACTCGCACGGGGAGACGGACAAAGCTTGGTGTCTTTATGGATGCGTATAACTCTTTTCTGCGATACATACTGAACAATTTTATGGATGGTTATCGTCAGGATGTACTGGACTTGCTTTTGGGGAAGTATGTGGTCTCCAGGCACGCGCCATCACCGTTTACTTCATCACAAGAAACAGTTGAATCAGTTTTGAAAAAAGTTCTAGGCCTGACAGGAGTAATGCTCGGTTACGAAATAATGACTAGCTCAGCAGCCTTGTTTGAACATCTCGGAAGAGCTATAATGTGGACCGCACTCATCTGCTTCATCTATCTGTTTATTTTGATGAAAAAAGGTCACACGTATGGGGAGCGCTTAGTTCGCTTGCCACGATTCCGTCCAAGGGATGGGTGTACGACTCAATGGAAGGATTAGTACCTCGTGTAATTTCATAAGAAAATAATAAATTAGTTATACAGCTTCAAAATTGAAGGAAAGAAATGAACGAAGCTTGTGATAAACTGCTCGTATCTCTCTATCCCAAATACTCTGTATCATAAACTCTTGAGCATAAAGTTTGGATCCCGATGGTACTTTGCTTCAAAACGCTCCATCCATCGATCAAAAAGATTAGTTGGTATAATCATTTGCGATTGGTTGGTGCCGTTGGAAAAGGAAGTCATATAATTGAATAAATCCATGGCTATTTTGAGTGCAAACGTCTTGCGCTCTTCATATCCACTGGTCTCGATCCCAAGATTCTTTACACTGTCAAGTGACTCAATAGATATGCCAAGCTGTAGCAACGGCTGACCTTCGATGTCCGGTTGTGTAGTCCACCCTGTACGAAGAATTGCACTCGGTTTCTCTTGGAAGACCGTTCCAAGAAGTTGCCAGTTTTGTAACGCAGGGACTGCGTAATAAAGAACCGCTATGATCGTGACATTTTCTTAAGATTATGTATCTCATATGTCCGAGCAGAACGTACCCCCAAATCCAGGCGGAACTGGTGAATTTGGAAGCAAAAAGAAGGCAACGTCAGTAACCTGTCCAGGATCTGGAATCTCAGTAACATAGCGAGCTGGTCCAATCTCTCTGCACGAATAGGATCATGAGAAATTTTACGAAATTGTTTCGACACTAATACATGCCTGAAAGCGGTAAGAATTGGGCGACCAGCAATGACCAAACCGAATTCTCCAATATTCATTTCTTTTTTACCTCAAAATGCAAGGGAAAACGTATTAACACTATTTATTCGAGTAATTCACCGAAATTTTATTATTTACACAAAGTTGATACAGCTCTATGCACTCGATCACTTTGATCTTTTGACCGACACAATACAGGACTGAATCCCTTGAGCAAAGACTAAATGCTAATTTCCTACCCTCATACACGCCGATGTCGTATTGCTTTCTTCTTCTGCAAGTTGTTGACACGTCGTTTCTGATCCAGGCTTACGTCAGCAACTCGAAATGAGGCAGATCGAACGTCTGCTGAGTGCTCTTCTAGGACTTCCTTTATCATTTCAGCACTCCACTCGACCTACTTCATTTATTAGGACTATTTGACAAAGCAAACAGTGCTCCTCGAGAGGAACTGGAGGAGCTTTTCTGGATTGTGGGGGTTGAGATCAATTCGGATTGAAAATTTGCTGGCGGTGAATAAACACTCGTAAAGCTTCCAGAATTTTGTTTCCCTGTATCTGATCGGGTCGGGATCTCAAGATTAAGAGACTGCTGTGAGCACATTTGAGCTGAAGGCAATAGGTGCTCATCCAATGCTGCGAATAAACGAAGGGATGAGTGTCAAATCAAAAGAGAAATTGTTGCGAGGAGAATGCGTACCGCTAGTAACGGGATGCTGAGTTTGGTCTTGATTGATTGCACGCAACTCCCGCGCCAACGCAATTTGTTTCAAGTGTATGTAAGCAAGCACTCCGAATGAGATAAGTAGTACGACGAGGCATATTATCACAATATACATCCACCATTGCCAAAAGAAGCATTTGTTACTTCGGAATGGCCAATAGCTAGAGATGAGATTTGATTTTTTATCTGACGGACTCAAGCAATCGCACATGCTTTTAGAGGCAGCCTTAGACCTATCCAAAAAGCCATTGCGTAATACTTTTTTTGATTTCACTCCATTCGGACAATTATCTGCGATTGCGAAGCCTACTCTCTTCGTTGTTCGGTCGTGAACAGTCAATAATCCATCCATAAAAACGTCTCCCAGAAGCGTTATTGACCCTTCTGAGATACCAAATACTCGGCATGACATTACACCGCCTAAATCGGTCGACACTAAGACTGGACGCCATATATACTCTGGTGGTATCGTCACAGTGATTGTATCCGTGACTTTCGAGTCCACATTCTCTGTAATGGCCAAAGAGAAGGAAATTGAAGGAAACTTCGATAAGATAGAAGTAGGATTCGATGGATCACACATCCGCGAGCAGCAGGTCCAATCGTCACTGAAGAACGAATCACTTACGTTTCCTTGTGTCACCGTACGTATTGTGGTCTTCAAAGCGGCAATCACCGCAGTGTAAACAGAAGAGGGCAATGCTATATTACTCGAGCCACTATCAACGATAGACTACAATTTCACAAATTGTTTGTTAGTCTTTTCGAGTAGTAATAATCACGAAACGCACTCGAGGATTGTTGATCTGTGCACACTCAATGCCCAAACTCGTATTGTTGACTCCGATATCCAGTACAATCACATTGTACCACCTCTCCTGTATTAGCGGCGTATACATAATTTCACCTGTATGATATTTTGTTCCGTTGGGTGAAGAAATGCCTCCCAACAAAACTTCTCCTGCATGTAAATTGATGGAAGTCCTGTTTGGCAAATCATAAAGTGGCTGCAAGGCGCCGCACATGAGTAAACTGAATATATCGGGAATCTTCCGTGCTTTCTTTACTGTCTCAAAGTACGGCTCTGGCGCATTATCAACAGGGGCTGCAATGGACGGGTATGCCAAACCAACAATTCCATCGTAACCCGCCTGCACGAAGTTCGATTGTTCTATTATCTCTGCAAATGGAAAGTTGTCGATTCGACCCAATCCACGGCCAGAGAATGTATCTTTCACTACTTTTCCAGACCAGGTTCCAGTTATATAGGAGACACTAAGTGTCTTCGAGGTGGCTTGGCACGTGGGCGAGATGCTACAATCATACGTGATGTCGGTCAAGTCTGCACAGCAAGTTGATGATACAGCAGCTGTGTTGGAAGACCCCGTATCAACTAATAAATTGAACTCATTCTGCAAGTTGCGTTATTGTGACGAATTATATAAGAAGTAAGAGCTCTTCTCCCACCTTTTTTGATGAAGGAACGCTTTCAGAATATACCGGACTTCCAATGGAGATTTCTATATAATAGGCTTATTCGCAAGAGCGTGAGTATGCATTTGCCAGATGATTATGCGGACGTACCAAGTCCAGTTGGAAGGCCGTATAGCGATTGCTGAATAACGGCCATTGCGATGTCCGTTGAGGAGTGAGCGATGGAGAAGTAGAGTGCGTAGAGGGATACGATTAAATCCCATATTCTGTACATATTTCTGACAAAAGTCGCATTACAAAGCTGCTAATAAACGTCGTAGCCAATGCACACTCCCGCGAATATATTATTGATTAGTCATTATGAGTAATGCAACTTATCAGCTTCTATTAAAATGAGAACAGTAACATGAATTGGAATCTCTGCCAAGGCGGAAATGAAATTTACCATACGAAAAAGTCTCAATATGAATTTTGAAAGTTGACTTCTCTATCAAGTGTCATGACTTCGAAACTGTTGTGCTACAGATAGCAATGCTGCGGTTAACGACTGAACAGCAGCAGTATGCGATTGTATTGTGGAGATGAGATTGCGATGTTTCTCTTTTTGCAATTCGAATCGTTTCTCCTCGATAGCTAATTTCCGTCTTTTTAAATGTAGAACCTCGTCCATTAGTTGTCGATCTGACGCAAGTATCTCCGCCTTCTTAGAGTGTAAATAGGATCCGCTGGCTTCTGTCCCTTTCGTTCTGTATGTTGAATTGACTTCGGGTGAAGCATCGTTCGCACCATGCATGTTATTATCCCCTGAATCGTGGGATCTACCAACGTATTGATCGTCATTATCTCGAGTTGAGATTCTGCTTGTTTTTTCGAGTATGTCAGGAGATTTTTTCGTGAGCTCTAGAGGACTAGAATCCAGAAGAGCCTCAGCAGCTCCACTCAAGTACGGGAAGCTTTCATCACAGTGACTTGAAGAATTACTTGACGTCTTACGCGTGCGATTATTCTTCCTCCACTCGTCGTGTGTTGATATCAGTCGATCGATATCCAGAAGTAGCTGTTCCCGTTCACAGCATTCTTCTTCGGATCCAGAGGCGCGTAGCGAATCCAAGTCTCTTCGACGATGCGCATCCAATAGTGTGTCAAATCTTCTCTTGCAAGCAATGTGATTCACATGGAACACAGCACCAATACCACTCAGTGCGCTGATTGAGGCAAAATCTTTATTTCCGTCTTCGCCAAAGCACTGATCCAGTTTGGTGAATTTCTCACGCATCGATAAACTGAATGCATCTGCAGCACTCGCCCACACTTCACGCACATATCCGTGTACAGCCGCCCATGGCATAAATTGTTTAATGGTGTTTAAAAGCACAATATCATGCTTTGGTTTAAAACGAAAAGCTTTTTTCTTTCTATAGTCATTTGTGGAATCGGAAAATGCAGGATTAGAAGCACCTGATGTTACCATTTTTTCCACTTAGCTATCAGGTCCAATGATAGAATTTCGCAGTAATGGCGTTGTCTCAGAGAGTAGGGTACAGATGAATCGTCGAGTGACAGTCAACGGTCATCAACGATCAGACATGCACTGAGTCATTGCACTCTCTTTAACACTCATCCGTGTGCATAAGCGCAGTACTATCAGAATATACTTGGGCCGATACCTGTTCTTCAGCGCTCTTCTATACTTTGTACGCTACAGCAAATTTCACATCTACCGCCTAATAAACACGTTTAGCCATACCACGCATTCTGGTGTACGTCATTTAGTTTACGAAGGCTGCAGCTAGCTTGGGCCAAGATATGAATGATTCAGACGCTAACTGGATACCAGTGGAACGCAATATGCTGTCAAGGCTATTGTATGCGAACCCGCTATGTCTGTTGTCGGTGTACAGCCCCAAGACAGGTTCAAAAAATGTGATGGCAATTACGTGGCTTACTTGTATCAACAATAATGTAAGAGATACACAGGTTGACGTTGTGTCATGTCATTGATGTCAAGGCGTACTGATCGCTAGGGTGCTTTTATATGCTCCATCAATTCTCGGCGACACACAGCTCGCTTCATAAGACAACCTGGAAGCTTTTTCGGTTTGTAATTGCATTCGTATCACAATCCATATGTCTTTGAACGGAGCTTCCATTGCAGTTCTCAACGTTCCGGTACAAGGCATGGAGGATATAATTCTGTCTATTGGAAGCTGTTCGGGAGCTTCCATCGATAAGTTCGAAGCGTTTGGTATCAAAACATGTATCCCGGGCTTCCAGTTGCAGTCACTTGAGTCGAAAGTGTGCGATGAAGATGGCATCAGCATCAAATATAAAACGCATTCCAAAAAAGAGAAACGGAGACTAAAACTTGAGCATGCACTACAAAGTACTATTGCCATTGAGAGCACAGTTGCTCATTGTATCTGTGAGATCAATTCTGTGCACGAAGACGACGGGCATCTGATAGTACGGTGTTCGCAACTTATCGCCTGGTGTCGTGAAGAATACTGGAATGGCCACCAATTTTTTCCTCGTTCACTAAGAGGTCAAGCAATGCCTCCTTCATTTCTCACGTTTATGGGTAGCAAAGTATTTGGGTATGTCGCACAAGATAACAAAATGCAAAATATTTAGTATTTCGATTTATCGGATTACAAAGCTGCCGTACAAAAGGAAAATATGGTACCGTATCACCTAAATATAAATACTTATCGCTATTATCCTCAAATTCTATTAAACGACCAGCTCGAAGGAACCTCCTTGTTTAGACCGTAACTATCATCTTCCAGAGGCTAAAAAGACTCGCAGTGATCATTCAAGTGGAAATGGTGGAAATCGAGGAAGAAGTATATCAGCGTCTAATTATCGCCATCCAAGTGAGTCATTCGAATAGCTCATCCAATCATGAGAAAAATCAAGCGTACGAGTTTTGTGAAGCATTTAAAGTGCGCTCTGACTCGATCTCATATGCTTTCGCCATCTACAAACAATCCACTGCGCTTTGTCAGAATGTGACGGCACCTGACGCATTGTTTGAGCTTCATATTCGCCGTCATTTTTCTCTACATCTTGTAGAATCTTATCTAATCAATCACTGGAAGTCTCTCACGGTGGACGAACAAGTACAATTACGAAGTAGTCTTTTACATCTAATATTCACGTCACAAAGCACAGAAAATGAACCAAATTTTGTTCGCGAGAAACAAGTCCTCTTGATTGTCGAGCTCGCCAAACGTCAGTTTCCACAACACTGGGAAAGTTTATTTTCAGATCTTTTTCATTGTTGCCCAGTGCCCTCGGAATCGTTAGCATTTCAATTATTACGCGTCGAGCTAATTTTCAGATGTTTTCGATTTTTGGCGGAAGATTGTTCCAACAATTCCTTCAATACGTCGCTCCCAGCTACTCGTCGCAAGGAAATTTTGCAAGGTTTAAATGCTTGTCTACCAGAGCTAGTGCCAATGGTGTACCGTGAGGTCGAAATGCAGTATCAGCGCTACAGGAATCGCACCGAAATGGATCAAGTAAACGAAGTCGACTTAACTCAGATCGAACGCTTAATTCAAGCAGGTTTGGAGAGTATGAAAGAATTTCTCGAATGGATGCCAGTGAAACGAGCTTTCATCGCTGAGTGTAATTGGATGTGGATCGAACTTTCTTTGATCACCGAGAAGCCATTTCGGTTGCTGGCCATGGAAGGTATACAGGTGTTCTTTTCACGAACATTTGAAAAGGAAAATCAGCTGATTTTGAAGCAAGTCAGTGCATATGCGGCCGAAAAGTTTGGGCAGCTTTCGTTCGATATCACAAGGGAACTTGTACACGATACTACGAGACTTGATGAAGAATTGCTGTTTCTTAGAAAAACCAACGATGCTATCGTAACCTGGTGCACCTCTCAGATAGATTGCTTCATATCTACATCGACAGACGTGAATGTTGTATCAAGGCAGGCACAACGCATTGAAGGAGGGAATTTGTGCTTGTCATCAGATGAAAAGAATATTGTCCAACGAATGTTGGAATATTCATGCCGCCTTTTTTGCCATCCGTCGTACGGGATTTCCGAAGCACAAAGCACAGCGTGGTTGAGTATGCTTAAGAATAAGCATCTTCTTGAACAGTCTTTTTTGGTGCCCATCATCGAGAATTTGAGGATTGCATCCTTTGAGAAGTATTTCAAGCTTGGATCACCGAGTCGTGTGGACCCTGAGCAAACATTAGCGTGTTGTTTCGATACGACGCAAGATCCTATGCTGCAGGCACCTATGCTCTCGTCATACATGATAACGAGTGTCTGCAGTGCTGAAGAATTTGACAGTGATGAAATGTTTTCTGCATTTTATGGAAATTTTCGATGCCGTTTGTTCAATATAATCCGTCACCTTCTTGCAATGAATCCAGAAAGATTCTTGTCCATGCTTTTGGAGCGTATGATACTCATTTATCGTCATTTCCCGGTGGCCATGGACAACCAAAATAGTCAAGGCTTTTGTACAGAATCAAGTACTACGTATCTCTGCCATGAAGGTCTATCATCCCTTCTGGATTGTGTGCTAAAGCAACTACCATCATCAGCGTTTAACGACGATGTTTGTCAAAAAGTACAGCAGCAGTTGTTACAAGCCGTCCTCATATTCAAAACAATCGATCCTCTACTAAAATATAGACAGCTACTCATGGTAGGATCGTTTGCCACTTTCTATGGACATGAATGCGGAGCCAGTTTTCTTACCCCAGTTTTTGAGCTTTTGTTTGAAAGTATTCAATTCTCCCTACCGGACGATATGGCTCTTCATTCACTAAGTTCTGAATCCATATCCGTTCGCCGAAGAGCGTTGTCCTCACTCGTGACGATTTGCCAGACAATCCCTGCGCAAATACTTCCTGTTCTTCCCGTTTTATGTACCAAAGTGCAGGAATTGTTCACGGCAGATCAAGTATTGGACGCAGAAGCCGTTCTTTTATACGAAGTTTTGGTGCTGGTTTCCAATTCCATCGAAAATGACCAAACTCGGATACAGTTTTTGCGGGAATTAATCAATGGAGTGCTCTCTGAGTGGACCAGCCCAACGATGACGAGCCTAGTGATTTCGCCAGAAAGCCTCGTATCAACAGTAGAAGCTTCAGTCTCCGATGTGGTGAATCAGAAAAACCTGAGAAAAGTGACGAAAACGTTGACGAGTATATATGGTATCTTGAAGCGAGCAAGTGTATGCTCTGGTTCTATCTCAAATCCAGGCCCCCTCCAGGCTCGCAATGAAAACTCCTCGACCAATTTTGACCAAATCAACGTGAAGAACAACACGTTTGCGAAAACAGTTTGGCCCATTTTACTCCCGAATTTGCTCGCTCTGACGCAATCATTGCATGCATTACGCATTCCTACATTCGCTCAGTCTTTGTGTAACACTACCGTGGCACGATTTTTACTGTATATGTCCCTCGATGAAGTCGCACAATTGCTGGGTGGAAAGAATCAATTGGATGACGATTTAGTCACTTCACTCCCGGGTGCCATTCGCTGGTCAAAATGGCAGAAAAATGTCCGCGATATCGTGTATCACATCATTGGGTTGATGTTTGCTCATCCAACGTTGTACGAGTTGGCAGTGGAGAATTCAGATCCGAGCGTTCAAGCTATCTTACACTATTTTGCGAGTGGAATCTCATGTCATTTGGATGTAATGGAGCATCGTCATTTGAAAGTCCTGATTGCTTATGTATACATTCCTTTTCTGCGAATGTGCCCGGCAGAACTGTACGGCTCCTTATTGGAACCAGTGCTCGCAAATGTCTTCAGGCATCTGTCAACGAGGCTTGAACGAAGCTTTTATGTAGATTCGACATCAAAAAACCATGCATCCGATAACTTGGCTAGCGGTACGATAGAGCCTGCTTGGGTTTCATCCATCGTTGGCGTAGAAGTAGCAAAAGTCGATGTTGCTCATGAAAAGATTCTGATGTATTTGGTACGACAAGTTTCGGAGCTTGTAGAGCGTGCTGTCGACCCCAAAGTGGTCGTAATCGCCGGTGCAAATCAGCAGAAGCACGTCCTTCGTAATCAAGATACTATGTTAATTGAGTACAGTCTGTACGAGTCCAAGACATTACCTAGGCTGCTGGGTCAATTACTCACCGAAATCATGGGCTGGAAGGATACACAGAGTTGTCGAAAAGCTGTGGTTTTAGCAGATAAAATGGTGACTTGCTTGCACGATCGACAGGAGTATCACATCTTGTTAGGAGTCGATTTCTTCAAGGCAGCTTTGAAATCTCTTTTTCTCGATATCGGCACTGTTAAGGAAGATGGTCTTAGATGGGAGCTGATCAATTTGATTCGTAATATTTATTGCCGTCTAGTGCTCGGATTGAATCCTGTTGATGAGTGCAAAGGTGTTGATCCAGCCCATCAGCCAGCTAAACCTGCCAACGAACTCTGCTTATTGCCTCGCGAAATACTAGTCTCTCTTCCCAAAATACAGGATTCTGATTTGGATTTTATTGATGCGTTCTTGCGAGAGAGACACAGTATCAAGACGCAAAAGAATGCGTTCAAAGAACTACTCGAAGGTCCAATGGAGACGGTGCGACAGAACTCCCTATCTATGAATTTGACAACATTGAAAAGAATTGACGATTTGCCCCACAAACTCGTCATCTTGTCCAAGCAAAATGAAGCCATCCAAAGGGAAGTTGCGCATGATCGTGCAAACTGGAATACAGCTTTCTTATTTGGCAATGATTGAATCCACCCAACACGAGATCACGAAAGACAGAGTTGTATTACTTTACTTGGCTACTTGTCATTTCTCTTCCCTAATTCCACAGCTACGCAACAATATCCGTTTTAGTCTGAACGGCCTTTCCTGGCTCGGACACAAGAGGTTCTGTGGAAAATTTTATATGTTTGAATTGCTGCTCATACACAGGAGACGCTGCCGAAGATTCTTTGCCGGCAGTCGAAGAACACAAACGGGACACTTTTTCATTGTTGGACAAAGCAGATACAGAAATGCCGGGAGCTTCATATTGGCATTCTGGAGCCAGAATTTTGAATCCCGCGGAAATCGCGTCACTTTCAGAAATATCGTCCAGCGCATGAAAAATCGATTTCTCGGCTAATTTTCGTGCAAGTGAGGCGTTAGGACATGGCAATGCGCGACTAATTATATCCGATCCACTTCGACACGGACTGAGATTCGGATCCTGGATCTTCTTTGTCAGTACGGCACTGTCAGGAATAGATTTCAACAGCGTCAATCCTGCGCCGACGCGCTGCATGGGGTCGTGACGGATCTCTTCTTGTTTTTTGATATTTTCCACGGCTGCTTCTGTTGCGCTTTGCAACGTTTCAGCAGCACTGGAAGTAGCTTCGGCTTCTGGATGATTGTTCTTGTATTGTTCAATTTGATAATCCGCAGAATCGAAATGCCTTTTTTCTCTCAATTTTTTCTGCATGAGAATATTTCTCGCGGATACAGCACCACTTGCCATAGATCGAGACGTCCCAAGAGCTCCATATCTTGAACGATCTATGCGGAATGCGTTTTCGCGGGTGCCGGCATCCTTATTATCAAATTTTTGGCTGGCTGTGTGATCTGATACTTCCGGCGACGAACAAACCCTTGTGTCGTCGCTGACTGAAGATCCGTCATCGAGTTCAGGCTTGGACCCACTAATCTCCTTCGACGATTCCGTTGCGGTATTATCACTATTTCCTGCCATCGCATAATCCGCTGAATCAAATCTTTTACGCTCTGTTAATTTACGTTGGATGAGGATATTACGCGCTAGTAGAGATTGCATCTTTTCGTCCCCATGTAGCTTCTGACCGATACCATCCAAGGTGGCGGTAGTTGTGTTTGATGTCGGCATATGTAGATCCATTGCGTTCCATTGTTTTGGATTGGTACCACGGGTCGCACTACATACTGATTTTGGAGTTCCTTGCTGTCGCTTCAGACTGAAGTATTGCTGTGAGCCTTGCATTGGCGCACCACCTGCAAAAAGTGCGTCACCAGCACCAGCTACTTGCTTCTTCTCCATTGAATGCGATGCCTCTGTACAAATGATGTTTGATAATTGAGAGTGCGGGAATTGCGCGAGATCTGCAAACAGTACGATATTCCTGTAGGTCTTTGTTTTTAGCTCATAAAAACGGCATTCGATAAGTCAATCCGGTGAGAAGTTACGTTACGCTTTAGTGCCTTTTTATGGAGTTGTCCCATCGGGCATCCGAAGCAACTCGACAGATATTTCAGAAACAAAACTGACACCCACTCACGCTCTGTTCGGAGCGAGAAAATGGTATCTCTCGGTTCGAATTTAGTATCATGCTCAGATTTAGTGCTCAAGACTTCCTCCTTTTCGTTTGAAATAATACTGATCTACTGGTCTACTTAGAGCAATGTTTATCCCTCCTACACTGTGAGAGCGCCAAACAGCAAGAGTTGCTCGGCGTGTGCTTTAATAGTCTATTCCTTTTATGTCTGCAGTGCAAATCTTTCCACAGTGACAGATCGTAGCGGAACACGTCACAGAGATGGTTGCTCGATTGACTAAATATGATAATTGCAAGTTCTCTTTCTAGGCCACAAATTTTGAATCTCAATAGAAAGCCGTTTCTTTATGTTACAGCGCCTTTTGGAAATTAACTGGGTTTACTTCTGGTTCGGATACAGCTGCTTTATGTAATCCACCACATTCAGCGAATATTGATTGTTACAATGTTGCACGAAAACGTGATGATTTCACGAGTCAGAATTTGTAGCTCCATATTTGCGTATCTTTAGTGTTACGTCCATTACTACACGTACTAGGTCCAACTCGTGCTACTTCTCTACAAACTGAATAAAGCACAAGGAAATCTATCATATTTTGGTGAAAGAAGCTGACTGGACCCTTCATACCAGCCACTCGACCCATTACGGTATTCTCATGTAATTACAGGCACATCCTGCTGCAAAAATTTAGAACCTGTTACTTGAATATGATTGCATCATGTGTCCTGAAACCCTGGTCAACCCGACCACGACCTATATCAATCCAGTAACTAACCATCTGGGACTGACTGGATGAGTTCGCCTGAAAAAACTTCAAGAACATGTACTTTATAATCCCATGGAAACGGTAAATATGAGCATCAAGAAAAGGCTGATACCGTGACCGTCTGGAGGGATACCTTCCCCAAATGTTCTTTGAGAACTCGCACGTCACTCTGACCAGTCAGCCACTTCTACAAATGCAGCAATAGACTACATGAAGCTTCCTGGACACAGAACGCCATAGCTTATACAGTCGCATGCGTGCCTGTACCCAGCCTACTTACTATGCTGTTTCCACTACCTAATTGACGTTGAAACGACACGAAAAAAAGGATCCTTTAATGTACATCATGTAGCAGTACATAGTACCATAGGCTCCTCTCCTTCGACAAAGGTATCATACTCGTACTGATACCTCACGCTGAGCTATCACATGACTAAATCTTTATTCGATCAGCTTGAAAGGGTTTTTGTGGTGTTCTCACTCTTTCTGGCTCTTTTTGATCGGGCATTTGTAAAACCGCTGCGTCATCCAAACAATCATGATGCAATTCTGTCCCAATCTAACAGACACAACAACATCTGACCGAACGTCGACTACTATTACTGCTGATGTTCACGACCCACAGAATTCTTCCAAAGGATCACCGAAAAAAGACTTGGCTTGTATTAATCAAAACCATGATAGTAGAAACCCGAATCCGATATCCTTATCCTCCTATGTTGGTTCAAGCGCTAAACAACAGTCAGAAACTTACTCGATGGTATCAGTTCTGGCCCCGTTAACCATGAGAGTAAGGTCGATCAAGACGGGCCCAAAACCTTCGATGGTATCTTCTAGCGACAGAACTTCCATGGGATCCCATAGCTCGATTAAGAAAGACTTGCCGCTTTTTCGTTCCTTACTCCATGCAGCCTTATATAGTACCTCTGGCATCCAGACCGTTGATGTTGAGGTCGGGTGATTACTTTGTCATACATTCTTTCTCAATGGTCGATGCTAAACCTTCATGTGATTTCGCTGTGATAGAATTGTACTTCGGTAATCTCAAAAAAGAGTATTTTTGAGAAGCCGATCCTGGTCACAAGCAGGATCCCACGAAATGCGGAAGCGAGTACGAATTTACCACCTTTAGCAGTAGAGGACGTGAGCAAATTGCTGGGTAAGTACAAATTAATCATATTGTCAGCTGCAGCATCTGACGTGAGCTTCTGTCAATCGCATCAGAAAACGGATACTCGGTACGATCAATCAACGTGGGACAGCAAGAATTTTTTAATTTGTCCCTTTTTAATTGGAATGAAGTATTCCCCCAAACAGGAGGACAGGATGCTGCTCTGCGACCTCAAGAGATTTGGAACGCTCAGTTTCGATTAACAGATTATACACAGCTCCAATCAGCGATATTGAAGGTTCCAGATGCAATCACAACTCTGGACTGGTTTTATCAATATTCATTCAATGCTTCCAAAGCATCAAGCACAAAACAGCTTATTCAGAGCCCGATAAACGAAGAAACATTTGGCGCAATATTTCGTTCAGGAACCTTTCAAGATTTTACAGTGTGTTGTGACGGGAAGGCGAGCTGGTATCATGTAACACAGCGAGAATTGTGGGTTTTCTTGGTACCACCTTCGGATGCCAATCAGAAATCCTTTACCGAGTGGAGAAAATCCATTCATGTGCGAACGCATTTTTTTGCATTATGGGCAGATCGTTGCATCAAAGTAATAGTGAGGACAGGTGATACTCTTGCAATTCCTCCAGGATGGATAACTGCACTTTATGCTCCGATGCAAGATCTTCACAGAATAGACGCAACATCACATTCATCATTCTATTATGGATATTTTCATTGCACCTATGCTCTGCCCAGTCAACTTCGAACTTACAAGTACGAGCTTACCGACTTTCCAGATCTACAACACCACAGTGTATGGCAGCCGGAGTACCAATTAAGCGCACGATTATGGACGGTGTTAAGTGCGTATACACAACGCTTGACATTCATGATGAGCATGAGTGATGACGATAGAAAAAATGTCAACGAAATCGAAAAAGCTTGCTTGAAGCAGTTTGTTGGTGCAGTACGTACTAATTTGTCTTGGCTTATGGAGTGTAATAAAGATCAAAAGCTCGGAGCAATTGTAAAACCAAGGGAGGAGCACGTCGGATGCGACATTCCTCAAACTAAACTGGAGGCAGAGACAATTTTGGATAATTTGGACAATCTTCTCAATTCATCTACCTGGTTGGAATTAAGTGAGCTAGAACCTCTCCCTTGTCAAGTTTATCCACAGCATGGAAACTTATATATAAACTCAACAGCGCCGATCCAGCAACTTGCCAATGGTACTTGGAGCTCAGTATCTCCATGGCCAAGTCCAAATCCTGAAAATGCGTACGCTCATCACCCAGATTTTACCCAAAGTCTGGGTACATTACTCAAGACAGAAGAACTGACGTCGGATACTTCGACAGTCATAACATGTGGCACAATGCCGTTATCGTCTTCTTCGTACATACAGTCTAGTCCAGGATACTCTCCGTATTTTCCTACACTCGGTCTCAAAACCCAGAGTACCCCAATTATTCCATTCTCTCCATCTCCGCCGCTAAGTGATCCTTTTGCATTTTATCCTCACTCCACTATGCAAAACAATTTGCTGGATCTTTCCAGCGTACAATCATGCTCATCTCAGCCGTCCTCTTATATGAACATCAACGATTCCGGTTTGAATCACGAGATTGATACTGCGCATCAACTACATAGTGCCTCACATATGGTGGAATTCTTCAATCGTCATCGCATATCTTGCCATCGTTGTGGGAACCTGAGGAAGAAGAATGTGAGGTGTCTGAAATGTCCGCACATCTTTTGTCAAAAGTACGTTCGAAAACCATGAGGCATCACACTCCTAAGCTAATCGAATTGATTAAGGTGTAGCGAAAAAATGATGCAAGAGCACGGGCAAGATGCATTTTTACAAGGCTGTCCTGTATGTAAAGAGAAGTGCTGCTGTGGGAAGAATAGATCATCTACGTGTCGTCGCACGGTAAGTGGCTATTTCTCTACACGAACTGGTACACTTACTATCTTTTTTCTAGTACCACTGTTACAAAAAGTGTCCAACGACAAAGGTTGTGCATTAGAGTACCGCTAGTCGCTAGGAAGTAATGTTCATTGATGTCCATATATGTTATTTGTCGTCTGATTGGACAAATCAATTTCGAGTCAGATTTTCTGACTTTAGTCATTCTGAAGTCAAGCATGGGACAAACGACGTCGCGCATTGAGCATGCTCGTACAAAGCATAAAAGCAAACCAAGATCCAGCAAATCGATTGAGGAGAAAAAGATCAAATTAGCGCAAACGACTGGTGTATTGGCCTTGACCGATTCGAAGCTCAAAGAAATCCCGATATCAATTATCTCGAATGGTGACTTGCAAGAAAAGCTACGGAGCCTGGATTTATCGCGAAATCAGATCACACGTGTACCAACAGAGATGAATACAGTACGATTCAGCAATATGAAGTCTTTAAAATTACAATCAAACGCAATCCATAGTCTCCCTGATCTTTCGCAATTGATAGCGCTCACAAAGGTACATTCGAGACTGATGTTCATCATTCCGACATAATCGTTTCTTTCTTTCAGCTGATCTTAGACAGTAATCAACTTTTAGAAATAACAGCCCCTTTGCCACCGAATTTAATCAAATTGTCGCTTCGAAGTAATCGGTTGCAGAGTATCACCACAAAAATCACAGATTGCATGGACCTGAGGAACTTGGAGCTTGAAGAAAATAATATCTCAGAAATTCCTTCTCATATTGCACACTTGAAAGACCTTGAGATGCTTTGCATTGACAAAAACCGCCTAACAGTATGTTGCGCTTTACTATTTTCGTGAGAGGTACTCACCACATTCGAACATTTAGGGTTTACCTAACTTCTTGGCTGAATGCCCAAGGTTAAAGGTAGTTTCAGTGCGCCAAAACAAAATCACAGGCTCTCGAGAGCCTCAAGCCATTGCAGAACAGATTCTGGCACACTCCAATATAGACATTTTGAACCTAGATGGAAATGCAATAACAAAACTCCAATTAGAGGCAATGAATGGGATCTCCCAATTTATGGAACGACGAAAGGAATTGAAAGACAAAGGAATTCTAGCTGGTATTTCTGCAGATATGAGCTTGTGTGGTTTAGATTGAGCGATAAAAAACTTGATAATTCATGTATATACTCAGCCTTATAAAGCTCTTGGATACCTCAATGCGACTTCAGCATGTCCGTCAGGTGCTTCGCTTGAATTTGGATCGTTTCTAACTGAAAGGGAGCTTGGTTATTTCTCCTTTGAAAGTCTCCGTTTGCATTACCTGTGTTGCTGCTAGTGCATGGAGGAACCTACAAAATGGAGCATAATGAGTATCGGCTGCGAGTTTGTTAAAAGTCATTTTACCGGAGTCGATCAGGATTAGTTTCTTCCCGATGAGTGTCGTATTCGGCACGCAGCCTTCTCCTTATGAAATTTATACGATCTTTTGTCGGCATCTTAGCAGCAGCACGATGAATTGCGCAGTATAGCCGCATCGATTCGTTCACTGCATTCATTTTTCTAAATGACGAACGTGCTGTGTATGAGTGACTTAAACTAGGATCAGACATGGAGCAATACCTATTACAAGTTCCAAAGAATCTAGCTGGAGAAATTCGATCTCATATTGCGAATGGAACAGCCCAAAATATTCAGCTTGTCTCGAAAGGTATGTCACCATGACTATATATCTCACTACACACTCATGGACATGTTACTAGCGGACAATCGACACTTCACATTCGTCTTAAGCGGAAAAGAGTATTTTGCGAAAATTGGTACTATCCAAACCACCGGAAAGCTCATTCACTATCTTTTTATCGACTTTAGCGCAACTTCCATGCGTATTGGAAACACATAAAACTTACGATGACAACTTTTTTTACAAGAGCGGTGAAATTGGTCAAATGTTCATTGTTTGCGAGAAAGAAGACGAGAAAGAAGCTGCGAAAACTATCACTGAAATTAGTAATGGAATCACACCACCGAATACAAATGTTGTCAAGCGCAAATATGAAAAAACGAAGCATTATACACCGTTTCCGGTTGATCACCATTCATTTTCTTTAGGAGCTAAAATCTCGTTCGCTCGATAGAAACCTGATGTTGCACGAGTGGAAGAAGATTTGATCAAAATTCTGCAAGGTGGACCTTTTGAAGAAGTTGGTAAGCAGGGGCTCGCATAAGCTTTTTTCAGAATTTGAATTCTCTATAGAGGAAGAGCTGGTCGAATTCCATGATTGGATGGTCGATGAAGCACATCCGAATGGCCTGATTGTCACGGATGAGATGGAATTGATACGTCAACATCCTGAGTACCTGAATCTGACTCTAGGAGGCTATACAGAGGAGGAGATGGATCGATTGCAGCTCGAAAACGAACTCGAAAGTGCAATGGATTTGGACTCTGCAGGAGCGGAGCTTGAAGATTTGTCGTTCAACCATATATCTGATGATAATGTACCTCCAATGACCCACGCACCGCTAGAAATGAATGACGAAATAGAATCACAAACTAGTCGAGATTTAGAAGGGTCTTCTTGCTTGGCACCTAGGGCGAGCCCATCTTTGTCGCAAGATGACGATGGAGTTGACGACCTTGAAAATGAATTGCTGGACGGCTTGGATGAGAAGTCAGCTGCTGGAGGTAGAATGCTGTCGTGTAGTGTTCATTTTATCCGAGCTTACTGCTCAATCATTGCAAGTAGATGCATCGTATCAACAGAATCCAAATTATCTCGAATTGGTTGCGACACGAGAACGACTCCAGAAGTGTCTTCAGGATTCTAATAGAAATATTTTCGAGCTTGCGGCCAAAGTGGACGCCAACTCTAACATAGTCGTCAAGGTATATCACTTTCGTACTTTCATTGTCGGCTGCTCAAGTCAAATCGTATTTCCAGAATCGATTCAAGCAGATGCTTGAAACAACACAAGCACAAAAAGCGAAGATCGCTCAAGAACTCGTAGAAACCGTAGAAAGAATCAAACAGATGGAAACTGTCTAAGCTTCCTTGAAAATCAGCAAAAGCGTCATTATTGAAATTAGCCACTAAAAGGGTCGTCTGTGTCTTCCTTCAACTCAACTGCGCAATCAGTGCTCGTGTTTCCACTTGATTAATGCTTTCGCCAAATCATCAGTTAAGTCAAGACCGGGTATCTTCTTCAAACCCGCGATGTCATGTTCAAGATGGTCTTTTGAGCCTTTTTTGTCGTGCTGCGACACAAATCAATGAGATGAATGACACTTTCTAGTATATGTGTAGCTTTACCACATCGGTTTGGGATTTCAGTTTGTGTAGTAATTTACGCAAAGCTTTTTCGTCCTCCTTGCTGGATCAGAATTAGTCAATGGGATAGAATAGAAGATACAAACACATACTTGAAGTAAGATTTCTCCGCCGCACGTTCTTTTTGATCAAACCGATCGCTGAAAGATGCGATGAGGAATGGTGTTTGACTCGGTAAACATACATGCGGTAATCGGACGGATCCGCGCTGAAGAATTCGACACAATGCCATTTACAAATCTTTTTTTAAATGCTAGTTTTTGTGTAATGTACATCAACTATCAATTCGCTCTCTATTTTGCCTACGTTATCATGTAATTCTAGGATTTTTTCAAAGTCTGCGAAGGAATTCTCAATCCTACTGACTTGCTACCTATTCCTTTTTCCATATTCGTGCTTTTCTGTAAAAACACATGATAGGGATGCGCTGCAGATAGATATCGATATTACGCTTACCATTTTGCGAGCGGGTTTTCGCAAAAGTTTGGTTTCGTTCTCCTGATTCAAGAGTCGATTTTCAGATTGGTCGCCATATTGATCGTTGACCTGCCCACACTCACTATGGAAAGTCTCGTCCGATTTATTCGTCCGTTTAATTTGCTCTGGTCCATGTTCACCGATTCTCATCTACAGAAATAGTGTATCAGCTCCACATAAGCACATCGAATCTTAGACAACCTCCAAATGATGGAGCCTTTCCTCCAACGCAAGCGCCTGTTTCTTGATCCTACATTCGTTGTTCGTATCACTCTGCAATATAGAAGTCACTATTTGATGGTTGCAACTCACTTGCAAATAATATCATGGTAATTGCCAGCTTGAGAACGGTTACGCTTCTCTTCCGATGTTATTAGCAATCGTCTCTCGCTGAGTCTTTTCTGCGGAGTTGATATTGCCGAGGTAACTTGTTGTCGCTAAACACCGCACGAATTTAACGAAGAGAATGATAGTTTCTGTGTGGATGTGAGGTACCAACTGCTTGACGCTTGAACAAGTTACTTTTGATAGCCTCTCAATGTGATTTTCGGATTTTGTTAGTTGATTGACCAAATCTTGCATGAGCTTTCCAACTTCTAGCTCAGATCTCCTAAGATCCGCTTCAACTTGCTCACGGAAAGATTCCATGGACTTTCGTATCATTTTATCACCACAATTGCTACTAGCCGGTTTTGATTCGAGTCGTGAATCCATCTCGATTTGCAGGGAAACGATACTTTTACCGAGAAGCTGCTGTGCGTCCAGCGTTTTACGTACCATGTCTCGTAATTGCGTCGTCTCCGCTCGAGAACCATCGAGCTCATCCTCTATTTTTTGAACAATGATGTCGTATCTGGATGCCTGAGTCTCATCCATCCGCTCCAGCTTTGCGTACATATCTCTCATTTTTTCTCCTTTCCATAAAGAGAACTGCTGGTGCTGAACATGGTGAAATCGATCATGTTGTTTTCTTCAAATCTGTCATCAACTACTTACCAGATCTTCATTCAGATGTTCCAGTCTTGCGTGTTTTTCTTGCATGGTACTTTGTACGATATCGTGTTCGCTTCGAAAAGAGTTCCTTATGGTTTCTATATGACCAAATAATTTTTCTTGAGTGTCTTTCAAATCCTGCATCCTTTTCTCGGCTGCACACAATGTCAACCGGCCATTCTCGGCTTCCTTAGCTAAGAAACTCCGTAATTGTGCGACTTCTTGACCCATTTGCATAGTGAGTTGATCCGTATTGGATTCCAGACTCCGTAAATTACTTTCCATCGAAGCAATTCGGTGATTGTGGTCATAAAACTGCGACGAACACTGCTCCTTCCATGTATCCAGAGATTTTGCTATCACCGCTCCATTTTCCGTACACTCTATTCTTATCTGCTCTTGATAATCTTGATTTAATTGAATGATCTTTGAAAAAGAGGCAAGCTTTTTATCCTGGTCATTTTGCGATGTTTCCAGCTCCAAAAGTCTTTTTTCAAAGGATTGCGTGGCCAAACACGCTGCTGATACTCGCTCTAGCTGCACTTCCAAGTATGAAAGGTACGCATTTCGATCGGTCATAACTTTCTGTACTGAATTTGCATTATCTCCCGCTTTATGCTTTTGCAACGCATTCGACCGCATATATTCTTCAAAGTAGGATCCCGATGCATTGACGCGCATGCTTCCTGTGTCGACTCAAGTTTCCAATCATTGTGATTGGGTAAAAACAAACCAATGCCGTTTATCACAGTCACTTCTATGTCATAAGGCATCCATGCATCGAAGCTTCTGCATCGCAAGGGAATATCGTGTAAATAGTCTAAATAGTCTGTTGCATTAAATGATAAACTATCAGTGCACCAGAGAAATATTAGGTTTATGGTTACTAGCAAGTTGTTCCTTTTCATGTACTTTTACAAATTTATATAGGATAAGTATGGGATTACCATCTGGGTGATAAAGGCGACTTGTATAGTAGAAAAGGGCTTCTAACTACTAGGGTTCCATCATGTAAAATTATAAACTATTCACATCGCGCACGCCTACTCTATTCCGTGCATAACACTGAATCTACTCATTCCATTGTCTTTGCTGCACGGACTACTTGGTACAGAATCGCGGGCACCTTCCCATCGAGAAGAATTTGATTGCATTCAACGCTAGAAATCTCGCTGACTTTAAAGCACAGCATCTACAATCAACGATATACACACAGACTTCGTACGATGGATGTTTTCATCGCCCAACCGCAGGTCTTTCTATCATCTCCATCCGCACTCATACAATCTCATCGAGCACCACCCTCAGCTCCTCCTCAACGAGCACCGCCCTCAGCTCCTCCTAAACGACCACCTCCACCGCCGCCTACTTCATCGTCACAAATTGTGAAGGAAGCTGCATATCAAATTGTCAAGCCCACTCCTGTGTGCTCAAATGCGGCCACTTCACCCGTCTCTGCATCGTCTTCTTGTACCGCGGAATCAAGTCCATTGCAATCGTTTACCACCAAACAAGCAGATACTGAAGAAGAAAACCCACAGTTTCAAAGCTTGTCTCAAGAAAAACGTAATTTATTAACTCGCTTTATCGATGAGTCGGTGCAAGACGCTTATGAGCTTAGTCAAGGCCTGGGAAGAATCCAATGGTACGCGACCAAAACACGCGAAGGCGTTTCTATATGTCACGCAAAAGCCGATGCAAATTTGTCGATTGATGCGGCAGTACGGAGTAAATGTAACTTGATGGCATCTGTTGAAGAAATTTTAGATTTACTGACCACAGAAAGCACTGAAGAATTTTCAGGACTCGAAATGATCATGACTCCTCAAGAATTCCTCGACGGCCAGGTGTTATACACACTGCATCCAAGGGATCGTAGTCATCAAAATAATGTCCGCTTCGCATGTGTAAAATGGCATTGCTTAAAGACACTAGCTCCAGCAGTAACCACCCACCGCGATTATCTGTACGTTGAGCTGGTTGACCAGTTTATCGATCCGACCACAGGAGCCCTGGTTGGATTCCGGCTATCAAAATCTATCGAGTTGAATGAAATTCCTGTCGATGATACTGCCCATCTATTTGTACGTGCACGGACATTGATGCTGACAACAGCCACCGCCAAAATCATTGCTCCAGTCAAAGGCGAAGAACATACACTCAGCTCCTCTGTAGAGCTTTCATCAATGATCATCAATGATCTAGGTGAGCGTTTACCAACATGGCTGGTGAATAAAATGGTCGACTCAGCCGCATTGCGATCAGCCCGCCTGCGCGACCATATAAACCAGAAGAAAATGGATGTATTTGTCTTTGTTCGATCCAGCGAAATGGTGCCATTTTGTAAGCGTGTATGTTGTATCATTTGTACCAAAAGTTTTTCATTCATACGGAAAAAGTACAATTGCGTCGCTTGTGGTGATGTCATTTGTACTCAGTGCAGTATTCATCAATTGATTGTTCCCCAACAATACGCAGAACACATTGGCAAACGAAAAGCTAGGATCTGTATTCAGTGCAGTAGCAGAATTGGGAAGAAGAAAAAAGATTCAGAAACCAGCACTTGTCCCAGTTCGGTAATTTCCTTCGATGAAGGTGGTAAAACAGATTTTTCTAGAAATCGTGACTCTTGCGAATCGTACGTGTCTAGAAATTCAAGTGCCGGCGCACGAAATAGTAATGGTAGACTCGATGGAAGCTCTTGTCATTTCCGGACGGGAGGGGATGATGATATTCGACCAAGTTGGCTTTCAGTTGGAACGAATACAACACTTTCTATGGACTCAAATGCTTCTATGGAAGACTCAATCTCCAGATTTTGTACCACTCGTGACTCAATCACTGCTCCTCTGAGCCTTACCAGTAGCATGGATGAAGTCGGAAAATCGGAACCATTGCAAAGACCCACGGAGGCTCGGAAACACGTCTCAAACGTAGAAATTGATCTTGGAATTGGACGATACAAGACAAAATTAACGCGAACACAGTCAGACCTGATACCACCATCCCAAGACTTTGCACGTTCAAACAAGATGGAAAGACATTCCGAACGATGCGTTCGGAATCCCTCCTTGCCTTCACGTCAATATCTTTCTGAAACTGGAAGAGGAGATAATCCAACAATTGAATTAGAAGAAACAATTCCAGAAATAGTGATGAAAAAGACTACGCGCGTCAATTTGCGAAACTCCATTTCCGCAGAAGTGATTGCAGAAATTGGTGACGCAGAGGTGAAGCTCCCACATCGAACGTCCATACGACCGCAGCGTAGTCATGTACCAGAGGCACAGTTGCAGCGGCCCAAAAGAGATCCACCTGCCCGCCCTTCAGCTCCTCCGCCCAGGAAGCCGCAGCTACAATCGCTCCCTCTTCCTCCCGAGACCCCTCGATCATCCTGTGTGGATTTTGAGAACGATACAGCTGCCATGGCGAGCCTTCAAGTGCATTTAAATCGAATGACTGAGATTTCGCAATCCTTACGCGAATTGAATGTTTTTGACAAAAGGCATTTGCAGACACGAGCCAGCACAGTGAATGCTTTTGCCAGTTTGTCCAAGATGGAGGGAATTCCAGACGCAGTGGATCCACCTTCTATCACTATTTCGACGAGTCCGTTGCCAGCACTCGCTTTACATGAAGTTGATAGTGCTACCCTGGCAACTATACAACAAAGTGAAACTAGTCCAACGAATGCCTCATACTTTGTGGATGGGGACAAGACGTTCCCTGGTTTTCTACCCGACTCGGCGTTTGTCGAATCGCTCGAAGAAGGAGAACTTGCAGATGGATGGAAAGCTGTTCATTCCAAGACAACCGGCAAGATGTACTTTTACAATGAATCTCATGGAACAACTTCCTGGACTGTGCCGGACGCAGAACCTCAAACAGAAGACATAGATGCCGCCTATTTGATTCTATAAGACACACAGAATATATTGTTTCGTGACGTTCATTTTATCTTCATTTGTATGGACATAATTCAGAAGTATGGGCAGATGCGGGAACACCACAATAGGCGCACTCGTTTTCATTCTGAGAGACGGATGCTACTTTTGTCTCACATCCAGATTCATTTTTGTCGGTAACCTCAGCCTGGATGTCCGTCCGATGGTGGTCGAACCCGTCTTGATTCGATGCGATTGGCAATGGACTCGTGCTTGGATGCGATGGAAGAGTTTCGGGCGTTTCTGCAACTGCCGCTTTTGAGTTCACTGGTCTGAATGTCGCAAATCGTATCACTTTTTCTTTTCGCCCAAGCTTTCCCAGCAATCGAGTCACCTAGCCAGAAACGCTGCAAACTCAGGTTTACAGCTGCGAGGATTCGATAAAGAACATACTTGTTGCAACGACATGAGAGAAGCGTTGACTTCATTGATACCGATTATATACATTCCCGGATACACACTACCGTGGGTTTCAATAGGTCCTCTTCCTCCTCCTGGAATATCGCCAAATCCATGTATCACTGCACAGTCTTGGATTCCACTATTTAAAAGCACGCCGAGCGGGCCTGGAGGAACACGAATTTCAATCACATCTTTGATTTCATTTTCTTCTTCGCTGTCACTGTCATTATCGAAAAATGCCTGTCCTTGCAATAGAGCATCATATATTTCCTCTTCCTGTTGTTCTACCTGCTTCTTTTGCAAATCTTGCGGCGTGATTGCATGGATCGCTTCTGCGTACGTAAAATCAAGTTTTCGAAGCTCTTCATAGTGTGGATTCAATCCAATGATACGATAATCGATGCCTGACCAGAGATTCACCAATAAGCATTGCCGAGTGTCTTCATAGTAAAGCGCTCGGAGACTTCGATTTTGCATGGACACTATAGGCTGATAATCCACTACTGTTGCTCGATGCCCAAGGTGAAGTATAACATAACCGTTCAGGCTTTCGGGTTCTTTAATTGGCGCAACGCATCCCTGTGAACGCAAAAGTTCGATAACCTGCAAATGGCCCTTCCAAATTGCAAGATCCAAGGCGCTGTAGCCGTCCTACCTCCGCATAAAAACAGAATTACTGATATAGACATAAGCAAATACGACAATTCGACATAGACTTAAGAAAAACAATATTTACATCTGTGAGCGCCATCAAATCTGCACCTAATTGTAATAGCATCAAGACGATTTGCGTGTTACCCATCAAAGACGCACAATGTAGCATACTGAATCCTCCGCTCTGTGGGCTGAGAGTCTTACTCGTGCGCACAATCCGATGCATCAGGAGAATTTACCTCTGTTATCGCTGATACATCGGCCTTGCCTAATTTCAGAGTAAGATACCTCCGCGCCTTATCTATATTTTCCTCCAAAATTGCATCGCGTAGAAACTGATTGCTTTTTTGCTGCAGTAAATTCATAGCGAGATAAACGGTTGATGAAAGTCAATGTCGGGTTTAATGTGGTTCACATCAAACGTATTGTATGTCTGATTGGCTGCACCAATAGATTGCTCGCGCAAAACGAATGGCAAACATGCTGAAGAGCTCCGGGGACGATCTCATCCGAACGATCGCATCCGATGATGAGGTATAAGTATCGCTTGATGGAATATATGATATGGCTAGACGAATGTTTCTTGTAGCTTTCGATGCATGGCGCGTCAAGTGATGACGAAAGCAGCATTCACCCATATCTCCTGACCGCTCAAGAAAAAAAGTCGGATGAAAGTGTTCCTGGAAATGTCAAAGATGGCCTTGCAGAAGATTTTCAATTTGATGAAGATGAATGTGTGTTTCTTGCAGACAAAATGACAAACAGTCACAACTCTAGCATAAAATCGCGTTCTTCTCGGACAACTTTCCTGCAGCAAAGGATCGATGAAAGAAGAAAGAATAAAAGCATTGATCGCGCAGTACAGGATGAAGCTAAAGAAGAAAAACAACAAAGCCCTTCCAGTATTACAGAGAATTCTGATAATGAAGATCAAAAAGAGGAGAATACCGATGCAACAAGTCATAGTACTTCAGACGAGGAGCCAGATAAAGTGACAAAGCAGCCAGGTGTAGTCGAAGAAGAAGCTAGACTTCAAGAGGCGTTGAAAAATGAGAAATTACGTGCAAAAAGTAAGGTAGAACCAGAGCAAGATGATGAAGAACGCGTCAAAGCATTAGCATTCTTTGAAAATAATCCGTTTGTGAGTTCGGGTAAAAACAAGCAAGTCAGCACTATAAAGGTAGACACATTTGCGGACTTCAAATTATCACGACCAATTCTTCGAGCACTGAACCAAATGGAACTCACAAAGCCAACATTGATCCAAGAATATGCGATCCCCATGGCTTTACTTGGCAAGGATATCTGTGCGAGTGCGCAAACAGGCTCGGGTAAAACCGCGGCTTTCTTGTTACCCATCTTGGAGCGCTTACAGCTTCGGTCTCGTCGTATTGCCGCAACTCGTGTCCTCATCATTTGTCCTGTCCGTGAGCTAGCAACTCAGTGTCAATCAGTGCTTATCAAACTTGCTCGATTCACCGATATCACAAGCGCATTAGTCGTTGGAGGACTGCCTCTTAAGGCTCAAGAGCTGGAGCTCCGAACTTGTCCGGATATCATTGTCTGCACACCCGGTCGAATGATTGACCATTTGCGAAATTCTCCGAGTGTGCACTTGGACTCCCTTGAGATTCTTGTGCTGGACGAAGCAGATCGTTTGCTTGAGCTCGGATTTACCGAGGAAATACAAGAATTAGTTCGAATGTGCCCAAGAGCACGGCAAACAATGCTTTTTTCGGCCACAATGACATCAAAAATTGACCAGCTGATTGCCTTATCTATGAAGCGCCCAGTACGAATATGCGCAGATCCTTTGTTCGATATGTCCAAGCATTTGGTTCAGGAGTTTGTACGCATTCGACCCAACCGGGAAGCAGATCGTGATGCTATTTTGCTTGCACTTTGCACTCGGACATTCACACAGAAGACAATTGTTTTCATGGAGACCAAGATTCATGCACATCGGATGATGATTCTATTTGGATTGTCGGGAATCAAAGCTGCTGAACTGCATGGAAACCTTTCTCAGCAGGAGCGACTTGATGCACTGGAGCAATTTCGGCAAGGAGCTGTTGATATTTTACTATGTACGGATGTAGCCGCACGTGGAATCGACGTGAAGGGAGTCCATGCTGTCATCAATTATGAAATGCCAAAGGATATCACTACCTACGTTCATCGTGTTGGGCGAACAGCAAGAGCTGGCCAAGTCGGACGTGCAGTGACACTCACAAGCGAGTCTCGTCGTCTTATCATGAAACAAGTGACTCGTCATTGTCATGGGTTCGCTAAAGCACGGGCTGTTCCCGATACTGTCATAACGCAGTGGAAAGCCAAAATACAGAGTCTGCAGCAGGATATCGCACATATTTTGATGGAAGAGAAAGTTGAGAAACGCATGCACAATGTTGAAAAAGAAGCTCGCCGCGCTCAAAATCTGATTTCGTACCAGGACGAGATTACTTCACGACCAGCTCGAACCTGGTTTGTATCGGAGAAAGAGAAAAAAAAGATTCAGGAGAACGCCGCGTTACAGCGCCTTGAGAATCAATCTGCAGCCGCTGAACAAGGTACAAGCAAAAAACGTAAAGCTGATGGTGACGCAGGCGTCAGTGAGACCAAAACGAAGCATTTGAATCATCGAAAACGGCGCCTCCATGAGATCCGTCAACATGAAGAACAGCTTGTCAGCGCTCATAAACAGCATGATGAAGAGGGACAAAACACTAAACATGCAAAGAAACCGTTTACGGAGAAGTCAGTCGTTGGAGCCGCAAAACGAGCTAAACGTTCCAATCTTCAGGCCACTAGACATAGAGAACAAGAATCTATAGCTGATTTATCGAATCGAAAACGTCAAAAGCGTCAGGCTACGGGTAAAGGCAAACGTCAAATGGGATCTGAGGCTTTCAGTAGTGATGGTGGTGGCGCAAGGAATGCAAAAAAGCAAAGCCGGTCGTCTGATAAAATACGTAAGCCTGCTTTTGAGTTCAAGGAGAAACTCACAGATCGTAAGCATCACACGAAGAAAAGCAAGCAAGCCTTCAAGTCCAAATCAAAATTCAAACGTAGGTAGATACACTTCCAAGCCACGATGTCTATCAAGTTACGAAAAATGGCCGGGGTTGTACCACATTTGGATATCTTTACAAAGCTGAAGATCTGAATCCTGTATGACGTCTAGGACAGGATAAGTGACTCTACCATCTTTCAATTTATCACGTACACCCGGATCCAATTCTTTATACTCGTGGCTGTTTTCTGCTTGTAAACGATCTTCCCACTCGGTGATTTTTTGTCTCGGATCGTAGTCTGGAAATGAATCTGCTGAGTATTTCGCTTCATTACACCTCATCCCTGTGTCGCTATGTTGGGAATGGACTGTATTGGTACCCAGTGTCCTTGTACTTGATTTGTGTTGCTGTCCATTCACCTGAAGCGTGATGCCTTGACGTACTTCCTCTGAGTCGTCAAGAGGTGGTGGCATATTGCTGTCGTTGGCGTCACGAACCTCTAGTGGCTCCATATCGGAAGAACATGCTGATGTGTATTCCTGAACATAAGTGCTCTTTGGCCATACAGTCGCTGTACAATGCTTACACCGTTTTTCTCGCGTTACGTCTTCACGGTCATTTGGCAATAAACTCCCTGCCTTTCCAGAATCAGGTCGAGGCTTTTCCGACTCCAACAATGCTTCTTCCATTTTCAATCTCCATTCTTCCATGATACCTTTGACTTTATCCGGTAAATGTGCTGAATTATTCAAAAAATAACTCACGTCGAGAGTACTTTTTGAAGCTTGCGGACTCGAGGAAGATGAAGCACCCGGCTTCGAAATGTCAAGCTTTTGCTCACTGCGGTTAAGCTGTTCTTCAAGACGACATTGTCGCTCGTGATGCAGCTCTTCCCGCGTTTTTTGTACCTCTAGCTGCAATTTTTCCAACATTGCTTCGTGCTTCTGCTTTTCTATTCGTTCCCTTTGTTGAAAACCTTGCTCTTGTTTTATGAACAAAGCGCGTATTTTGTCCATTTCAGACTATCAATAACCAAGTCACACGAGTTACTCTCATCTTCATGCAGCATACCCTAAGCTCATCTATAGTTTCTTCCATTTGAAATCGACGTTTGGTTTCCCTTTCATTGGCTTTTTCCAAAACTTTGATGCGCTCACGATAAAATTGACTTTCAACAGCTTGATTGTTAATCTTTTTCTGATAGTGCATCTTCTGCTGACGTGCCTCCTGCTCTTTCGATTTGAATGTACGGATTTCTGTAAGTAATTCGCTCTTTTCATCGTTCCAGCGAAATTCTTGCTCCTTGTGCAACTTTTCTAACTACCACAAATATTATCGGATCAGTTGTGCTCAAGTTTCTACTCTGCGTGGAACAGCAAACCTGAAGCAATCGTTGTGAGACACTGAGAACGTTTTCACGTTCTTTTTTAAGTTCTAAAGATTCTTCCGTCCAGGTTGATCTCGCCTGAGTAGCGCCTCGAGCCGTAGTACTCATTTCTCCATTCTTTTGGTACGCATGGCGAGATTCTATCTGGCTTACATGTTTATTTCGGCCATTCTGTTGCCGTATGCTCTCTTTTGGTGAAACATTATATTCTCTCTTATTCTTGTTAGATATCTTCCGTTTCTCATCGACACTGTTCTGCATTCCGACCACTTTATGGCGCAAATTTTCTGTGTAAATCGCTGGTCGACGGCATGTACGGCTCCAGTCTTGCATCTGTTGTGATGGATACCATAGTACCTATATTATCCAGTAAATGTCCCTCGACTATCATTTCCACCAATCATGATTACTTTTTGCATCTGATGAATCTTCAGAAGACGTGCGAAACAATCATCAGCTCAACCGCGATCAAAACTGTGATTATACTTGCCTGTACAAAGCACTTCATCGCTTGCAATCCATTCTGATCTATAGATCATCAAAACACATCTCACAACAGGCCATGATCGGGCAATCACGCTTTTTTATCTAATCTTGTTCGCTTCTTTACATCGACAAAGACTAAAATGAGAAATCATGAAAAATTTCAGGGAGGAGGTTCCCACCTCTTCCTCGAACGATGTGGGTGATCAAAGCTTGTCCTTTCTCTTTCTAAATTGATCGGAGGGATAGGAGTCTGTCCGGACGCATTATCCGAGGTTGAATTTGAGAACAATGGCAATCGATCTCTCTCTTTATTGCCGCGTAATGCAGCCTTCATCTTGTACAGACTCATTGGAAAGCCTTTATGAGACCAAAATGATTCTTTACTACTTTCCTGGAATTAGAATAAAAAATTGTCAATGAATGTAGCTTAGAGAACTCCAACCCTCATCCATAGCGTTTTGCAAAAAATACTACTTACAGGCTCGATAGAAATCTTCACCCCAGGTGATAAAGACATTTGTAAAAAGGGATTCGACAGTTCTGCTGTTTCTAGCTCTTGGTACTTTCTGAAACTCTGTCGAGATCGATTAGTATCCTGCATGTTATTAAGATCGCTCTTTGACAATGAGGCGACAGGATCCTGATCAAGGTCATTACGCAGAGGCTTTTCGTCGAGTTTGCGAGCGGAAACTTTCTTAATGCGACCATCACGACGTTGTACAGCTTTTTCGCATTTTGTTTGAATACTATATTGAAGCTGAATCGATTGAGATCCACTTGCTCGGACATCACCAGCGCTCGACGCATCAGAACCGGGAGAAATTGCATGCCAGACGGTCGGTACAGAAGTAGAATTGCACACCGAGTATTTTGTCCGTCTTCTTTGGATAGGAGAGTGAGAGCGTAAAGACTTTGAAGTCGCCGCTAATGCTACAACTTTCCGATCGCAAAGTACCAGAGTTTTAAGATTGACTGGCTTGGTAGAAGCAGTATCTACACTAAAAACTTGACCAGGTTTCCGTCCATTTGAGATGTCCGATGGGATCGAATCGCTTTCAGTGTCAGACTTGGCAGGGATACCAGAACTTTTTGAAGCTCGAGCTCGTAGCTGCGGCAGTCTCATGCGAATGGGAGAGGCTTGATGTTTGAACAAACGTAATAGATTGTGAGCTCGATTCGTACTTAGCTCCGCAATGCGAGCCCTAGCTAACGCTGCATCGATCACAACGTCAGGCGGTTGTTCCATAAGCTTGTTCATTGTATCGGTGCTTTCAGTCTCTTGGAACGAATGAACAAATGCAAAAATTTCAAGTGTGTTTATCAATGAGCTAACGGCGTTTTTTGACGTTTGTTTGAACATCTCAGCAACGCGAGAATGCTCACCCACAATGCCGACACAGCGAGATATGAGATCACTCAATAGTTCAAGGACCAGTAACTGAGCCTGAGATTCATCCTCAATGTCATCCGGTATCATATCAGCCTGACGGCCGGAGGAATTGTCGTGGTCTCCTACATCCATCTGTATCAAGCCAATCTATTCGGCGGGAGAATCGCAAAACAGACAAATATACACGCATTCTATTTATGTATTATGTTGTATGAAATTTCAGAAAAACTGTGGCAGATATTGGAGACAAACTAGCGACATGCGCCAGAGCGTACTATGGTACTGCTTGTTTGTATCGGCTTCTTTATCGAGGAATGTGATAGTGCGACTGAGAACCAGCCACATATACCACATCGTCTTAAATACTGAATATCTAGGCCTCTTGTAAGTCGAAGCCAAATAACAACAAATGCATCAGAGAGAAGATATTGGGGTTATGTCAGCGTAGCCTTGAAGGTTACTCCGCAATTATGCATTACACCACTGAAGAATCAGCGGTGTGGAACGATCAATTGCTTTGCTCTCATCACGCGCGTGTGCTGCCCAACTCTACAACTTTTCCATTCTACCAATAGTCAAGAGGACTCCGCTGTGGCCAGTCATCCGTATAAATGGGTATGATAGGATGAAAAACAAGTAATCACCTACCCCAGACACGATTGTATTGTGAAGGATGTGTATATTCAGGTCTGATTGGACTAAATAAAGAGTCTGCTTTCAATTGAATACAAGCGCTTTTGCAATGCTTCATCGACTTTGTGTGAGAATCGATATCCGCAAGACCGCTAACATGGCGCGTAATTGGCGACGTCGAAGCGATTTTCTATGCAAACGATCAAAAACGGGTCTTGGATTATTTCAAATACCTGATTTATACTCTGCAAATGACTTTCCACGGCTGACTGCACAGGTCAAAGTGCGGTGCCAAGAGTATTGTCAACGTGTAGGAGACCTGCAGTCATCAACCATCTAGAACCATCACATCGCTTTCTTTACTGTAGATCGAGAATAATGCTCCGAGCCTGCAGACTGTGCAATTGATATCCACATTTAGACCCTAGTTCTCTACATCTGCCGAGTTTTGATCGATTCCTTAAGTATATGTGCTGTTGTTGCAGCGTTTATTGTGCACTTGGATAACATTTCCAATACGATTTGCTGTTTGATTGATGCGGCGGAACTTTGTCGAAATGTCCATCCGCAGGAGTACGCTGTTGCATTGCTCATTTCCATGACGGCTGATTTGAAATACCTGATAGAGAATTCCGCAAAGCTTCCAGTCAATGTGTGACAACCTTATCTACTTTCATCCAAGAACTCAATACAAACGTTTTCTTGTATAAACGGCTCGCCCAAGTAACCGCCAATTCCTCATTGATGCAATCCTTCACTGAAGAACAGCGACGAATGGCCATCTTATTGCAAAAAGAATACGAAAGGGATGGAATTCATCTGGAAAGATCTAAACGTGATCGAGTCATCACTATTCGGGATGAGATCATGCTCCTGGGAATGGATTTTCAAAGAAATATTCAATCGGCAAGAGCTTATGTTGAGATACCCGAAAGACTCATGAGACCTTTACCCTATCATATAAAATCACACTGTGATAAAAGTGTATATCGACCGGATATATTGCATGTACCCACGGACGGTCATGTAGCGGATGCTGTATTGAAGTGGATCAAGGATCCACAAGTGCGAAAAACAATGTACATGGCTTCTACTTCTTGTGCCCTGGCTAACGATGAGGTGCTGGTGGCGGTTTGTTAAGAGCAATTCACTAAAAGTATGCTTCAGGTTCTCTATCGCCTGAAAAAGAAGCGTCATGAGCTGGCAACGTTACTTAATTTCAAGTCGTATGCGCACTTTGCCATGAGGTATGGGGTCTGATGATGTAGCAGCATGAGCTAACGGCGACTCAACGTAGTGACCGCACAATTCAATCGCCCAACGCAGTCAGATCTTTTGTGTCAATGCTATCCAAGCGGCTCATGCCCAAGGTTACTACATAAAACATATAATAGTCAAGGCTTATGTGGAAATGGCACAGGCAATAGAAGAGAAAAGGCTTTTACTACGGGCGAAACAGCGACATGAGAGCGCGTCAGCTTGCGATTTGCATCTATGGGAGGTCCCTTACTACATGGGTATGCTTAAAGCACAAGCTTTTCAAATCGACTCTCGCATCATATCATCATATTTCTCGCTGGAGCAATGCTTGAAAGGACTTCACCTACTATGTCTTCAATTATTTGGTCTTGAATTGCGCTCGTCACCGATGGATCCTCACGAAGGTTGGCATCCGGATGTTCAGAAGCTGATGCTTGTACAGTCAGGATCAAGTCGATCGGAAGATCGCATTCTCGGTTACATCTATTTTGACTTGTACCCGCGAGCAAACAAATATCACCATGCCGCTCATTTCACGATACGATGCGGTAAGCGACTCTCGAAATTTGAGTATCAAAAGCCTATCGTTGCATTGGTTTGTAATTTCACCGTACCTGCTCCCGGTGCACCAACATTATTGACGTAAGCTCTCACGATGACGATTCATACTCAGCTGTTATCTTTTGTTTCGTAGCCATTCTGAAGTTGAGACTTTATTTCACGAGTTTGGTCATGCGATGCATTCTCTCTTATCTCGTACGGAGTTCCAACATCTTTCAGGCACGCGAGCACAATTAGATTTTGTGGAGACTCCAGCGCATTTATTCGAGTACTTTGTATGGGATCCCCGATTCGTTGAACAATTTGCACTTCATTTTTCCACAAATAAACCAATTCCACAAAATATGATCTGGAATCTTCGAGCTTCTAAAAACATGTTTGCCGCTATGGATGCGCAGGTACAAAGTTTTACTGTCGCCTACTTGGAATAATTCTTGTTTCTTTGGTAGACGCAATGCTTGTACTCCTTGCTTGACTTGGTGATTTTTGGAGAACAACCGCTACCCAACACTGTGACTGAGATCGCTCGAGGGCTTCAAAATCAGGTCACTGTTCTCTCTCCGGTCAATTCGGTGGAATATAAAGGTTCTTGGCATCTTCGAATTGGTCATTTGGTCGGCTACGGTGCGGGATATTATAGCTATTTATATGCCAAAATGTTTGCTTCTAGCATCTGGCAGAGTGTGTTCGCTCACAATTCTTTATCAAGAGATGCAGGAGAGCTGATCATAAATAAGATGATGGTCCATGGTGGAGCAAAAGATCCGATGATCATGCTTCATGAGATTATCGGAGAAGACCCAATGACAGAACGGTATTATCTACAGGAGCTTGGGATGCCTAGGTAAGATGATCATAAATGGGGACCAAGCGACAATTACACTCGACGAACCCTTGCACTTATCAACTACTGGCAGCATCGAACTACAATCAGACAGGAGTTTTTCGGTACGTTAAATCGATTAGGACGTTTCCTGGATCATCGATATCTTAGTAGTCAAGTTGGCGTAGAGTATGAAATTTATAAACTGGATAGACATTGGATCGATTTACTAGACATGAATAACAAACCGCGGAACGATTAAACTTGAGCACAAATACTAAGCTGTTTGTTCTGATTGTCAAAATGTAGTTTTGTATATGGCCTTCCTGAATCCCGTACGTATTTCTAGGGACGTTGGTTCAGCCGTAGCTGAACGATTTAGTGACGTTTGTGCTGGTGTTGTAAATCCGCACTCACAAAGGCAGCCTCGCCGCTCTTCTTCACACGGCTCCGGTGTAGTGTATTACTTAATGTCTTTTTATTAGGTAAAAACAATCTACCTATCCCGCGTCCACTCCGTGTTGTTCCGTAAACCCGCGAAGTACTCAGACTCGGATCCGATCCGGACCCAACAGCTGCAAATATAATGCGAGCCTCTGTGTTAGCACGTCGTTACCTTTAAGTTCGGTCAAAGCGCCAAATCATCATTCATCAGTACTTCTTACCGATGCTTTCACTACCAATTTTGCGTGTTTCGGATTTGAATTATATTTCATGGCTGGCCTCACACATGGTCGTTGCTACATGACTCTCATCACCTTCATTTCTAGAGCTGCATGCTTATCTAGCATGAAACTGAAGGTATTCTAGCGCCCGGCTTCCCTTTGATGGTGATTGCTTTTTATACACTGGGTATGCTCCAACTCGTGGATTCAAAACATGTACTTCATTTCCATCGCTGTTTTTTTTTGCTTGCAAAGCTGTTCAAGTCTGTAGAAACACTTGTCGCGTGCCGATCGAAAATGTCATCAAAAATGTGGCATGACATCAAACCCGAGGAAAACTATCGACAAATCAAGGATCATTGGGGTGGTTTCATGAGTTCACTTTATAGCTCCGAGACCAAGTCAGATAATACATGAAAAAGAATCACAAAAAGCTACTGGTTTCGATTCAAGTTTTCCTCGAGTCAGAAGAGCAAGACGGTCTCACAACTCGCTTAAGATGGCGGAAGTGATCAAGCACATGCGAAGTAATTCCTCTCAGGTATGGATGGATTAACAGCTGCATTCAATTATCGTGATCTGGAAACGTTTGGCGAGTGTCTGATAATCGCGTTCGAATATCAGCTGGAAAGATTTATCTTACTTCGATCACTACGTCACTCTGCAATCATTTTTATAAAACACCGAAGCACGAGGGGATCCTGCAACTATCGACAGATCACACTACGTTGTGTCGATGTGAAAGTAACTTCAAAAGTATCGGTGCATCGATTGCAACCATTTTTGCCGAAATCAATCCATCAAGATCAAAAAGCATTTGTGCGAGAAAGATTGGTGCATTATCAAATTCGACATCTCACCCACATACAAGATCTGGTCACTCGTCGTGTGGAGGAAGTACATGCGGCTTTTTCTCGACTTTGAGAAATCTTATGATCGAGTGAATTGGACGAAAGAATGGGCATTGGGAAAATTATCGATTGGGTTCGTCTTTGACAGCAACACGGAGGCTCAGTTGATGATCAATGAAAATATCACACCTTCCCATACACCATAGCGTAGAGTTAAACGAGGCGATCCTCCCTCTCTAAGCATTACTTTTTCTGATGACGATCAAATCTTTGAGAAATTTACTTCGTCAACACGAAGAACATGGTATTTGGATCAATGGCACGACTGTCGCCACTGAATTTATTTTTTCGGACGATTCGACATTGCTTTTTGAAACAACAAATGGTATTTTGACGCAGCTCGTACTCGTTCAGGTCTGATGCGAGGAAACAATTTGAGCAAACCATTCTTGCTCTTGTTGGATTGGACCTTGCTGTATCCACTTATACCCAATTTGACCATAATGGGTCCGGAGAATTCGGTCAAGTATTTGGGCATTCCGTTCGGATAGACACCAACTCATTCGATGCTTATTTTAACTCTAGACAAGCATCTATATGGTGTATGGTTCAGCGTGCACGAACTGTCCGTGGTCGACTACTGGTTGCGCAGATGATGAGTTTGTAACGTCTTTGGCATTACACTATTCACGTAGACATACTAGCAGAGACTACTCAACAGTGGCATTCGATGCTAAATCGATTTGTGCTTGGTCGGGAACACTGTAAGGGATTCGAAGTCCGTTCACCTATATCCTCGCCGAGAAGAGGGTGGATCATACTTTCCTTTTTTGGTAGGACGACTGAAGCTACTCTTGGAAAGTAACGACTACACATTGCGATCCGTCGGACGTTTTGGTAAAACGATCCAAGGATCTAAAAAATGGTCTTGTATACCTTCCGCTATGGACTGTCCCGACGCGGTGGTATCGTGACCAACAAAGACTGTAGGAAGAAAAACTTACAGTCATGGATAATATACTTACTTCTATTTTTGCCTCCCTTCAGTAAAGCGACTTCCTATTCCCTGCGGTGTTTACGACAGGTTATGAGCCCAACGTCTATGGAACAAGTTGCTCGAGATCAAGCACAAGCTCCAGTCGCAACTCACACCGACAACGTTGGAGCCAGTACGGTTTCAAGTGCGGATGAGAACATGGAAAGGATGCTAGATATGGTCGCTGAACTGAAAGTTGACATTGAAGCTTGCCTCACCAGGCTTGGAGCTCGAAGATTCGAGGATGACCAAGCTTCTGTCGTGTCCACCGGCAGCAGCACTTTTCGCGCTTATGCGGAGACGCACGCGGGACTTAGCCGGAATAGGACGATATCCTCTCTTGAAGACGAGTTGATAAGGAGTCCAGCGCGACATCACTATGCAAGACAGGGGCATCACCGATTGCGTGAGGAAGGTCGCAGACAAGGAGCACCCATACAGCCGCCAACGGGTCCATCATACAGGCCAGTGCCAGCACCGTCGTACTTTGAATCGCAAATATCCCTGCAGATAAGGGACCTGAAGCTCGCCATCGAAAATGTCGACGGCAATGAGGTGTACCCAGGCCTCGAGTCAGGTTTTGGACCGTGGGGGAATCGGTTTCTGAGGCAGGTCCAGATCGCTGAAGACCTCAGTGGGTGCATGTGGACTGAAGAAATATAGCTGGATATTCTCGGTCGACATCTGTCCGGTAAAGCTGGACAGCACTTTCACAGCCAGGTGGGCATCTGGTACGAGGAGAAAACCCAAGTTTGGTACTCAATGGACCGACTGGACACCAAGTTCGGTCCTTGAATTTCGAAGTCACAAGCGTTCAAGCTCTTCGCATCGAAGAAAAAGGAGACTATATCGTTGAATGATCACATGCTGTACCTGATGGCTTTGAGTGATGCTGTCGGTGGTGCTCACGACCAAGTTCTCGAAAAGATTGCAAGTTCGCCAGCTCTTCGAGTGACTTTCAGGGCGTGCTATTGGCACGACTAAATTCTCAGCGTGAAGATTACTTACGACATGCAGAGGAACTGGTCCATCTTGCGCAGCTAAATGATCCAAGAATTCGCCTGGGAAGGAAGACGACGAGGGCCGCTGTTTAAAAGCACTAATGTTGGACGACTTAGAAAAGGTGAAGAGTGCCAAAGGAGATAACCAGGTGCCTGATTCAAGTGTGGAAAAGAAGATCATTACAAACGTGACTGCAAGCAAGAAGTCAAGAAAGATTTTGCACTGGTAGTTGCAGACAATGTCGACACCACATGCCAATGGATTTTGGATAGTGGATCGAGTCGTCACCTGATGATGACAACATCACAACTTTACAATACAAAATAATGTGATGAAGAATACCTGCTACAAAATGGAATAAGCCTGAAAATGCACTCCAAAGGAAACGCCGATTCTGTAGTACGCGTCGAGGGAGATCTTCTTCGCATAAACTAAGCGACGTCTACTACTGGGCAGATATTTCGTGGAATATGCTTTCGTTTGAAAGAATCGAAGAAAGAAGTTATGACCTTCGTTATGATGGACGCACGCACTCGATGGTCCGACGCAGCGACGGTTTCAAGATCTTCGACGTTGACAAAGACAACAATAACGTATTGATGGTACGTGTTCTGACCGAGGATGTAGTTGGACTTGGTGCCAGGAAAGCTGAAGACTGCATATTAGCAGCTCTCGCTGAATCCGTCAATACAACAATCCCCGATTCACAAGCGGGAAGTCAACTGGATTGTCACTTGCGATTTGCACATCTGGCTTATGAAACCATTAAGAGGATGGCAAACGACCCAGAGAGCGGCATAATTCTTACGAATAAAGAAAGGCCAGCGTTCATAACATGCGCGCAGGGCAAGCAGACTCGCAATAAACAGTCGATTAAAGACACTGGAATGAATGCTCCTATCGACCGAGTAGGTGGCATTATCTGTAGCGATATCAAGGGTCCAATCAATCCAATCGACAGATGGGTAAACAGTAACTTATTGATTTCGTGATCACAAAAGCAACTACTGCCGTGTGTTTTCTGGCAAAAACGAAGGACAAGGCGACCAAGTCATTCGAGAACTTTCTCGTATACTTTGAGAAGCGCTTTAGCTGTAGGATTCACTGCCTACGCACCGATGATAGAGGCGAGTACAGGGTCGTCGACCCGTTATGTGAAAAATCCGGTGTGCGACGTCAGGTATCGGAAGCGGGGAATCAAGCTTCAAACGGGAAGGCGGAGCGTCTACATGAAACAGTAATGAACATGTTGCACTCCATGATTTTTGAATCGGGGCTGCCATTTATTTTTTTGGGGAACGCTGCAGAAAATGCGTCCTACATTCTCAACCGCAGCCCGACGCGGGAAAATGAGAATCGTGCTCCGCCGATCAAAGTTCTGACGGGTTCCATCCCAAAGCTGACGGATATTGTTTTTTTTTGCTCCCCGTTCACCGCAATCCGGAACCCGAAACACCAGACCCTAGATCGACGTGGAGAGAAAGGATTGCAAGAGCAACGAAATGAAAAGGTACAAGTTGAAGTTTACCAAGGATCTCGTGGTGCGAACAACGCAACATGTCAGAGATATAAAAACCCTCAGCGAGGATGCAAGCGCGCAACTTGTTCGTCAAATAAATGAAAACAACGTGGAATGAGCTAACAACATAAAGACCTCTGATTCCATTGACATGATTGTCGAATAAGCATATGAGGTGGACGCTCTATGTGACATACGGACAGAAACAACCAGCCATCTTGCATAACGGGAGGAGCTGCGAGTGGTAACGAGAAACTTCAAGAAGCGCGGCAAGTGTGGCAGAAGAAGAAGAAGTAATCTGAACAAGATACAGTCAATCAGCCAGAATGAACATGAGGACGAGATATAATGGAACAAAGATCCCGCCAGGTGAGATTATAGGTGCTGTTCATCATGCGGATCCGAAGAGTTGGAGAGAAGCCATGAACAGTGACAAGTTTGTGGAGTGGGAAGGCACTGCTGAGTCGGAGAAAGATTCTCTAATGGCCAATGACACGTGGGAGATGATATTGCGCACGGATGAAATTCTTCCTCTTCACGCAAACTGGGTGTTCAAGACAAAAATAGATGCTAGTGGAAACGTCGAGCGCTACAAAGCACACATGTGGCGTGCGGGAATGAACAGTTCTTTGGTAAAAACTATACACTAACATTCGCCGCCGTTATGGACATGACGACTGGGAAGGTTATCCTTGCACTATACGAGATGTGAGGTGTACCGGTGCGTCATGGGAACGTGCCTAATGCGTATGTCAAGGCCTCCACTGAACCGGATCTGGACAGTTACCTATACGTTCCACAAGGAATGAAAGTGAGTGAGAAGGAGCTACAGCGTATGGCGCTCAGCACACGAAACAAGTGGTGCTTCGAATACAGCGCAGCCTATATGGATTAAAACAACCTGGAAGACTCTGGGCGCAGCTTCTACATGAATAACTATTTTCTGACTCTGCACAAGCTCTTAACTCTGTCTACGTACCCGACCGATATTTGGTTGTTCGTATATTCTTGGAATATTACGGTGAATGGCGCCATTTTTCGATCAACTTCCAACGGGACCTTTTGAACACAGCGCGACGCACATCGTTTGTGGCGATTTGAACACAGCCTTGTGTCCCAGTTTGGATTGCTCCAGTGGTGTACATAGGCACAAGACAAGTCGCCTCTCATGTTTGGAATGGCTTTCCAACTTGGTTGTGCTGGATGCTTGGCGTCAACATCATCCTGAAGCACGCATCTTTACTGGTCCCCAACCCAGAAAAAACCGGCTGGATTACATCCTTTTGTCGGAACATCTTTTCCAGTCAGTTTACAAGGAGTCCAGTTACGTTTCACTCCCGCACACGGGTGATCATCTGGCTCATGTTGTAAAGTTCGCAAATCCATCTCAACTCCAAGGTCGTGGTTATTGGAAATGTCCATCTTTACATTCCAAGGTCGTGGTTAATTAAAGAAGCGATCGAGGAGGAGGCGGATCGTATCGTGTTGCGTTGGACGAAGCTGCAGCAGCTTTTCGACAATCAAATCAAGAACAAGAAAAAAAGATGTACGCGGAAGCTCTCCGCTCTTATCATGCACGGGTCAAGAGTTCGTCCAAGTACAATCAAGATTCCATGTTCGATTAACACATGAAGAATATGGAGAAATCATCTCGACATTTCTTTCGACCAGTGGACTCAACATATTATCGTGTACCCTTGGAGGAAGTCTCCTGCCTACGGCCAAGTGTCTACGACTCCTATTGATATCACCCTCCAGTTCACGGATCACTGGTATGGTATCCTGAGAGATCAAAAAAGTTCAGCTGGACTTCCTTTGCGCCCATGTGCGACCCAACAACAGAAATTACTTCAATCCATCTCAAAAACATTATCCAGATTGGATGAATCCTTTTTGTCCTCTCCTCTAACAACACGGGAGATGGAAGAAGCAATCAATCACATGCGTGGACATTCATCACCAGGAATGGACGGATTGCCCGCAGCATTCTACCAACTCGCTCCAAGTGTTTTTGGTGAATGTCTAAAAATTGTTTTCGAACACCAACTTCGTCGAGGCTCTTTGCTGCGTTCTCAACGTAGTTCAGCAATCACGTTGCTATACAAAAAAGGATCCCGTGCTGATCCTGGCAACTATCGTCCTATTGCCCTGATATGCGTGGATGTGAAAGTGCTGCCGAAGATATTTTTTTTAAAAAAAAAAATGTCATGCAATAGATATAGGTGCTATGACACCTTATTTTTGGGGATGCGTTCTCAACGTAGTTCAGCAATCACGTTGCTATACAAAAAAGGATCCCGTGCTGATCCTGGCAACTATCGTCCTATTGCCCTGATATGCGTGGATGTGAAAGTGCTGTCGAAGGTACTCGCGTACCGACTTCAGCAGGTGCTTCCGAAATTGATCCACGAGGATCAAAAAGCATTTCTGCGAGGACGTTCCATCCATCATCACATTCGGTATATGAGTGATCTACAGGATCTAGTCACTCATCGTGATGGAGAAGCATACGCAACATTTCTCGATTTTGAGAAAGTGTACGATCGAGTGGATTGGTCGTACATGTTTGCGGTTTTATCGAAAATGAATTGTGGAAACTTTTTCATCCAGTGGACAAAGCTTCTGTACACCAACACGACTGTATCGTTGTTGTTAAATGGAACGCTCTCGCCAAAAATTACTCCGTCGAGAGGTGTTAAACAGGGTGATCCACTGTCCGCTTTGCTCTTTCTCATGACGATTGAGCCGCTGGGAAATTTGTTGCGGAGGAATGAAGGACCTGGAATATGCATCTCTCTAACGAATACAGCAACATGTTTTTTTTTGCGGACGACTCGACCTTATTATCGTCTTCGCTCGGGGGAGTAGAGGCGCAGCTCACAATCGTTCAGCAGTACTGCGAGGGCTCAGGAGCAAAGCTTAACTTGTTCAAGTCCAATTTGATCTTCCTGAATCGACACCAAGTATGTCCACCGTTTGCACACGTGACAGTACTCTCACCGAGGGAGTCGGTGAAATATTTGGGAGTTCCATTCAGTCAATCACCCGTTGGTGATTTGATGATCGAATTCTTAGAAGATCGTTTTTATGGTGGATTCCGTCAGTGGTTTCGTCGGGCCAGAACAGTTCGTGGAAGATTACTGGTGGCACAAACTATGGTTTATCACGTTTATGGCACTTTACAACTCATTTGAACATTCCGCAATATATACTTCGCCGGTGGCAGTCGACGCTTAATCGATTTGTTTTGAGGCGGAAGTATAAGCGAGAACTGAAGAAACAACGCTTTCGGTTTTTACAACAATTTCTATTGAATTCCAGAACAGCTTTACCCAGCAACTGGACACTTACTGGATTGGGGATCACTCGATGCATCTAGCCCGATTTTGGGCCATATCGATCACTCGATATGCTCTCGATATCACCACGTCGGCATAGCACTATGGTGCATTGGAATATAGCGTCATCATGGTGGCAGACATGTATTTGGTTTCACCAAAGTCGGTGAGATCTTACCAGCAACGACCTATCACAGCAATAGAGATTTTCCACGCTGTTGGATGCCCCCCTATGGTTTCATATCGACCCTCGGCTTCACTTTGAGAAGAGGCAACGGTCAACAAGTGTCTCTGCTCATCGACGATGTTTGGGAATAGTACCCGAACCAGCGAGCAGCCTTCGGATGCGCTTCGCTCAAGTATTTCACAACCGGTCCCTACGCGACTTGTTTGGTGGAAGAACGGACTGTTTCGCCTCTGATCTCGAATTCATTTTGCGTTATAGTACAACGGAGGTTGGGAAGCCGTCCGATCAGTCTCAATCGAAGTTTTTACGCCGGTTGTACTTCGAAGCAACGAAAATTCTTCGAAGAGCTCAACCAGTTGGAGTATTATACTGTCCCGAAAGGGAAATAACACGGGCATTTCCGGCTCACTTTGGCATTCAACTTTCGGACAGAAAGTTTTTCTTTCCGCTGATTCCTCGGAACCAACTGTATCGCGTCGTGGGGAAGGCACCGCCACCGGATAAATCACACCCACTGTTGCTTCACGTATCAGAACGTGATCGAAGTGGGACGTCAACATGGGTGAAAGATTTTTACAAGTTATTCAAACGTCTTCGCAGACGTTTGCTACCGATCTATTCAGATGTCCAGTTCCGACTATCTTTCTGTATCCTACCAGTTCGAGCACGATTTTGATTTTTACAACAATCACATCCAGAAATCATCCTTGCACTCAGAAGCAGTGTGGTGATGTCGAAAGTTACCAGAATTGTTTTCTCGATTGCAGCAGGACAAGTCCAATTTGAGAGGGGCTCTTTCCGTCGTGAAATTTTTTCTTCTCTGTTCGATCACGATGGTCACACATCGCGTGTGCACGGATTCCTTCACTTCGTGATGCGTGGAAACCTTTTAGAGTGGTGCTGGAGGATCTCTGGTTTACATTAGTCGCGGTCGCGATTCATTTTATTTCGCACGGATCGGAATCGCAGACTTTTGCTCACGGCACTTCAACACCTACTGCACCTGCTGTTTCGGTGATTTATAGCACCCTGAGTGACCATATTCAATATTTTCAACGGCAGTGCTATGCTACGGAGCATCTAAAGCACTTGACAAAAGGGTTAGTCATATCAACATACTGCTTCAGCACGGAAATATTTCTCTGCACGGCCCGATCTTCTTCACCTTCGGCGACGCTAAGAATTTTCAGTCGCTCATGAGAAGCGTTTCTCTTCAACACACCTTATTTCCACTCCGCTGAAGTTCGGTTTGGATTTAAACTTGCATTTAATTTTGTTTATTATTGTAGTTAGGCATTAGATCAATCATTTACGTCTACTTCCAGTAATATAGACAACTTCAACTAGGCCACAAGGACAGACTTCTCAATTTGCCGAGTAGTACGTACCTCTCAAAAAACAGCAACACCGCCTTTCTGGTTAACCACTGAACTTTCAACCCTTTCCTGTCGAAGACAAATCGTTTTCATCGACATTTCCAGCTTACCGATCGTGACATCGCCAGATGTTGATAACAGGTCTCCGCGCAACTTGTCCGCTAGTGACTCGAGGGTCTGCCCTCCCCTCGCCTATACCGTCAGACCCTTCCCCGTTTGAAGTGGTTATTGGCCAATCAGAGGCCGATATGGATGACGCCTTACCGTCAGCACCTTGGGAACCGGTTGAGCAAACAAAGAAAACCGGAAATCGGCCAAGTCTCGCCGATATCTTGAAAGGGCACGAAGAGCTTCGAAAGGATTGGGTTCGAACGTAGGCCCAATTTAAGGTCGAAATACTGAAACCGTTGGCAGCGGATCTTCTTGCTATCGAACAACTATTTAAGGGCGGACGGCCGAGTTGGGAGGTTTTGTCTGCTAGCCTGGAAGCAGCGAACCGTTCTCAATATCCGTATCCAAGTATGCAATCTTCTTTGAAATGGGTCAAGATCTGATTCGGACACCACCGGCCCGAATGCTACGTTCCTTTGCTCAGGATCAAGCCAATGCAGTTCTCATAAGACTCTTTGAACAAAAGAAATTCGGCCATTTGGCAAAGTTACCTAGGGTAATTTGCGGTCTTTGGTCACAAGTGAAGAAGTGTGACAGAAGCTGGCACAAAAAAAGGTCACAATACCGGGCAACTAGTATTTACTTCGAGCATATGATATGTTCGGGTCCAATTCTTTCCTGGAAATCTTCTCATTAAACCGGAAATTTGTCCATCGAGCATCGCATAGGCATTGTATTCGTTAGGATGCAACATACTCTATGCTCATTATCGTGAAGAAGTGGCTTCACAGAGCATAGAAGTGTCGACGTGGTGAGTGTATATCCACTCTACAGTCCCGCTGGTCGTGTGAGGAAAAGTCTTCGAGAAAATATCGAGGGGAGTTACAATCTTGCTCGTAGAAAAGGAGCTCAACTCTCTTATGAACGATTACGTATGGAGCAGCGCAGTCCGTATTGCTTACAGCTGTCCGTGACAACTTTGGATTCGCCCAAAGCGATAAAAGCCAAAGCGGTGAGTAAACAGCCGCCGCAAGCAAAAGCTAAGAAGAAATTAGCACCAATACACCTTTGAAACGTTCTGAAGATGTCTTTATGGAAGACAAAGACATTTCTACTCCGTGGAAAACATTTCCGGTGAAAACGGGCTTTCTATACTTCTCCACTGACTCATCCCTCCTTTTTGACGAAACAAAAGAAGTAGACGTCCCTGGAACACCGGAACAACATGAACCGCAAAAGAAGGCTACTTATCACCCAAATCCCTGTTTTTGGAAGCTTTTTCTCCCACGTAACAAACGTAATCGTTCGCTCGATATTTTACAAAAGCGTGGATAGGAAGGCTCCACGTCAAAAGCTGGAAGGCCTTGCTACGAGTTATTATTTTGACGTCCTTCAAACTATCGACATGGAGTACGCCAAAAGCTATGTAACAAACCACTCGGAGCATGGAAGACGATTTCAAATCGTCCCTCCACTGTAGTGGCGAGCAAAGCAGTCGCAAGTCCAAGCAGGCTACTCATTTTTCTTCACCGAAAATGTGTCGACGGCAGTGGCTTCCATCAAATCAGACATGCTCCTACGGGAGGATTTGCACGTCTCCAAAGCAGAAAAACACCTGGATTTTACCCCCAATGATGATAATATTCTTAAATTTGCTTCCAAACACCCGATTGCGCTGTACTGACTGCTTAATCGGAGTGTGAGGGCCAATGATCCCAAGTTGGCCGAACTAGTGTAGGTAAGCAGAATCAATCTCGTTCTTGCAGCTTCGGATCCATGTTCAGAGACACCATTTATCATCAATTGGTCCAAGAAAATGGGGGGGAGGGAATTCCTACAAATCGGGAAGATATGTTCGATTCAGTCGCGCAATGGTGGAAAGATTCCTCCAAAATCGACGACGTGCTCCGAGTGCGCAACTCTCGCTATCTTTGAGCTAATGCTCCTATGCACAGCTCCAACGATGTTCAAGAATGACCATTGGATTCAACACAGTGATAGTTAGGCCGTCATTCGGATTTTTGTGCATCACTGCAGATTGCTTGACGCGGATAATTTGCTTCGGGTCTTGCGCTCTCCATTGGGAACGCTCTGCCTAAGCGAATGGTTTTACGCACAATGAGAAATCCCACTTTTTGGCGACATGGAAGTTCTTCAATTATCGAAGCTCTACTTCTTTTAGGATGCATCTATTTTGCAACTGAGAGAAGTGGAGGGAACAACAGCTAGTCGCTGGTGCTCTTTTAGTTCAGTATTAGGGGAAGCTCATAGGAGACCATCTCGTGGAAGAACAAGACCATTCTTTCCGTTTATATGAATGGAATTATAAAGAATTGCCACCTTTTGATACAGCACATGCTATCGAACTACGCCATTTGTTGCGTACAAGAAACTCAATTTCGCGACCGTCAACACCTAGAGACTTTTCAGTTTCACTTGGCTTCCAAATTCAAACATCATCTTTTTCTCAGTCATTCGAATAGTCTTCACTCTCAACCCCATTCGGGAAAGAGTAAACGGAGTATTGAGAATTATTCGCTCCCCAGTGATAGCACAATTGAACATGAAAGATGCTCCCAACGTGGTCGGGATGAGAAGAATGGATCCCAAGTGCAGAGTTACTCTATCCATGATTGTGCCATGTGATCGCACTCGAGAAAAAGATCTTGATCGGATTCACTGCGCCACACAAAGGCTGTGTGAACAATATAATGTAGTTCTAAATATCCGTGAGGCCAGACGAGACTACAGTTCTTCGAAAGTGGTATGACACATTCCGAAGATGCCGTTGTGTAGCCATAAATGTTCGAACTGGGTATGTATCTGTTGCGTCCGTTCTCTCCCATGATGACCTATGTGTTGACAATGGTTGGTCCGGGAGGCTTACATACGATACATGAGAGTTGAGAGCGTGGAATAGATGGGAACATGCTTACTCTACTGCTTCGTACTCCCACATAAAACGATCTGCCACGTTCATTTCGTTCAATCCAAGTGATGAGACAAATCGTCTAGTGGATACGCTGTAGTATCTGAGTGACTTCAGTGCAAGGGCGACTCAGTGACTTTCTTTCAGCCATATCCGATGTACACAGATCTTTGTCGATGTAATATATGTCGACGAAAGCTTCTTCCGTTGGCCATGTGTCGTAGTCTCGAAAAATGTCTTGAAGGCTTCAAAGCTCGAAAGCTGTAGCGGAAAAATCTCCAAATAAAAATTATGCGATATGGTTCGTTCATCATGACAAGATTGTACCAAAACATGTGCGTTCTCTGTTTACAAGTAGAAGCTTCATAATGTAATTCTTGGTTGCAGTGGAGCCACATCGGTTATTTATGTAGTAGTTACGGCGTCGTAGAATATTCAAATCTGTGATTGTTATGCTCCAATCCATCTAATGCCACATTATGAATGCGTGTTTCCACCAAAAAGATTTGCTCTACCATTGTACCATTTTGCCATATCGACGGGGTGCGCTGCTGAATATATTCATCGGCTTGTGTGGCTTAACGGAAGGTTGATAAGTCAATGCGCAGGAAAAATCGTCGTCGCATCGGATGCGAACTGCTGGAGAAATTGGATGTTGTAGCTGTCGTAAACACCGCAGGGAATAGGAAGTGCCTTTACTGAAGGGAGGAAAAAATAGAAGCAAGAATATTATTCATGACTGTTAATTTCTCTTCCTACGGCCTTTATTGGTTACGAAACCACCGCATCGGGACAGTACATAGCGAAAGATATACGAGACCACTATTTAGATCCTGGGATCGTTTTCACAAAACGTCCGACGGATCGCAAGTGTGAAGTCGTTACTTTCCAACACTCCTTCCTCACGGCGCCGTGTTTTTGTTACCTCAATTCATGTCCTGATTCTTGCTAGTTTCGCGTATCAGCAACATAGTCCCATCAATTGTTGTAGTCGAATAGCGCTAAATGACTTCGTGACCAAGTCAGCTACCATCTCTTCGGTGGGCACATAACATGGCTTTACGATGCCTTTTTTAGCACAATCTTTGATGAACTTGAACTTAATGTCGATGTGCTTGGATCGCGTCGAGCTTTCTTCGTTTTCCATCTGTCGGATAACTGCTTGGCTGACTATCTCCATCTGCATAGGTCATTGCACGTTTATCCCCAGTTCAACAATTAGCTCGCGTAATCCTAGGAGCTCTTGATCGGCATGTGAAGCCGAGTTCACTCGGCTTCCATAGTCGATAGCGATACTGATACTTGCTTCCGGCATGTCCAGCCTACTATCATGATACCCACACGAAAGATCGCTCCGCTTACCGACTTGCGGCTAATCTTGTCCCCTGCAAAGTCCGCATCGCATACGCTTGAAAGTTGCACAGTAGTGATTTGCTAAGCCTGTTTCTGTCCAAGCTGAAACTTGACGTTCTTGGTTCCTTTGAAAACCTGGCAATTATTTTGCTCGTGTTTCATTCGCTTACCGTAGGAGCATGGGCCCGACGCGTAGCTCGCTGCACCGCATACGCAATGTCCGGTCGTGTGCATCGAGCCAACCATAAAAGTGATCCCACGATTGACTGAAGTTGTTTTAGTGATGCTGATCCGACTGGCCCATCCACGGGCAGGATCGGGTCGGCTTCCCACATGTCAGTATCATGATCGAGCCCTATGGGTGTCATCACGTGTTGTGCATCTTGTAGGCCGAACTTCGAATTGTAGCTCATCTATCATTTTGTTCTTGGTCAATTCTATAACCAAATTCCGGGGAATGAGTCGGTCGCATTCCTAGAAACTTGCTTACGACGCCCAAGGCCTTGATCTGGAGCGCTACCAATTGTTTAAACACATAATCCACTCATGTCCCGGTCACCAGAAAATCGTCAACATATACTCCGACGACAGCCTTTCCATCGTGATCTCTTTTATAGTAGAGGCACGAGTCTGCGACACATTGTACGAATCCGATACGAACCAGGAAAATCTTGACGAATAATTGTCATAACCCCGTTTACTCGTTCCCTAACGGGATGAGAGGGAAGACTATTCGAGTCACTGACAAAAAGATGATGTCGGAATTTGGAAGCCAAGTGAAACTGAAAAGTCTCCAGGTGGTGACGGTCGCGAAAATGAGTTTCTTGTACGCAACAAATAGCGTATTTCGATGTGTGTGTTGTATCAATAGATGACCATTCTTATTGAATCCAATTGTATTTACGGAAAGAATGGTTTCATTTGTCCACGAAAGAATGTCCGTTGAGCTGCCCTTAGTATTGAACTGAAAGGGGTCCAACGACGAGTTTTTTAACTCCGTCTTCCTCCTTCAGCTGTAGTATGGAAGCTTCGTCGGTAAGAAGAAGGGTCGACGACTGTAACTGCACCAAGTCATCGAAAATTGGACTCTCCCACTTTGCGTCAAACCACTCGCTGTGACAAAGTGTTCCCAGCGGTGAGCGCAAAATGTGCAACAAAACATTCGTGTGAAGCAGACGACAGTGGTGAGTTGGAATCCACAACACCGGCTGACCACTAACGTACTGGATCCAGTGGTCGCTATGATATATTGTTGGTGCCGCGCACATAACGAGAGGGAGTATGTTGCTCGTGTCAATGCTTCCACTTCTACTGATGTAGTCCACCAGTTGTCCACCGTTTCGAGCATATTTTTCCGAACGGCCGAAACGGAACCATCGACTTGCTTTGACCATTTTTTGTTGAACGTGGTATCCGAGTTCGTCTCGGATGCTGCAGGGATATGGTTTATGGTGTATTCGAATCACTTGCTCCAAGCATGGGTCATTCGAACTCATGCTACGATTTAGCACTCCATGCAGTGCAATCGGATGGTCCATGGCAAAGTGAAGAATGCTGTCTCCGTTGGATTTAATCCCACATGTTTGCTTGCTTTGGCCACATGAACATCCTCTTTCAGTAAAGTATCCGGTCTAGGGGGAGTTTGAGCTGTTTTCAAATCTTGGATCAGGAAGTCCACCACCTCTGCCACTCGAGTAGGACGACCGTCCTTTTCGATCCGGGTGCGGTTCTTCTTCATGAAATGAGACGCTTCTTTGGAATTAGCCAGATCATTTTTAACCACGAGCTTGGATGGTACAATCTAGTACCTCTTTCCAAAGCCGGCTTTCGTTGTTACGTCAATTTTCGCAAAATCCACTTCGACCGAGCCAAGCACATTAAAGTAATTGCTTGTAGCAAAACCGTCCAACGATTTTGGACGGGCATTGCTTAGTAAACTCTGAAAGCGATCGAGCGAGCGATTGCGCTTTTTGCGTGGTCGAACTGGAGTCCACGTATCTTCAGTAGACTGTGACGATGCTTTTTCTGCAAGTTTTTGTTCATTGTCGTTGACATCCGGAACAGCAGAAGGCATATCTTGTTGGGATGGATACGAGTTGGGTAGTTTGGAAACGTTTCCATCAGCGACGTTTCGAACAGAAGAGACTTGACGAGCTGGAAGTTTGTTTGTGGGACTTCGTTTAGAAACTTGAGGCACGTTTACGGTGATGCTGTCTGGTTTTTGTGTCGGTTGTGACTTCACGGGCTGACTTTCAGCCGCTGAAGCCGATTTGGTTTTTTGTTGCCGATTCGGTTGAGGAGTGTTCACCGGCAGCAGTAAGCAGTGCGGACTGCGCTGACCCATCCTCAGCCGATCAACCGGGAGTAAAGAAGCTTTTCCTCGAGCCAAGTAGTATATCTCCTCGATACATATTTGCTCACACACTTTGCCGCCAACATTGAGCTGCTCAGGACAGCTTGTGCCGCAAAAGTACACTCTCCAAGTCGACATGGAAAGTCTTCTGGAAGCCACTGCTTCGCGAAAATTCTCATACAGAACATCGCAACCAAGACGATGCAATACCGACGCAAGTTTTAGAGTGGACATTTCCGGTCCAATTCCGAAAATATCCAAAAAAAATCGGGAACCGAGAATATCAAATTCTCGGAAGGAGTAGCTGTTACCGAGAATCCTTACTTTTTCATTGGCCAATCTCTGGCAGACTTCCTCTTCGGTAAAAAGTAGTCTCAAATTACCACCAGGTAATTTTGCCAATTGGCCAATTTTTCCAGTTTCAAAAAGCTCGTCGACTATCACATTACCATGATCTCGAACAACTTCTCAATTTGCCGGCTACTAAGTAACCCGCCAATTTAGTAAAACAACTCGAAAAACAACCTTTATCAACTCCTTCTTCTCGAAAACAATGGTTCAAGTCGACATATCGACACAACCAAGGGTGCTAGCGTCCACTTGTAGTGACGTGGCAACCCTCATGAGTCACCCTGTTTTGGGTGATTGTATGATTGTTGATCAGTCATCACCCCTGTGTGATGACGTGGAAAGTACCCCCACCCCCAGTGTGACGGTACTGGTCAATACCGGTACTACAGGTGTCGGATGTGGTACCGGTGGTACATGCGGTACTGTCGTTGCCTCGTCACAGGATGACCCAAAGGCAACTGCAAGTGTGGACGACACTAAAAGTCCCACTTTGGCTGACCTGATCAGGTCACAGGAGTCCTTGCGTAAGGACCAGGCTAGAGCTCGGGCGAAATTTCGCGTGGAGCTCCCAAAGCCGAAAGCCTCGGACATCGAGTCTATTATGCGATTGTATGCTGATGGACAACATCCCGAGTGGTCGGTGTTGGCAGAAAAATTGGAGGCAGCGAAGCCTTTTAAGGTCTTTAAGGCCACCTTACCCATGATACTGGAAACAGGTCAAGCGTTGGTGCGTACACCAAATGGGAAAATCCTGTCTTCCCTTATAAAGGATCATGGGAATCCAGTATTCGAGAGTCTATTGGAGAGCAGAGCCATTGCTCAAGTATCAAAGATGCCTGGTGGCAATCTTCGAGTGATGGTTTCCACCGAGGATGCTTGTCAACAGCTGGAGTGCCAGCCGATAACCATCCTCGGGTCTCAATACTTTTTTCGGGAGTACGATTCTCTCGAATCCAAATACTATCTGGATATATTTGGAGTGGGCGTGGAGGAAGAACGGATTCCGATTTTACGTTCCCTTCACAGTCTAGGATGTCCAGTAGTCTTTGCTACTTTCCGCGAAACTGTTCCGTGCAAGGGTGTCGTGATGTCGACGTGGAGAGTGTACTTTAGTACTCCTACGTGCCCTCCACAGCTGGTCCGCATCGGTAAAGTATGCGAACAAATTGCATACGAAAAGATGCTTTACCCTGTGCGAGGGAAACACGCTCCTATCCCATCGGAACGACCACGTTTTGGTCAATGTGGTCCTTATTGCTTGGATTTGTGCGCTATATCAACCACGGGAGCACGGCAACAACAATCGAACAAGCAAAAGAAAAAGCAAAACCACATTCAAAATCAACCGCAACAAAAACCACAACAGCAACCAAAACAAACAAACGCGCCAACGGAGCTCGTGGTGGCACCACAAAAGGTAGTGAAGCCAGTTCTCAGTCAAGAATTGGAAGCGAGGAAACCTGAACGGAAGCTATCCTATCAAATCTCGTTGGAGCTTAATACTTCCCCAACTATCACACCACCAGGGGAATCAGCCTTATTGCAGCCGTCTCCTCCCATCCTCCAACTGACCAGTCAGTCATACTCACAACCACGGGTAGAGCGGGATGGGGATGTATCCATGAAGTTGGCATGGACGAGTGGAAAACGTAACCGGGTGGAGCCGTTCGAACAAATGGTCTCCAAAGCACCACCTCTTGCGCTTCCGAAACTAGCGACGAGTAATTATTTTTCTGTGCTCGCGACCATGGGAGTGGAGATCGAAGAAGTAAAAGCGGTTGCCAATCCGGAGAATGGAAATCGCGTTCAAATCATCCCCGTGAAAGCACGGATGCCACAAGAGGTGGCCACCTCGAAAGAGGCGGCACACTTTTATCAAAAATGTCATACAACGATCGAGAAATCGGAGCGACCAACCCGAGTTGGTGAAATAGAGGCGCTAATGGAAATCGATTCCAAAAATGCCCTTCACTCGCTCCGACCGGACAAGCTGGTTCAAGCAGATGCTTGCATCCCTCATGTGCGAAAGCTAATCCAGTTCTGCACAAATCCGGACAAAATCATCCGAGCGGCACTTGATCATCCGATCACGATGAATGGTGTGCTACTCGCGTGTATGGTGTCGAATGATAAAGCTTTGGATGAAGTGGCGCATCTACTCATGATAAATCGCGTTTTAGCAACACACAATCTCGGCGAAGATGTTACGTTTGCGACGCGATGGAGTCGCCACGTTGGTGGAAAAGTTCCCTCGAAGCGATCTGTTTTGTTCGAGAAAGTAATGTCGTGGTGGACGTCAGTGCCGGACATCGTTATCGGTTTGACTCGAGCAACGAAAGCTCTCGCGTTGTTGGAACTTTTATTCATGTGTACTGCTCCGACATTCTACACAAACGATCACTGGATCCAATATCTCACCGATGGACCAGTGATCTGGATTCCGGGTCATCATTGTCGTTTACTTCCAACCAATGTGATCATATCCTTCTTCCGCTCCGACGTTGGCATAAAGTATTGGTCTCAATGGTTTAGAGGTAGATGGCGTGGACTTCTCCATGGTGACATCGCTGAGCTTTCCGTCAATCTCAGCTTTTTTCCAGAGGAACACACAACACTTCACCTCTCACAACAAGATGGTGAAATGAGGTTGATTACTGGTCCACTTCAGCGTGAATGCTAAGGGCTCCTCGATTATTTCGACGTGGAACAATGTCTCAGCACTCACGGTGAATGTTAATGGAATTCATAAAAATGAGCATCTTTTTATCGACCACATCTCATCACAACACTCCATTTGTTGTGTTCAAGAAACCAAGTTTCACGATCACAACCAACTGGAATCATTTCAATTTTTATTATCCTCAAAAATGCAGCACAAAATGTTTGTCAATGATCACAACAGTGCTTTTCTCCATCCGACTCAAAACCGCAGTGGCGGCGTCATGACAATCCTTCGTTCGGACTTTCCCGGTTACTCAACAGCTGAAGAACTCACCGATCGAAGCATTCGAAATCGTTATTTGGTTCTGCGTCTTCTCATTCACGATGCACCGGTGTATATTCACAATGTATATGCACCGGTCAAGGCCGAGGAACGAGTGGGTTTTATGAGTCATTGCTTTCCAACACTTTCGAATCGACCGCAACACATATAGTATTTGGTGATTTCAACACACCACTCGATCCAGCTATCGATGCTTCGAGTGGAACAATTAGGCACGAACCAAGTCGATTAGCGTGTTTGGAATGGCTTTCACAGCTGGGTGTGGTAGACGCTTGGCGAATCCAACATCCGACTGAAAAAGTATTTACAGGACCATTACCGCGCAAGAATCGACTTGATTACATCTGCATGTCGGAAGAGCTATTCAATATGGTATACAAAACCTCTGAGTATTTTCGTCCACGACATGCGGGAGATCATTTGGCACAAAAAGTAGCTTTTGCAAATCCAACTCAATCACCCGGTCGAGGATATTGGAAATGTTCATTACGACTATTTGAATATCACAAAGTTGTCGAAGCAATCAAATTGGAAGCGATTTTGGTGCTCGAACAGTTACGTACAACTTCGAATCCCGGTAAAATGTGGGAAAGTTGGAAGACTAAAATCAAGAAACAGCTTCAAAGCATTGAAAAAAAGGTTGCAAAAGATAGCCGACGTGATGTTGAGTCTAGCCAGCGTGTTTTGGAAGTCGCAGCAGCTCGATATCGTATTCAAGACAACAATGAGTCACGGTATTTTTACGAATCGAGTCTCCAACATTTAAAATCTCAGTCGAAAACAACGCGAAATACAACCAAAATGAAAGCTTCGACCATCACGTGAAGCATATGGAGAACTCTTCAAATCATTTTTTTCGCCCTCCGGATAGTTCTTGTCGTCGCGTGCCGATCGAAAATGTTACAAAAAAATGTGGTACCGTGACATCGAACCCGAGGGAGATTATTGACGAATTCAGAGATCATTGGGGTGGCGTCATGGGCTCTGTTTATAGCTCTGAGACCGACTAAAATGTTCCAAGTGACAGAAAGCAAAAAAAGTTACTCGATGCGATTCAAGTTTCACTTGCCTCAGCAGAGCAAGACCGTCTCTCCACTCGGTTAAGTACGACCGAGATGGCGGAAGCGATCAAGCACATGCGGAGTAGTTCTTCTCCAGGTATGGATGGACTACCAGCTGCATTTTATCAGCTTGATCCGGAAACGTTTGGCGAGTGTCTGAAGATCGTGTTCGAATATCAGCTGGAAAGAGGAATTTTACTTCGATCACAACGTCACTCAGCAATCACACTTTTATACAAAAAAGGATCACGAGGTGATCCTGGCAACTATCGACCGATCGCACTGCTTTGCGTTGATGTGAAAGTACTTTCAAAAGTGTTGGCGTATCGATTGCAACGTTTTTTGCCAAAATTGATCCATCAAGATCAAAAAGCATTCGTGCGAGGAAGGTCAATGCATCACCATATTCGACATCTGACCGACATACAAGACTTGGTCACTCATCGTGGGGAGGAAGCTTATGCGACTTTTCTCGACTTTGAGAAAGCTTATGATCGAGTCAATTGGACGTACATGTTTCGCGTTTTGGAAAAAATGGGCGTTGGAAAAAGTTTCATCGACTGGGTTCGTCTTTTGTACAATAACACAAAAGCGCAGTTGATGATTAATGGAAATATCACACCGTCCATTACACCACAACGTGGAGTGAAACAAGGTGATCCTCTCTCAGCATTACTTTTTCTGATGACGATCGAACCTTTGGGAAATTTACTTCGTCAACATGAAGAACATGGCATTTGGATTAATGGCACGACTGTTGCAACTGCATTATTTTTTGCGGACGATTCGACATTGCTTTCAGAGACACCAAATGGTGTTTTGACGCAACTCGAACTCGTCCAAGTCTATTGCGATGGATCGGGTGCGAAACTCAACTTGACTAAATCATCTTTGCTCTCGTTGAATCGGACCAAGCCATGTCCACGTATTCCCAATTTGACCATAATGGGTCCGGAGGATTCGGTCAAGTATTTGGGTATTCCGTTCGGCCAGAAACCAACTCACTCGATGGTTATTTCAACTCTCGACAAGCGTTTTTACGATGGGTTTGGTGTATGGTTTCGACGAGCAAGAACTGTTCGTGGTCGACTACTGGTTGCGCAGACGATGATTTTATCACGTTTGTGGCATTACACGATGCATGTAGACATACCAGCAGCGACAAATCGACAGTGGCAATCGATGTTCAATCGATTTGTGCTTGGTCGGAATCACAAAAAAGATTCAAAACATGTTCACCTGCTCAGCAAAGAGTTTTTATATCTTTGCCGACAAGATGGTGGACTACAAGTTCCTTTTTTGGTGGGACGACTATAGCTACAACGTATTCAATTCCTTCAGCAGTTCGCATCCGATGCGACAACAATTATTCCTGCGAATTGGACAACTGCTTCGACGGTATTATTACAACTTATCCAACCTTCCTTTGGACCACACAAGCCGATGGATATATTCACCATCGCACCAAATCGACATGGGAAAATGGTTCAATGGGAGAGCATATCGTCATGGTGGAAACAAGCATTTAGAATGTGGCATCAGATGGATTGGAGCATTTCAATATCAGTTTTAAATGTTTCACAACGCCGTCAGTACTACATGGAGCAGCCGATGTGGTTTCACTGCGACCAAAAATTACATTACGAAGCTGCTACTCGTCATCCGAGTACGCAGAACGTTTGGTACAATCTTGGCATGGTGGATGAACCACATCGAACATTTCGAAAAACGTTTGCTACACTTTTCGACGTTCGAAGTTTGCAAGACTTTTTTCGTGAAAGCGACACATGGCCAACGAAGGAAGATTTCGTCGCCAACTATTACAACGACGAAGAGCTGAACACGTCGGATATGTCTGAAGAAAAGTTGCTGAGTCGACTTTACAATGAAGTCACTCAGTTTCTCCAGCGTATCCACTCGACGATTGGTCTCATCACTTGGATTATACCAACCACAAGTGGCAGATCATTTTATGTGGGAGTAAAAAGCAAAGAACGGAAACATTATATTCCATCAATTCCACGCTCACAACTCTCACGAATTGTCTGGAAACCTCCCGAACCAACCAAGAGTCATCCGATGTCGACACATTGGTCACCACGGGAGAGATCGGACGCACTGGATTCAGAACGAGTTCGAACTTTTATGGCTACATCACGGCATCTTCGAAAACGTGTATTACCAATTTTCGAGGATTTACAGTTTCGTCTCGCCTTTCGGATGTTGCCAGTTCGATCTCGTTTCTGGTTCTTAAAGGATATTCAGCCCGACATTATATTGTGCACGCAGACTTCGTGTGGGGCAGTGGAATCCCATCAACATCTCTTTCTAGAGTGCGACCACACGGCACAGTTATGGAGGGAGTTTACTTCCTAGTTGGGATCAGTTTTTCTCCTCTCGACCACGTTGGACGCATATTGCATGTGCAATCGTACCAACACTACGGTCGGATTGGAAAGAATATTTAGCAATTATATCGGATTTGTGGCTTGCATTGCAAGCGGTGACACTGCACTTCGTCTGGACAGATCGGAATCGTCGTTTGTTCTATCATCGATCAGCAACTCCGACAGTTCCAGCACTTTCCGTGATCTACACCACGTTTAGTGCGCACGTTCGGTACTTTCGAAGACAGTGTTACGACCACGAGGAACGCATTCGGCTTGCAAAGGTACTGGATCAACTCGCAACGCAAGGATCATTTGGTGGATTTTTTAAAGTCGAAGATCATTGCTGCGGGTACGGCACAGGCGAGTGGAACGGCAAGTACAACTCAGATCCTAGTCCTAGTTGGCTGGTTATGCTCACCGTAGTGTGGCGCACACCAATTTGCAAACCACGGTACTTTTGGACCATTTTTACAACTTAACAACCTTTTCAACTTTACAGCCTTTACAAGCTGGACACAGTCTCGTATTAAGGGTGCTGAGGCTACTACGATACGAGATTATCAACGAGACGACATTTTATCATCTCTCACAGGTATTTCACGAAACGTTTTTTATATGTATATATGTTATTTAAGATAGCCTAGGCAACTAGAGAAGTCAGTTAGTCTAATTCTAGTAATATAGACACCTTCAACTGATCTCGAACAAAAGATTGCAAAATGTGCGCTGGTGGGGTTCGAACCAGCGCTTGTCCAGTCTCCAAAACAACCGAGAATTTGGCGCTCGGTAATACGAAAGGTTTGGCTACAGTTAAGTGAGCAGACAAAACCTCCCAACTTGGACGGCCCTCTTCGAACAGCTTTTCAATTGTGCGTAGATCCGACGCTAAAAGCTTGGGCATTTCAACCTTCCAGGTTGCTTTTTGAGCCGCTTTATCCTTGCGGATTTCCTCATGACCCTTCAGAATATCAGCGAGACTTGGCCGATTACCGGTTTTCTTTCCTTGCTCAACCGGGCTCCGAGGTGCTGACGGCAACGCGTCATCCACCTCTATTGCGACCGGCTGATTGGCAGGAATCGGATTGGGAGAGAGAGGTGTCTCAATCTCCATATCGGCCTCTGATTGGCCAATTACCACATCAGCCGGTAAAGGGTTGGACGGGATAGGTGAGGACGTGGGCGCATCCTTTACAGGTAACGGGTCAATAACGGACGAGTTACGAAGAGACAAGTTACCCACATCCGGTGATGTAACGGACAAGTTGTTTGGATACGGGTGGTCAGCATCCGGTGAGGTGACGGTAGGAAGGCTTGAGATGTCGATAGAAACCATTACCTTCGACAGGGTAGAAAGTTTGCTGTATTCTATTTGGCAGGTACGTAAAAGCTGGCAAATAGAGAATTGTGTCCTTGTGGCCTAGTTGAAGCTGTCCAGATTACTAGAATTAGACGTAAATGACTTCTCTAATGCCTAAACTACAATAAATAAACAAAATGAATGCAATGTTGGTCTAGAAAGCCGCAGCTAGGTTCAGCGACTGGAATAAGATAGTACTGTGTTAAAAACGCCACGCATCACCGACTTAGAATCGTTGACGGTGTCGAACTTGAAGCAGGCTGGGCCGAGTAGAGAAATACCTCCTGGCTGAACCAGTATGTTGATAAGACGCTAGTACTTGTTTCAACTGCTCGAGCTGCTCGAGCTGCTCCGTATCATAGCACTGCCGTTGAAAGTATTGGATATGGGCACTCAGTATGCTTTAAATCACCGAAACAGCTGGGGCAGTTGGCGTCGAAGTGCCGTGGGCGAAAAGTCTGCGATTCCGATCCGTCCAAATAAAATGAATCGCGACCGCGGCTAATGTAAACCAAAGATCCTCCAGCACCATTCGAAAAGGCTTCCACGCATCACGAAGTGCAGGAATCCGTGAACACGCGATGTGTGACCATCGCGGGCGAACAGAAAAAAGGATTGTCCACGACGGAAAGAGCTCTTCCCAAATTGGACGTGTCCTGTTGCAGTCGAAAAACAAATGCTGGTAGCTTTCGACCGCACCACAATGCTTCTGAGTGCACAGGATGATTTCTGGATGTGATTGCTGTAAAAACCAAAATCGTGCTCGAACTGGTAGGATACAGAAGGATAGTCGGAACTGGACATCCGAATAGATCGGTAGCAAACGTCTTCGAAGACGTTTGAATAACTTGTAAAAATCTTTCATCCATGTTGACGTCCCACTTCGATCACGTTCTGATACGTGAAGCAACATTGGGTTTGGTTTATCCGGTGGCAATCCCTTCCCAACGACTCGATAAAGTTTATTCCGAGGTATCATCGGAAAGAAAACTTTCTTGTCCGAGAGTTGAATGCCAAGTTGAACCGGATAAGCGTGTGCCATTTCCCTTACGGAACAGCGTAATACGCTAGCAGGTTGAGCTCGTCGCAGAATTTGCGTTGCTTCGTCGTACAACCGGCGTAAAGACTTCGATTGAGACTGATCGGACGGCTTCCCAACCTCCGTTGTACTAAAACGCAAAATGAATTCGAGATCAGAGACGAATCCGTCCGTTCTCCCATCAAATAAGTCACGTAGAGACCGTATTTGAAAGGCTTGAGCGAAGCGCATCCGAAAACCACGCGCTGGTTCGGGCACCATTCCCAGACATCGACGATGAGCAGAGACACTCGTTGACCGTCGTCTCTTCTCAAAATGCAGATGAGGGTCTATATGAAACCAGATATGACCATCCAACATTGTGAGAAATCGCTCCTGTTGTGATAGTTCTTTGTTGGTAAGATACCAATGACTTTGGTGGAACCAAATACATGTCTGCTTCCACCATGGTGACGCTATATTCCAGTGCACCATGGTCCTATGCCGACGTGGTGATATCGTTAGGATATCGAGTGATCGATATCCCAAAATTGGGCAAAATGCAGCGTGTGATCTCCATTCCAGGAAGTGTCCAGTTGCTGGGTAAAGCTGTACTGGAATGAAGTAGAAATTGTTGTAAAAACTGAAAGCGTTGTTTTTTCAGTTTTGTTGAGATAATCGGAACCTGAAAGCCACCCTCTGAATGAGGTAGGTACAAGAAGTCCGACTTGATCAGTTGAAAGTGCGTTGAATCGCGCTCATACTTCCGACTCAAAACGAATCGATTGAGCATCGATTGCCAGCGTCGAACGAAATGTTGCGGGATGGTGAAATGAGTTGTAAAGTGCCATAAACGTGATAACACCATAGTTTGTGCCACCAGTAATCTTCCACGAACTGTTCTGGCCCGACGAAACCACTGACGGAATCCACCATAAAAACGATCTTCTAAGAATTCGATCATCAAATCACCAACGGGTGATTGACTGAATGGAACTCCCAAATATTTCACCGACTCCCTCGGTGAGAGTACTGTCACGTGTGCAAACGGTGGACATACTTGGTGTCGATTCAGGAAGATCAAATTGGACTTGAACAAGTTAAGCTTTGCTCCTGAGCCCTCGCAGTACTGCTGAACGATTGTGAGCTGCGCCTCTACTCCCCCGAGCGAAGACGATAATAAGGTCGAGTCGTCCGCAAAAAAAAACATGTTGCTGTATTCGTTAGAGAGATGCATATTCCAGGTCCTTCATTCCTCCGCAACAAATTTCCCAGCGGCTCAATCGTCATGAGAAAGAGCAAAGCGGACAGTGGATCACCCTGTTTAACACCTCTCGACGGAGTAATTTTTGGCGAGAGCGTTCCATTTAACAACAACGATACAGTCGTGTTGGTGTACAGAAGCTTTGTCCACTGGATGAAAAAGTTTCCACAATTCATTTTCGATAAAACCGCAAACATGTACGACCAATCCACTCGATCGTACACTTTCTCAAAATCGAGAAATGTTGCGTATGCTTCTCCATCACGATGAGTGACTAGATCCTGTAGATCACTCATATACCGAATGTGATGATGGATGGAACGTCCTCGCAGAAATGCTTTTTGATCCTCGTGGATCAATTTCGGAAGCACCTGCTGAAGTCGGTACGCGAGTACCTTCGACAGCACTTTCACATCCACGCATATCAGGGCAATAGGACGATAGTTGCCAGGATCAGCACGGGATCCTTTTTTGTATAGCAACGTGATTGCTGAACTACGTTGAGAACGCAGCAAAGAGCCTCGACGAAGTTGGTGTTCGAAAACAATTTTTAGACATTCACCAAAAACACTTGGAGCGAGTTGGTAGAATGCTGCGGGCAATCCGTCCATTCCTGGTGATGAATGTCCACGCATGTGATTGATTGCTTCTTCCATCTCCCGTGTTGTTAGAGGAGAGGAAAAAAAGGATTCATCCAATCTGGATAATGTTTTTGAGATGGATTGAAGTAATTTCTGTTGTTGGGTCGCACATGGGCGCAAAGGAAGTCCAGCTGAACTTTTTTGATCTCTCAGGATACCATACCAGTGATCCGTGAACTGGAGGGTGATATCAATAGGAGTCGTAGACACTTGGCCGTAGGCAGGAGACTTCCTCCAAGGGTACACGATAATATGTTGAGTCCACTGGTCGAAAGAAATGTCGAGATGATTTCTCCATATTCTTCATGTGTTAATCGAACATGGAATCTTGATTGTACTTGGACGAACTCTTGACCCGTGCATGATAAGAGCGGAGAGCTTCCGCGTACATCTTTTTTTCTTGTTCTTGATTTGATTGTCGAAAAGCTGCTGCAGCTTCGTCCAACGCAACACGAGCGTCTGTGACGTCAAACTCTTCTTGGCGACGTATCTTCTTCTGAATTTGCTGTAGCAGTTTTTTTGTCTGCTTCTTCCAATTCTCCCAGTCTGTTCCAGGATGAGAAGAAACACGAAGTTTTGTTAAGATACGATCCGCCTCCTCCTCGATCGCTTCTTTAATTACTGGATAGTCGAATAATGATAAAGGACATTTCCAATAACCACGACCTTGGAGTTGAGATGGATTTGCGAACTTTACAACATGAGCCAGATGATCACCCGTGTGCGGGAGTGAAACGTAACTGGACTCCTTGTAAACTGACTGGAAAAGATGTTCCGACAAAAGGATGTAATCCAGCCGGTTTTTTCTGGGTTGGGGACCAGTAAAGATGCGTGCTTCAGGATGATGTTGACGCCAAGCATCCAGCACAACCAAGTTGGAAAGCCATTCCAAACATGAGAGGCGACTTGTCTCGTGCCTACATACACCACTGGAGCAATCCAAACTGGGACACAAGGTTGTGTTCAAATCGCCACAAACGATGTGCGTTGCGTTGTGGTCAAAAGAACCCGTTCGAAGTTGGTCGAAAAATACTTTCCGTTCAGCTGGATTCACCGGAGCATAAACGTTATGTATGTATACTGGAACTCCCAGTATCACCAAACGCACAACCAAATATCGTCGGGTACGGAGACAGTGGTAAGAGCTTGTGCAGATTCAGATCCGGGGAAATCGTGACGAATAATTGTCATAACCCCATTGACTCGTTCCCGAACGGGATGAGAGTGAGGACTATTCGAATCACTGACAAAAAGATGATTTGTGAATGTTGAATCCAAGTGAAACCCAAAAGTCTCCAGGTGTTGACTGTCGCGGAAGTGAGTTTCTTGAACACAACAAATAGCGTGTTTCGAAAGGATGTGTTCTGTTAAACGGTGAACATTTCGTTTGATGCCGTTCATGTTGACAGAAAGAATGCTCTTATTGTTCCATGAACACTGATCGGACGAGCTGCCCTTAATAATCAAACGCTAGTGCTCCAGGTATAATAGTCGGTGAGCCATCTACTTGCTGCAGCTGTAGAATAGCTGCATCTTCGGGATAATAGTTGGTCGACAATTGGAGAACTTCCAAGTCGTCCAATAATGGACTGTCCCATTGCGCGTCGAACCAGTCACTGAGGCAAAGGGAGCCAAGTGGAGACCGCAGAAGCTGTAACAACACGTTTGTGTGAAGTAAGCGACAGTGGTGGGTTGGGATCCAGATCACAGGCTGACCAGTGATGTACTGAATCCATTGATCACTGTGGTAGATCGCCGGTGCTGCGCACATCAGCATCAGCTCAAAAATTGCAAGCGATTTTGTCGCTCGACTTAATCCCTCAACTACTGGTGAGGCTTTCCACCAGTGTGCCACCGATGCAAACAAATCTTGGCGCTTCACTGCAACTCTTCCGCCTAGATGTTTGAACCATTTCTTGACGAACGTAGTGTCTGAAGTGGGTTCTGAGGCCGCAAGAACACGATTAATAGTGTGAACGTGCACCAATTCGGACAATTGATGATCGTTCTCCCGCATTCGTCGGTTCAGCACTCCATGAAGTGCTATCGGATGGGTCAGGGAGAATTGAAGTAATCCATCGCCGTTGCAGGTGAAGCTAACATGCTTCTCAGCCTTCGGTACGTGAAAATCCTCCTGGACGAGTTTGTCCACTTTAGAAAGGACCATTGACGTTTCAACATCGTCAATAAGAGTATCCACCACTTCACCGACACGCGCTGGACGATCACCTTTCTCGATGCGTGTGTGGTTTTTCTTGGACTTTACTACTAGCGACATCTTTGCTAGCCACGACTTTCGAAGGAACGATATGATAGCGTCTACCAAAATCCGAATTTGTCGTAACATCGATTTTTGAGTACTCGATGTCGACCGAACCGAAGACGTCAAAGTAGTTACTGGTACTAGTGGTTTTGGGCGAGCTTTACTGACGAGACTGGTAAAGCTGTCAAGCGAGCGATTACGCTTATTGCTAGGACGGGGTAACGTCTAGGTATAGGTAGGAACTTTCGATACCGGAACGGAATCGGTGGCTTTATAGTGTCCGCGTTCGGAGAAGATTCCGCCTTCTTTGCAGGAGGTGATTCGTGCTCCGTGAACGCCTTTGCTGGATGCTTAGTATCTTCAGCAACGCTTTTTGAACGAGAAGAATCTTTTTTATCCCGCGACGAAGCTCGTTTGTCGCCTAGAGCAGACTTGACGGGAGTTGGAACAGTGCTTCCCGGGCGTTACGTGTGACTTCCAGTTGATGAAACTGGTTTAGTTTTTGGTGGATGAGGCGGTTTAGGAGTGGTTCACCGGCAGCACTAAGCAGTGTGGACTGCGCTGACCCATCCGTAATCGCTCAACAGAAAGTGGGGCTCCTTTTCCAAGAGCAAGATAGTATTTCCCTTCGATACTAATCTGATCGCAAGCTTTGCCCGATACGATCAGCGGTACTGGGCATGATGTAGAGTGAAAATACACTCTCCAGGTGGACATCGCTATGCTCTGTGAAGCCACTGCTTCGCGATAATGAACATGGATTATGTCGCATCTATCGAATACAACGCTGATGCGATGCTCGATGGACAAATTTCGGGTCCGATGCCGAAAATGTCCAGGAAATAACGCGACCCGAGAATATCGTATTCTCGGAATGAGTATTGGTTGCCCAGAATTGTAACCTTTTCGTGTGCCAGCTGCTGACACACTTCTTCACTTGTGACCAAAAGCCGAAAATTACCCCCCGGTAACTTTGCCAAATGGCCAATTTTCTTTTCTTCAGAGTTTTTTTCAAGATCGCATTGCCATGATCCTGAGCAAAGGAACGTAGCATTTAAGCCGGTGGTGTCCGCGCCAGAGCTTGACCCGTTTCAAGGACTATTGCATACTTGGACACGGGTATTGAGAAGGGCTTCGCTGCTTCCAGTCTAGCAGACAAAACCTCCCAACTCGGTCGTCCACCCTCAAAGAGTTGTTCGATAGCACGATGATCCGCCGCCAACGGTTTCGGCATTTCGACCTCAAATTGGGCCGTTTTTCGAGCTGTATTTTTTCGGAGCTCTTCTTGACCTTTCAAGATATCGGCGAGACATGGCCGAGGTTTTCGTTACGGGCTCAACCGGGTTCAAAGGTGCTGACGGCAACGCGTCATCCACCTCCATTGGTACCGGTTCATTGGTGGAAATTGAAGTGGGAGAGGGAGGCGTCTCAATCTCCATAGCGTTCCCTGATTGGCCAATTACCTCAGCAGACGTCGTGACAGAGGCCAACGGTAGAGTTGTGCCAGTGGATGTACTTTCCGCCGGCAACGTGCCCGTGACGGACAAGCTACATGTAGACGTACTAGCCACATCAGGCGATGTAACAATTGGGAAGCTGGAGATGTCGACAATAACCATCGTCTTCGACAAGAAAAGGGAAGCTTGCGTGTTATTCTGAACAGGCGGTTTGGCTGTATTCGTTAATGCAGCGTACGTGTCTGGGATGCGCTGTAGCCGGCTGAGTAAGAAGTGTCCTTGTGGCCTAAGTTGAAGGTGTCTATATTACTAGAATTAGACGTAAATGACTTCTCTAAATGCCTAAACTACAATAAATAACATATAATACATGCAGATGTGGCTTGAAAAGTCACAAATAGTGAACTTGGTGCGGTTGAAGACAGTTGAGTAGACTAGCCACTCAGCTCAGACTTATGAGCGCTGACGCCTTCGTATCTTGAGAAGATCTGATCTCCCGGAGAAATATCTTCTTGCTGAACCTGATTGCAATAAACCGAGAAAAACCGTCTGAAGCTGATCAAGCTGTGCGATATCATAGCACTGACGTTGATAAAACCGAATATGGGCGCTGAATGTGCTGTAGATCACCGAAACAGCTGGTCCTGTTGGTGTTGTAGATACTTGGTCGAAAAGTCGTCTATTCCGATCCGTCCAGATGAAGTGGATCGAAATGGCAACCAATGCAAACCAAAGATCTTCCAACACCATCCTGAATGGCTTCCACCTGTCTCGGAGGAGAGGAAGTCGTAGGCACGCAATGTGAGTCCACTTAGGTCGACCTGAAAAGAAAGCTGTCCAAGAAGGAAATAGCTCCTCCCAAATAGGGCATGTCCTACTACATCCGAAAAACAGATGCTGGTAACTTTCCACTTCACCACAATGCTCCTGCGTACACAGGATGATTTCCGGATGAGCTTGCTTCAGAAACCAGAACCGGGATCGCACTGGTAAAATTGAATATGTAAGTCGGAGCTGAATGTCCGAGTATATTGGTAATAAACGTCCTCGAAGACGTTTAAAACCCGTTGAGAAATCCTTTACCCAAGTCGAAGCACTTGGCCGGTCTCTCTCTGGTATGTGCAGCAGCAGCGGGTGAGGCTTATCCGGTGGTTCTGCTTTCCCAACAACTCGAAAGAGTTGATTCCGAGGAATAGTCGGAAAGAAAACCTTCGTATCCGAAATTTGAATGCCAAACTGAACCTGATACGCCTTTGCAATGGAACGCTCTGGACACAACAAAACGCCCTCCGGTTGAATTCGACGTAAAATTTGAGTAGCTTCGACGTACAAGCGTCGTAAAAGCTTTGTCTGGGCTACTTTCGCTGAATTTCCAACTTTGTGCGTACTAAAACGCAAGACAAAATCGGAAGACGAATCGAACCAAGTTGATCTTCCACCGAACAAATCACGTAGAGAACGGATACGGAACGCTTGAGCGAACTGCATCCTAAAAGTACGCGCAAGTTCCGGGACCATTCCCATACATCGACGATGAGCAACCGCACTAGTAGAGCGTTGCCGTTGCTCAAACTGAAGATGAGAATACACCTGCAGCCAGACAGGAGCATTTAACATAACGATGTATTGCTCCTGTGAAGACAAGGTCTGGGGTGTGAGTTCCCACTTACTCTGACTCCACCAAACGCACGTCTGCTTCCACCGCGATGACGCTACATTCCAACGAACCATGGTAGCATGCCGACGTGGTGATATCCTTAAGATATCAAGCGGCTTGAACGGTCCAAAGTTGGGTAAGATGTTCTTCACAATTTCCATACCAGTCAATGTCCAGTTGCTTGGAATAGGTGTACTGGAATGTAGTGCAAATTGTTGTAGAAATTGGAGTCGTTGTTTCATTAATTGCTTCTCGATCATCGGAACCTGTAAACCACCTTGTGAATAAGGCAGATATAAAAGTTCCGATCGAATGAGCTGCACATGTGTTGAATCCCGCTCATACTTTCGACTTAACACAAATCGGTTTAACATCGATTGCCATCGTCGCAGTAAATGTTTCGGGATATTAAAATGTGTCGTAAAATGCCATAATCGTGACAAAACCATGGTCTGTGCCACCAATAAACGACCACGCACCGTTCTTGCTCGACGAAACCACTGACGAAAACCACCATAGAAACGATCTTCTAGGAATTCAATCATCAAATCACTCACTGGTGATTGACTGAAAGGAATTCCCAAATACTTGACCGACTCGCACCGGGATAGAACTTTCACTAAAGCGAACGTCTGACAGACTTGATGACGGTTAAGAGGAAGTAAAGTCGACTTTGAAAGATTTAATTTTGCTCCTGAACCATCACAATAATGTTGAACGACATCAAGCTGAGCCTCCACCCCACCGAGCGAAGACGATAACAAAGTCGAGTCGTCCGCAAAGAATAAACTGGTTGATGTATCCATTGGAGTGATACAAATACCAGGTCCTTCATGTCTCCGCAACAAATTTCCCAACAGCTCAGTAGTCATAAGAAAGAGCAATGCGGAGAGTGGATCACCTTGTTTGACTCCGCGAGAAGGAGTGATCTTTGGTGAAAGCGTTCCATTCAACAACAGCGAAACATTCGTGTTGGTGTATAGAAGCTTTGTTCACTTGATAAACGAATTTTCGCAGTTCATTTTCGAAAGCACAGCAAACATGTACGACCAATCCACTCGATCGTACGCTTTCTCAAAATCGAGAAAGGTTGCATATGCTTCCTCGCCACGATGAGTGATCAAATCTTGTAGATCACTCATGTATCGAATGTGGTGGTGGATGGATCTGCCTCCCAGAAATGCGTTTTGGTCTTCGTAAATCAATTTCGGAAGCATTTTCTGGATTCGATAGGCAAGTACCTTTGACAGCACTTTCACATCCACGCATATTAATGCAAGAGGACGATAGTTGCCAGGATCTGCTCGAGATCCTTTTTTGTAAAGCAACGTGATTGCCGAACTACGCTGAGAGCGCAGCAGAGAGCCTCGACGAAGTTGATCGTCAAAGACAATTTGCAAACATTCACCAAAGACACTCGGAGCAAGTTGGTAGAATGCTGCCGGCAATCCATCCATTCCAGGTGATGTGTCCGCGCATACTTTTGATGGCTCCTTCCATTTCCGATTTAGTTAATGGACCAGAAAGAAACGACTCATCAGAGCTGTTTAATGTTTTGGTAATTGAGTCGATAAGCGTTTGTTGTTTTTGAATGCAAGGACGGAGTGGGACTCCAGCTGAACTTTCCTTATCACCCATAATTCCACCCCAATGGTCGGTGAACTGAAGGGTGATTTCAAGTGGATTCTTTGATACTTTGCCATTCAGAAGGAGGACTTCTTCCAATGGCACCCGATGACAAGTTGAATCCAGCGGACGAAAAAAGTAGCTCGATGATTTCTCCACATTTCGCATCTGGAGGTCGAACGCGGAGTCTTGATTGTACTTTAACGAGCTCTTCACTCGTTCGTGATAAGAATGAAGAGCGTCCTTGTAAATCTTCTTTTCTTTTCTCTGATCTGACATTCGATAGGCGGATGCAGCATGTTCCAACTCCGATTGAGCTCGAACGAGCTCATCTTCCTCTTGACGTCGAATCATCTTTTGAATTTGCTGAAGTAAACGCTTCATATACTTCTTCCAACGCTCCCAATCCTTTCCGGGACTGGAAGAAGCACGAAGCTTTGCCAAAATGCGTTCCGCGTCCACTTCAATCGCCTCGATGATTACTGGGTACTCGAATAATGAGAGAGGACATTTCCAGTAACCACGGCCCTGAAGTTGGATCGGATTTGCAAACTTGAGTACATGTGCCAAATGATCCCCCGTGTGAGGAAGGGTGGCATAATTTGAACCCTTATAAATTGTACGGAAGAGATGGTCCGACAAAAGGATGTAATCCAGTCGATTACGTCATGGCTGAGGGCCAGTAAAGATACGCTCTTCGGGATGCTGGTGACGCCGAGCATCGAGAACACCCAAGTTTGAAAGCCATTCCAAACACGAGAGGCGACTTGGTTCATGGCGATATGCACCACTAGAACAATCCAGACTTGGACAGAGAGTTGTGTTGAGATCTCCACAGACGATATGTGATGCGTTTGCTTCGAATGATCCAATTGGAAGCTGATCGAAAAAAGGTTTTCGTTCCGTTGAATCCACCGGAGCATAAACGTTGTGGACGTATACTGGTGCTCCATGAACCACCAAACGAACTACCAGATAACGATCTTGAACTGTGACATTGTGCACGGCTTCAGCAGTTTGAAATCCAGGAAATCGTTCCGGATAATGGTCATAACACCGTTTACTCGTTCACGAGAGGGGTGAGAGTGAAGACTATTCGTATCACTGATAAACGATTTTTCTCAAGTTCGATGTCAGATGAAAAAGCGAAACGTCTCCAGGTGCTGACGATTACGAAAACGTGTATCCTGCACACAACAAAGTGCGTATTTTGAAAATGTATGTTGGATTGCAAGGTGACCATTCTTTTTGATTCCGTTTGTATTGACTGAAAGAATGGTTTTATTGGTCCAAGAATTGTAATCCGATAAGCTTCCCTTAATACTGAACAGAGAGAGCACCCACAACGAGTGTTTGTACTCCATCAACTTCGCTCAGTTGCAAAATAGACACTTCATCGGGTAGAAAATTTGTCGAAAGCTGAATGGCTTCCAAATTGTCGTAAAGGGGACTATCCCACTGCGCATCAAACCACTCACTAAGGCAAAGTGTGCCTAGTGGGGAGCGCAGTATCATAATCAGTGCATTGGTGTGTAGTAAGCGACAATGGTGTGTCGGTATCCACAGCACCGGTCGACCAGTGATGTGTTGAATCCAGTGGTCATTATGAAAAACTGCCGGAGCAGTGCACATCAGCATGATCTCGAAGAAGGCGAGCGATTTGGTGGCTCGAGTGAGCTCTTCCACTTCAGGTGACTCCGTCCACCAACTATTGGTTGCGTCAAACATAGCTTGACGTTTTGTTGGAACTTTTCCCCCAATCTTTTTCGATTATTTTGTAATGAAAGTGGTGTCCAAATTCGGGTCGGATGCAGCAAGTATACGATTGATCGTGTGGACTTGCACCACTTCAGCTAAACACGGATCATTGAGTCGCACACCATTATTGAGCACTCCATGTAATGCAAATCGGTTGATTAAATGCGAACTGGAGAAGGCTATCTCCATTGGACGTGAATCCAAGATGCTTCTCCGCCTTGGACACGTGAATGTCCGCTTGGAGAAGCCGATCGGGCTTCGTTGGAATCTGTGCCGTCAGTAGATCTTCTGCCAACAAGTTCACCACTTCACCCACGCGAGTAGGACGAGAGTCCTTCACGATTTTGGTGTGCTTCTTTGTGAAAAAATGCGCCGCTTCTTTCGACGTAGCTACATCTTTAGGTACCACAACATTGGTCGGAACGATATGACAGCACTTTCCGAACGCTGGATTGGTCGTTACATCTATCTTTGTATATTCCACATCGATAGTGCTAAGCACATCGAAAAAATTGCTGGTGGCTAGCCCTTCCAATTTTTTTGGAGGAGCTTTACTGAGCAGGCTTTTGAAGCTGTCTAACGAGCGGTTTCTTTTGTTGTTTGAGCGAACAACTGTCCAAGAATCCGGTTGTGATTCTTCAGCTTGTTTTGATTCCTCAGCAGGTTGGGAATCACTGCTTCCATGCGTCTCGTCCGGTGCTGAAACAGGAGACGAAGTGGCTCCTGGTGACGGTCCGATGTAGTAACTTGGGGAGTTGTCGGAGAGAATATTTCATCAGTTTTGAATAGACTTTTAGCCGTACCTAAGGTAGATTTTTTTTCTTTATCATTTATGTTGTGCTTCTCTTGAGCTGATTTGGTTGTTTTTCCGGTGCGCTTGCTTGGCACCGATTTAGATTCAGTTGTTGGAGTCGGAGGTTTCGTCGCTCGCTGAGTCGATTTCGGAGTGTTCACTGGCAGCAATAAGCAGTGTGGACTGCGCTGACCCATCCTCAATCGCTCAACAGGTAAGAAAAAACCCTTTTCCGCGAGCCAAATAGTATCTCCCTTCGATACAAATTTGTTTGCAAACTTTTCCAGCCACGACCAGAGGTTCAGGACATGACGTGAAGCGAAAATACACTCTCCACGTAGACATGGATAGCCGTTTAGAAGCTACAGCTTCACGGAAGTTTTCATACAAAACATCGCAGCCAAGACGATGCAGTGCTGATGCAACTGTTATTGTGGACATTTCCGGTCCAATTCCGAAAACATCCATGAAGTATCGTGACCCGAGCACATCGAACTCTCGGAAGGAGTACTGGTTCCCCATGAGCGTAACCGTCTCATGAGCCAACTTCTGGTAAACTTCCTCACTCGTGACGAGAAGGCGTAAATTACCTCCAGGCAATTTAGCCAGTTGGCCAATTTTCCCCGCATCAAATAAATCGTCAAGGATCTTGTTCCCATGATCTCTAACGAACAATTGTAGGATTTGGGCGGGTGGTGTGCGTACGAAAGTTTGTCCCGTCTCCAGGACAATCGAAAACTTTGCACTTGGTAGTATAAACGGCTTTGCTGCCGCCAAGTGTACAGCCAAAACATCCCAGGACGGACTTCCGTCTTGAAAGAGTTGTTCGATAGCACGCAAATCTTATGCTAAAGGTTTTGGCATTTCAACCTTCCACTTCGCTTTTTTTACAGCTTTGTCCTTGCGTGCTTCTTCTTGACCTTTCAAGATTTCGGCTAAACTTGGACGATGGTCGGTTTCACTCGCCGTTTCAACCGGTTTCGAAGCTGATGACGCGATATTGTCATCAACCTCCATTGGCACCGGCTGATTGGCAGAAATTGGAGTGGGAAAGAGAGGCGTCTCTATCTCCATCTCGGTCTCGGATTGGCCAATAACCCCAGCGGACGCGGTAGAGTCCGACGGTAGAGGTGTGCGGGTAGCTGTACTTTCCGCCGGTATAGGTGTGCGGGTTGCTGGACTTTCCGCCGGTAACGTGTCAGTAACGGACACATTACATGTAGAAGTACTACCCACATCAGGCGATGTAACGATAGGTAAGCTGGATATGTCGATAGTAACCATTGTCTTCGACAGGAAAGGGTGGAAAAGTGCGTGTTTTGCTGAAAAGGCGCTTTGTTGTATTCGTTTTGCATTTTGTTTTGGATATATGTAGTAGCCGGCGAATTGAGAAGTGTCCTTGTGGCCTAATGGATAAGGCATCGCCCTCCGAAGGCGGAGATTGAGGGTTCGAGTCCCTTCAAGGACTATTGATAGCAATAACTGGAGTGTTTAATACATCTGCAACTTAATTGTACAAAGTACCTGCATCCACTACTGGCCTAACGCCACACAAGGAATCCGATCTAGAGGCATTATCTTGCCTCCATCACCATTTCATTCGTAAGGTACTTGTATCTGACCTAACCAAATTGTAATTTTTCACGTTCGCTTGGCATTCGCAACTGTAACGACATGGAAGCGTGTGCCGTACGAAAGCCTGTATGGATTAAAATCCTAAAGAGGCATTTAGAAAAACTCACGCAAATGTGTGGAACTTGTACCTCTGTAGCTTGAAACGTGTCAATGAAAATGATTTCCCCACAGATATACGCCGGGAATTGATTATTTTCTTCCTTCTTTTCATTCATGCGAGCTGCTTGTATAGCTTCACTCGACAGAAAGTAGTTTGGCATGCCTTCATTGAATGCAACATACGGAAGCTTTCCCCCCTTGAGAAAAAATAAAGCCAAATGATTGATCTGAAACTTTCTGAACGAAATGCGTTGATGCTGATTGAATGTAATTGAAACTGATGAAAGAGAAGGTTGGGACGACGTGGTGGATGCATCGGATGCTTGGTCGTGCCGTGGACATAGAGGGCTACTAGTAGCTGTGGGAGTTGATAAACCAGCTAGTTTCTGAGACAAAGGAAGTGCTTCCGTCACGCCATCGCCATTTTGCGCGTTGCTCATGTCAAACCAAGAGGAAGATAAAGGCGCTACAGTCACTACGTGGTATTTCATTCCTTCTCGAAGACAATAGGGCTTTGACTCCTATCACAAAAATGTATCAGAGCCGGTAAATGGACTAATGATCACGTACCTTTGTTGTGACATAGTCTTCAACATAGACAATACAACCGAGTACGTATGGTGGATTTCTAGTACAACGAGTAAGAAAAGTGGTAAGGGAATGAAAATCTACGTTGTACTTTTCATCACGTTTGAAAGCTTCGATGGACTCGTCGGACAAGTAATAATGTGGGCAGCCTTCATGAAATGCAATGTAATCGCCAAACGGTGTCGGGACGAACAATGCTACGCTCCCACATGCAAATGAACGATACGAGATACCTAAAAATTCTTCGATTTCACGTTCTTCTAAATTCCGCTCCCGTTTTCCTTCGGACAATAAAGCTTCTGCAAGCTGTTGCGTCGTCAAAATTGTAGTTCGAGGGGATGACAAAGTGGAACTCTGGGGCATAGATGTGGATATTTGATCGGCATAATTTTTTCTTGGTCGATCGCTGATGGTTTTATCCAGTTCTGTGGCGCTATTTTCAACGCTTATATTTTCAGGAAGATCCAACGTATTTGGCAACTTGTTAGGTGTGTCATGAAATTCCATCGAGAGTTTATCCTCTCCCTTTATGGTATCAGTTGCCAAGGTTGTCGTGGATCCAACCGGTAATTGCTCTATCATATCAACGCTTAGATCTTTCGTGTCTAATACTTTCCGGCCAACATCCTCATATTCTTTTTCCACAATCACATACTCTTCACTGAATGTGGCCCAATCTTCTGCTAAAGACAGTCAGTTATTGACGCATGAGGTATACCTGGGCACATACCGTAATGTATTTGTTCTTCGGCAATTAGAGCATGTTTGTTTGCGAGGTTAGCACTACCGGATTCTAGCTCCTTTGCAATCTCTTCTGTTGGGAGAGGTGGAAGTAAAAAATCGGCTCGAAAGAAATCTTCAAACGAAATTCGCTCTTGCGGATCAACTCGTAACAAATCCGCAACAAGCCTTGCACACTCGACAGAGACCATTACTTTTGCGGGAAAGCGAACGTGATCATTGTGTCGAAAATATCGATGGATATTTCGCCTTAATGCCAAATGATTTGTCGCCTGGCAGTTGTCCACGAGCAAAAACGGATGGTCGTTCGCAAGCATCTCATACAAAATGATTCCCACAGACCATAAGTCAGCTTTTGCGTCATAACTCTTATACTCCAGTAGTTCGGGAGCCATATAAAGAGGAGACCCCACAACACTTTCAGCAAGCATTTCTTGTTGTAATTCCCGAGCAAAGCCAAAGTCGGCTGTGTTGATTTATTACATCCGAATCTACTTCCAATCGTTTAAAGCGACACGTACCGATTTTCAATTTCGCCGTACTTATGTTCTTAGAAGACAGCAAAAGATTTGCTGGTTTTAAGTCTCTATGAACGACATTTTGTGAGCGTAAAAATTGGAGTCCAGCCGCTACAATTAACATCCATCAGATGACACCAATCAATTATGGTGATAAGTTACCAAGCTGTGCCATAAAACTTCTGGCCTCGTCCTCAGATAATCCTTGCTGAGCTTTGATTATTTGTGCAATATCTCCTCCGGCGCAGTATTCCTACAGAAGTACCCACTGAGTTTTTATATAAAGATAATTCGGAACATACGTACCAAAACAATAAAAATGTGGTGCTGTGATTCTTTGGTGCAAAGAAGGCGAACAATATGCGGATGCCCGTTTTCGTATTGCTCCACAGCTACTCGCATGGTTTCTATTTCTTTTTCTATGCTTTGCCGCTCATGAGGCCGTCGCAATTTATCTTTAGCGATCAATTTGATTGCGACAGCGGCTCCTGTTGACAAATTGGTAGCTTTATGGACCTAGATAGCGATATGAGATTTTGGAGGTCAATGACATCCACCTATGTACACTACCGTTCCGTATGATCCTCTTCCGATTGTCTCGACCAAACTGTAGCTTGTATGAGCATAGTCTTTTTATATGAGTATTGAAAGCGTACCGAAAGATGTTGCCGCAAACTGCGATCGACTGTCCATTAGTTGTGCTCATGATCGATAGTCAACAGTTTGGCTTTGAGCAATATAGAATTGAGTTCTTTTTTCCGCTTGCTCTATCCTTACATGATCATCTGTAGCAGGTTACGCATTCATGGCGTATATCAGCTCTTAGAGTCGAAAGGACCTGCCGGAGGTAAGATTCTCAGTTAGAAGGAAATAATGTAAGGTGACTGACAATTTCTGATTCTAATGTGCTCTTCGTTGCTGTCCCGTATCCATTTCTGTCATCTTTCTCTACCTCACTTACAACGCAAGAAAAACCTCTCCGATTACATATATATAATGCAGCATCTTATCACACTTTCAGGATTCTCTTGATCCATTATCCATAGTAAGTCAACAGAGAAAGTCATTTCTGTGCAGCGCGAATTGTGAGCAATCAGTATGGTAGCAAGGTAATTCTGCTTGATCACATGCAATCGTATGACTCATTTTACGGCTCTTTTGAAACTAAGCGATAAACGGTGCCATTGAATTTAGTAATCATTCAAATTAACGTTTTCACTAAATCCCTCTGACCAGATTTTTAAATCTAATCTATGACGCCAAGTGTCATGAGTATTTGTGACAGAGACAGATAGGAAGCTCCAATCAAATGTAATCGGTGATGTCAATTTTATTCTCTGTGCCCATGATAATGCGGTATACAATTCTTAAAATTATTTCCATCAGAAAGCTCGAAAATCCGAGCGCTCCGTATCAGATTTCAGAATCTCTTTTAGATAGCGCTATTGTATGTCTCGTTCTGCCCACGATCATTGCTCGTAATGTGATCAAGGTTGCAGAGCAAACATGACCGGGAAGACGGCAGTAAATTGTATAAAACCGCAACATTACCCATTAAGTCATAAATAGCTGCACACTTCACTCGAGAACGACGAGAGCCGCGGTAATTGGTGGCTTTTTTTTACCATAAATTGGTACTTAGCCTCTTACAACCAAGATGCATTGACTTAGAAACCAAACCGCTAGTTATCTTATCCAAAGCGAACCTCAACAAGACATGGATGCATTACCGAACGCAGTTATGTCTACACCGCTTTCTTGCTTCTACATGTCAACCAGCTAATGAGGCTTTCATGATAAATGGTGATCGGATCACGACCACAAATGGCGCGTTCGCCTTGATTTCAATCTTTCTATCCTCACTTTTGTGTTCCGGATATACTTGTTCAACAGCATGCTTCAGAGCATGAAAGGCCATGTTTGTACTTGCATGGTATCATGATATGTATAAGCTACTCTTGTACATTGGGATGCTTGATGATTGTTGATACTACTTCTATCGATCCAAATTATGCAGAGACATGCGATCAAGAAGGTGAACTCGTGGCCAATATGGATTACTTATCCAGTCAATTGCGAAGACTTACCCTTCTCAGCTAGTAATTGATCTGATGGAAGTACGAGGATTGGAGCTGAGCTTGCCGGATTTCTTGATAAGGGTGCATCTCAAGATATTCATGTGGGGATGAGAACGATGACATTTGGAACCCAATTAAGAGCGCAATGTGAGGAACCAAAGTAACTGGCCCTCAACTGTGTTTTTAAACCGCACGAGAATATTGACAACCTAAAGGGGTTAGTTGTCCTGTTCTTCACGCGTATGTTGGAATAAGCAACCTTTTCTTCTCCGTAGACACTTTTAGCGCGTCATGCCTTGATCTTGAATCCACACCATGCCTTGACACACTCCAGATCCTTTCAGGTAACTACCCGTTGACGTCATATTTTTCTATTCATATATAGGGCGGGCGTCAGGACGCGACATTAGCAAGCATCAAATTGTACGACCAAAGCACCCCGTCAAAACGTTCAAATATATATAATGATAAGAGAACTATCAATCTCTACAAGGGAGCTAGGGATTCGTGTTTTAATCAATAGCAAAATAGCTCTCGTTTACATATGACTGTAGAACTTTGTGATCACTCCACGGAAGAATATTGAAAGAGAAAAACTGATTGATCAATGATCTCTGCATTTAAATAAGGAATCCTGATGATGAAACCGTGAGGATAGGGTCGGAGGTAATGACGCAATGTTGTGGCAGACTTCCGAATGAGAATCTCATACCACTCAGCACCAAAAATACTCCGTGCATGAACCTTTACAAGGGTAAGTAGCGAGATAGGTTTGCCTAAGCACACGTACAATTACTAGAAAATTGTAGAAATACGTCTTGTTGCTTGAAGAAGGAACTGAATCATCATAAGGGGCTTGCCTTCAATTTTCATCATTGAGTTTGTAACATCAACAAGCAATTCAATATGAAGCATCTCAACTATTGTGATCGAGTATATTAGTCTTCAAATCCAGATCATTATCTTGAAGCATCGAAATGTCTACTCTATGATGGCATTAACTAATTCTGCAGCTCAGAATCCTATAAAATACTAAGCTGTTTCTAGATCGGTGTAATTTGGATCATAAGCGATCATAAGTATATAATCTATCACGTTGACATCTACCAATAATGAATCACTCAAGAGCTTGGGAAACGTGAATAACTAGAATAACTAGAAAAACTTCACTGTTTAGGATGACGAAACTAACCACCTGATCACCAACTCGGATGTATGAAGGGATTCATCTTGCTAGAATAATGAGATGAAGAATCCAAACTATATATATCGTCAAAGCTGCAACGGTTGCGCCATCTCGTGTCCACCTTACGTGATGGCGACTGTCACTTTGACCCATCGATATCTTTTTGGGCTGAAAGCAGACGTGAATAAAAGTGTATTATATCTCGATGATCAAAATATTGCTTATGTAGCAGGTCACGTTATTGTCATCTACTCCCTCGATGAGAAACGACAGAGATTTTTGCCGGGTACAGAAGGAACGCTCGGAATCACTGCGATTGCTGCAAGTTCTGGAGGTCGAAACTTGGCGGTAGCTGAGAGAAATGATCGAGCTGTCATCAGTATCTTTGATATCAAAGCACTCAAGCGACGTAAAGTATTAAGTAACGCAGAAGCCCAGACTCGAATATACGTTGCAGTTGAGTTCAGCTCTGACAACCAGCTTTTATTGGCACAAGGAGGTGACCCAGACTGGGTATTGTATTGCTGGGATTTGTCCAAAGGTAAACTGATGGCGAGTATCACGAGTCCTTTGTCACTTGGCAATATTATCAACGCACCTCAACCATCACCACTTGTAGCCAACAGCACATCACATCTGTCTCCTAGCTTGCAATACAGGTCAAGAGGCTCCAGTGTATCGTTTGGTATAGATCCATCAAGCAGTGGATCAGGTAGCCTTATCTCAACGGCTATCGTTACAGCATGTACTTTCAATCCAACAGACCCTGGTCTCATTTGTGTCACGGGAGCAAACTTGATAAGATTTTTTCGACTTACAGAAAGCACGTTTCGTCCTTTGCCAGGTATCGGGACTGAAACAAACAATTATACGTGCCACACTTGGGTCAAACAAGTCGAGCATTTCGTTGTAGCTGGTACAAGCTCTGGTGATCTCATACTTTTTACGAGTGGCGTCTTTAGCTGCAGTTTGAATGCATCGCCAAAGACACTGATGAAAACTGAACCCGACGAGCCTCATATAGGAGTTTCTTCCCTCGTATCTGTACATAAAGGCATTCTATGCGGGCTCGATAATGGAACAGTGTTTATGTACAAAATCAAAGATGGAGAAGATATAACGAGCAAACAAGAGCTTGAGAAAGGTGATCTCCTGATCCCTCAGCGTCGCCTTCGAGTCGAGTCAAACCTCTGTCAGATCCGGACGATAGCTGTGCCACCTGTGGAAGATACTATCCTTGTGTCAACTTCGAGCGGCCAGCTATATACTTTTCCATATCGTATAAAAATTGACCCTTTCTTAGTGAAAACACGATCCCAAAGGAGAAAAGTCACGTTCGGCATCAAGACCGAGCTGATACCAGTCAATGCGAGCTCGCTTTTTGAAGACAATTTGGTGCAACCGGGGGATTATGAATCAGAAGTAACGGACGATGAAGTCGATTATTTGATCACACCTTTCCATAGTGCCCACGATTCAATGAATGCGTCTGGGTCGATCACGGGGCTGGATGTCTGTGTCCGAAAGTCGATAATAGTGACTTGCGGCTATGATCGGACGGTGCGTTTATGGAATTATATTGATAAATCGTGTGAGATAGTTAAGAAATTTGGTGAAGAAGCATATAGTGTTGCTCTGCATCCTTCTGGTCTCCATCTTGTCGTCGGATTTGCCGATAAATTACGTCTGATGACAATTCTTATGGACGACATTCGACCGTTTAGAGAGTTTGCTATCAAAGCCTGTCGCGAATGCCAGTTCGCGAACGGTGGACATTTGTTCGCAGCTGTGAATGGAAACACTATACAAGTATACAATTTCTTTTCCTGCGAGGTCGTGGCCAATCTTCGCGGTCATAATGGAAAAGTCCGATGTCTCTACTGGACTTTTGATGACGCGTACTTGATCTCTGCTGGAATGGACGGAGCAGTGTATCAATGGGACTTTGAGGAATCCAAACGAGAAGCTGAATTTATACAGAAGGGAGTCCCGTATGTATCCGTTATTTGCAACCGTGAAAGAAGTGCTATTTACGCTGCTGGAAGTGATAAAATGCTCAAAGAAATCGAATTTCCATCGTCTCAGCTGCAACGGGAGTTTGGGTGTGGGAATACCTTGGGTCAAATCGTGGTCTCCAATTCCCAGCGAATGTTTTTCGCATCCACCGCAGATAGCGATAGGCCTGGAGCTGTTCGCGTGTACGAATTCCCTCTAACAGGTGATTACTATGAGCTTCAATGCTCGAGTTTTCCCATTACGCGTCTACGCATCAGCTTCGACGATACTTTCTTATTTACAGCAAGCGAAGATGGAATTGTTGGTATTTTTGAAATTCGCGACAAAGAAGGCCGATCTCGCTCACGAGAAGCACAACAGTCCATGCAACTGGGTCTTAACAACTGGACAACGAGTCAGTCTTCTGATGAGATTCTGGTCACAAGAAGCGATTTAGAAGATAAGACCTCTACAATAACTGAATTAAAGCATAAAGTCGACGAATTGATACTTCAAAACGAGTATCAGTTGCGATTAAAGGACATGACATTTCACGAGCAATTAAAAGAATTAAATGAACGCTTTGCACAGGAAATTACCACCGAAAAAAACACGTTTGAACATTTCAGAGTCGAAAAGAACAATATGGAAATCGACTATGAAGAAAAAATCAAACAATTGGACGAACGACATTTTGAAGAGATACAGGAAACTGAAGCTACTTACCAGCAAGAAATTATGAAAAAAGTGGAACAATATCAACATGTATTACAGGAGAAAGAGTATCAGCACCAACGGTGGAAGCAGGAACAGATGGGTCTGATCACTACACATCAAAATTATGTGAAACAAGTGACAGAAGATTTGGAAGAGCGGCTCAGTGAAGATCGATTGCTTCGAGCGCATATGGAGGATGAGAATAAGGCGATTGATCGTGAGTATCATGAATCGATGCAGCAGATGGAGTCGGATGTCGATGAGGAGATTGAGCACTTTAAGAACCGCTTCAGCGACGCCATTCAAGCCGAACGAGAGATGACATTGCGTTTCAAAGGCGAAAATGGGATTATGAAGAAAAAATTTAGCGCCCTGCAAAAAGAGATTGAAGAACAACGCGATCAAATAAAACAAATGTTGGAAAAAGAAAAGAAATTAAATGAAGACATCAAGACGATGGAACGAGAAATTCAAGGTTTGAGACGTGAGATCCGAACGCGAGATGAAGCGATTGGCGATAGAGAGAAACGAATTTACGAGCTCAAGAAAAAGAATCAGGAGCTCGAAAAATTCAAGTTCGTCCTGGACTACAAGATCAAGGAGCTGAAGTTGCAGATTGAACCACGCGAGAATGTGATTTCAGGACTCAAAAATCAGATTGAAGAAATGGATTGCGAACTAGAATCATTTCATAAAAGTAATACGCAGCTGGATGGTATGATAGGTGAACAGCGCAAACAAATTAACTTCATACAAGAAGAAATTATGAAGATTAGAAAAATCACAAAACGTCAGGAGATTTGGTTGCAACGTTTCCATTTTGATTTGCATCAATGTATGCAGTACATACAAAAACCATCACACTTGAACAAAGAGTTTGATTCGCTGTACAAAAAGTACGTTATCGAAAACGTATCCAACAGCGATCTTGAAGTGAAAATCCAGCAAGAATACACTCGTCAAAAAGAATATTTAGAGAGAACGATGCAAACATTGCGTCAAACGTACGTGGAGGAAGTCATAACTCATGAAAATGATCATTCCAGGATTACTGTGCAGAATCTGAATCTGATCAAAGAAATAAATCAGTTACGTTCCGATTTGAGTAATGCAAAGACACAATTACAGATGGAGAAATCCGCTGCGAGTGGCAGTCTACTTCTTCACAGACGGAGGCAAAAGGAACAATTTGTGGGCAGAAGCAATACTGGCTTGAAGAATCCGCAGCTGATGATTACGGAGCAAAGCAATCGGATAATTGAGTTACGACGGGCCGTGCAAGCTTTGGAAGGCAAGCTGGATGAGATACGGCACTCCGAAACGCTATTTCCGCCTATTCGAGGCGTCGAAGGGTAAGAATGACGAGGTACATTGCGAGTCTGACCAAGCACGGCCAAGTATGCCATTCCAACCAGCCTAGTTGCAAAGCAAAATAGCTCCGGACCGCAAAGTGCATCCGTATGGAAAGCGTGCAATAAAGGTTCGTTGCCGTAACAACGAAGATCAAAGCAGATTGCACTGTATGGCGCAGTAATTAGTACCGTGCATATGAATGGGTGAAAACGAACAATCTCAATTAGAAAAGAAGTGTGCGTAATTTTGTTTGCTGGTCTACGAATAGTTTTCTCGAGAGTGGAATTGTCATACTGTGCTTGGGTATCGAAGCAGATGCCACCACGGTAAGATTTCGGTCACGGAAAGAATTCTTTCGACTTTGTGACTGTAATGTGAGTAACACTTGAATTTTTGTGCGGTCGAGTGAACTTCAACCCTAGTATGGTCATCCGACCTAACCACGTGTTCTATAACCATTGTTCAAGTCTACCTAAACACATAAAGATTATATCTCCTTTCCACGTTGTTGGGGAGATAGCCTTTCCAATCATCTGGCAGCATGCTATCCGCTTCCCATTACAACGCTTCTTCATCTGAAATTGAGAGTCAGTGTGATCCATTTCTATTTTCAAATGTGACATGGAAAAGGGGTTTATAAGCATACTACACGTAATTGCACGAAGTGACAAGGGTACTCTAACACTTCATAACATCATAATCGTTTCTTTGCAACACTTGACAATTTCTTATCGACTCAACCTGTAATTTATCGAGTTAAAGGTTGTATACTGATCCCACGTATTCTCTTCGCAAGAACACCGGCATAGGCAGATCAACTCGCAGAGTGAATTCAAGTACTGGACCACATCGATTCCTTACTTTTTCTCCCACGCTTTTTTACAACGTTGCGAGATATCATAATATTTCAGCTACTTGACTTTATCACGTCGATCTTCGTAATTAGAATTTTGCAATGCGCTTTCAGCCGTATCACGTTTTAATCGCTGTATGGGCACTAAGTCTTCATGACCAAACCGGTGCGCAGCTCGATAGTCCAACCGAGTCTATGCTTGATTCGCCAGCACCCTCAACACCGGCTGCCACAACGACTTCACCCGCACCATCCATCTCGCCGGCATCTACAACGCATTCACCGAGAACGACGACACCGCCACCATCAACCACGCAACCGAGTCTATCTGACTTGCCCTCACCGCCTCCACCCTCACCACGTGAAACAGTTCCAGAACCGCCTGAAACAAGAAACCCTTCACCAGCTAGCCCAATCGATGAGCCAAGCGTACCTCAACCGGAGACCCCCACACGTTCACCGATTGCGAATTCTCCACCTGCGCCAAAGCCGAGGGAAAAACCACCAGGGGATACGAATGATCCTGCACATTCTGCCAAACAGGACGAAAAGACAAAACCGCCTGAGAAAGCGCTTACTCCTCCGGCAGTACCTCCGTCAACTCCTCCACCTCCTAGTTCACCAAACACAGCTCCAAAAAAGTCGACGGATGCATCACCACAGCAACCGGCACGGGAGAATAACGATAAAGATCAAAACACCGCAAGCTCCACAAACTCCAAATCAAAGTCAAAAAGCTCGCTTCCTTCGTGGCTTGTTCCTACAATTATTGGAGCTGTGGTCGTCGCAGTTGCAATATTTGTTCTCGTTGGTATACGCAATAACCGAAACAAATACGAAGATGATAACCATGATGAGTCCACCGACCCGACAAATGATAATTTCATTGCTCCCGGCACACAGACACTTGTTCCAAAACGTGGCGGATCTTCAGTTAGAGGCAGTATGGTACCTCAGAACTCAATTTACAATTCTTCAGCGCAATTGCCAGGACCGCCTGGTGCCCGTGGAACGTATCATGGCTCTCAAACGACGGCAGGATATCAAGCATCACAGGCTTACAGTAAGCCACACTATCCGGGGACCGGCGGACAATTTGCCGGAACTTCTCCTCCTGGTGGACCGCATTACGAGAGGCTTTCTCGGAACTCGGTGGGTGGGTATGGAAGAGGTCAATCCTACCATCAGGTCGGGTATGATGCAGCTCCTGCTCAAACTCAATATCGAGAGCCCGCACCAAGGCAATTCAACACACCTTCAGCACATCCGAATGATCAAACATTACGTGCGCCTGGGCAAGCTCCTCCCGGCGCGTATGCAAATCAGAATCCGCAAAATACAGCTGCTATTGGCGTGACTTTATGATGATGGAAGTATTGTTGTAATTTAACAGATTTTGAAGCTTTCGCATTGAATGACAAAGACATACCGAAATTGCATCTGTATTTCATAAAAATAAACAGTTTTCTTGCACAACAAGCTCGTTGACATATCACGTTCTTTTCTCGGTCACAAAGTCACGAAGCGCGGTCATGATTTCGATTAAAAGAAGCTTTCCCAATCGCTTGAGCTTGCACTGGATGTCGGCCTAGCAAAATAATAAAGTTAAAATGTGATGTAAGCCTGCGTCATAATTTGTATCTGTACGCAAATGTGTTGGCCTGAGCTCCGCAAGATTCGATGGATGCCGTATTTTTGTTGGGAGAACTTGCTTCCATCCAATTTCCGTTGTTGAAATCCGTTGTTTCAGCGTCTGTGTGCTCATTTTTCTTTTTCGAATTGATTTTGATTTTGATTTTTTCTCCATCTTTGAGCGAGTAATCCTTGGTGACATTAAGACCCGCGCGTTCTTTATCGGCTGCGTTTTTTTCCCGTTGAAGTTCCCTAGCATTTGTGTCAGAATTATTGCGACTAGTGTATGGATCCATACTTTTGATGATCGTCAAGCGCCACATTGAAGTCAAACGCATCGCTTCGGTTCTCAAATGCAATACCGATGAATGCGTGACGACCTGGAAATGAACCATAGGTGATACGCTCGTTGTAAATATGAAGGTTTTCTACCAGAATTCTGGTCGACAACTCGAAGTACAAAGTACCGACTGCTATCGACGACTGTAGTCAAATGAAGATGAGTCCTGCAACGCTCTTTGTCACATAAGCGCAAACCTTTCTGTACTGCAGTTGGTCCGTTTCGTTTCATCGGACATGCAGCAAATAAAGATCCGTTACTGCTATCACGGAGCTCGATCATGAGGTCCTCATCACATGAAAAGATGGTCAAACGCCCTGTCCAAACTGGTTCTTTCGGCCAGGAATCGGCTCGATGTCCGGCCGCGGAGACTTGAGGTGGAATCTTGAACACAAAGCATTGATTTATCACAGCAAGTATTCTTTTCACACCTTTTAGAGATATAAGTGATAGACAGACACATTTGAGAAAGCATTTTTCGTACCAATTTCGGCCATTTTGTCGGAGCTCGCGGCGCTTCAAGGTCAACCTCTAATATAACATATCCTGTGTATCATTGTACATCTAATGGCAATCTAGCGATAACGTCTTGCAGGAACTAATGTTTGGGGCTCACTTTCGCCGATTCTTGAATCATCCCACAGGACCTAGAACAACTCACTTTTGGGGTCCTGTGGCCAATTGGGGATTCGTTCTGGCGGTACCGACCTCGCAGATGCTACGTTGATCATTTTTCATGACACTCTTTGCGCAGGCGATCATGGATATGAAAAAACCGCCTGAAATGATCTCAGTCAACATGACAATGGGTACTCAGTGCTTTGGAATGTGTCATATGCGTTTCATGTGAATTTATCGATTTGTAGCAATGTCCGTGTATAGTATACTCTTCATGCGATTTGCGTGGATGGTTCAGCCTCGAAACTATTTGCTGCTCGCTTGTCATGGATCCAACGAGACTGCACAGCTCTATCAATTGCAGCGTGCACTTCGTCATCGCTTCGGCATAAAATCGGAGCAATCTTGACACGAGTTCCTTTAAGGTGAATAAAGCCACTGAGCGTAAATTCTTACGACACATTGCAGGATATTACTTTCACATTCGAAATACGCCAAATCTACTGTCTTTGGAGCCTTCTTGAATCGCAACGGCAAGACTCAAATCAAGGACCTTTCGGGTGTCTTCGGGTTTGATGATACCGTCATCCCAGAGCCTCGCGGTCGAGTAGTAAGGTGAACTCTCTTCTTCATACTTATCCAGAATAGGCCGTTTGAAGTTTAATTCTTCTTCGCACGACCATTCTCCTATCCCACGCTCTATACTGTCTCTTTGCACCTGCGCCAAAACGCTCGCAGCTTGCTCGCCTCCCATCACTGAGATTCGGGCATTTGGCCACATGTAGAGGAATCGAGGAGAAAATGCTCGACCGCACATTCCATAGTTACCGGCACCATAAGAGCCTCCGACAATACAGGTGATTTTCGGGACGTCCGCACAAGCAACAGCCATGACCATTTTTGCACCATCTTTAGCTATCCCTCCGTGCTCCGCTTGCTTTCCTACCATAAACCCCGTGACATTCTGCAAGAACAAGAGCGGGATTTCTCGTTGGCTGCACACTTGGATAAAATGTGCTGCTTTCTGTGAGGCATCGGAGAAAAGGATCCCATTATTGGCAATGATTCCAACGAGATTTCCGTATAAACGCCCAAATCCTGTGACGATCGATGTTCCGTACAAGCTTTTGAACTCGTCAAATCGACTCCCGTCAACAATACGCGCAATAATTTTTCGAATATCGAAAGCCTTTCTTGAGTCAGCAGGGATAACATTCCCCATTTCTGAAGGACTAAACAATGGCTCTTCGATTTCATAAAGTGGGTTTTCGTCCATTTTATAGCTTCTATCGATATTGAGATTGGAGACGATGCGTCTTGTGATTTTGAGAGCCTCTTGATCATTCTCCGCAAAATGATCCGTTACTCCAGACTGGCGACAATGTACGTCAGCCCCACCAAGTTCCTCAGGAGTGACGATTTCCCCCGTTGCAGCTTTCACCAGCGGAGGGCCACCCAAAAAGATTGACCCTGTTCGTTTCACTATCACACTCTCATCGCACATCGCGGGTACATACGCCCCACCGGCCGTACATGATCCCATCACAACAGCAATTTGCGGTATTCCCATCGCCGACATCCTGGCTTGATTATAGAATTCCCGACCAAAATGGTTTTTATCGGGGAAGATCTCTGATTGTAAAGGTAAATATGCTCCACCCGAGTCGACCATGTAGATGCAAGGTAGGCCATTATCCCGTGCGATCTCTTGCGCTCGTAGATGTTTTTTTACAGTCAAAGGGAAGTAAGTTCCGCCTTTCACAGTTGCATCGTTTGCCAGGATAATGCACTTGACTCCATGAACACATCCAATTCCCGTCACAATTCCTGCCGATGGGACTTCTCCTTCATACATATTGAAAGCTGCCAAGGGACTGAGTTCAAGAAAGGGAGAGCCAGGATCAATTAGCGCATCTATTCGGTCCCTGACGAGCAATTTTCCTCGCATAAGATGTCGCTCTCTTGACTTTATATCTCCTCCGAGGCGAACTTGATCCATGCATTGGCCAAAAGTTTCTACCAATTGCGTCATATGTTTCTCATTTTCAGCGTATTCAAGCGTGTTAGTGTCCAGTCTCCCATTCAGTACGTTTTGTGCGCTTCTTGTACAGTGTCTATCAGTCAGAATCCATCGACTTTTTCGCTTCAAACGCAATGAGAGTTCCCGCAACATAAAGTCAACTTTCCTTTTCATCAAACTTCAACTTTAAGGAATCCGTTAATTACGATTATGAACTAGATACCCTGCTTGAACCTCGCTTCAATGACCTTACTGTCGGTTGTTTATCAAGAATTACTTATGAATACATATAGGTTGCTGGTATTCCATTTATAGCTTTTCAAGTACGATCGACTTGCATGGCGGACGTACTTGCTGCTTCTTGATCTCGTTGGTTTTGCTGATAAAACTGTATGGCTGCAAATTGATCTTCTCCTGCTGCTAATTCCAAAGCCAATGCGAAATCAGAATCGGTATACATCCAATCTTGCCGTTGGCTTCCTGGATATTGCAATGCTTCACTGGATAATGATATAGGTAGATATGTTTTGACGTAGTCAGTGACTGTTGTCATCGTGATGGAATCGGATTGGACTGTTTGTGCCTCGACGTGTAATATTTCAGAGCGAGTAAAGTCCTCCTCCATGAAATCGGATGAATCTCCTAGTTCTAAAAACTCATAAATTCGAGCGATAAGGTCATTAGCATATGAACTGATGTCGTCGATCTCATTCGTCATAAGTTGCCATAGATCTTCCCCTTCCGTGCAATTTATGCTGGCTCGACAGGTTGGGCAGGATTTTTGCTGTCCGCTCCTACAAGGACGGACGTTAATAGTGTCGTCAATGTGCTACTTGGAGATGTACCAGTTCTTGACACATGTGAGACAAAAGCTGTGGGTGCATTCAAGCACGATCTGTTTTCTTTCATCCATGCAAATAGGACACTCCATTTCTTCAATCGTGTGGTCTCTACAAGAACATATCGTTCGAATTGGGACTGTAAGGCGGTGAATGAACGTACAATATCCCATTAGTTGGTATCGTATGCAGTGCGCAAGATTTCACATCTGATAAATAATTGTAAATACAATAGAACTGGTGAATTGTGACGATTTTGGCTTGACCAATGCATTCGGTCGATGTTGGAATGCAACTAAAGCAGGGGTTTGTCCCATTTCTTTCTCGCTCAATTGCATCCGAAATCTCGTGTTCTTGCCTTCGATTTTTGCGAACTTCCACCAATACCTTGTGTTCCAATTAGTGCTGTTGCAAATAGAAGAAATATATGAATGGTAAAGTTACATTTCTACCACGTTTCCACATTTTTGGCACTAATTGTGGAGTGAGACGTGGATGAAGAAGGACACGGAATGTTAGGTAACAATGTTGCGGTGTTGGACACAATTTTGCCCTACAAAAGTAGAATATAGAAACACGATACAAAATATAAACAATCACGCGATTCGTACCATTCATTCGCTTGACTCAAATGCAATGCAAAATCGTCGTATGTTCTCATTTTATTGGCAATTCGCTCAGACATCTTTTCTTCTTGTGCACAGGTCGACTTTGTTTGACCCATTTTCTTTATTTAGTGATTGAGCGAGGAGCAGAGAAGACGAAAAAATCGCGATAAAAGCGGTATAAATTCATACATTTCAACACTGAATAATATAAGAGATAAACAGTGTTTTGTAATTGTTTTGTGGCAGGCTTTAGTGCATGAGATGAAAGTCCCTCTTCAACCTTATAGACACGGCTTATGTATAAAAGCTCTTGGAATTAGTGATTGACATGCGTTATATGATTGGGCGTATTGTGCTAATCCCATAAATTGAAGACCCCTATAACTCATCATGCTTGTACCCACGATATCTCCGCTGTGATGTGTCATCAATTTGATGCATGGTGATATTCATTATTGCAAAACACTTTAGAGACAAAGACGAATGGCGGACAATGAGAACGCACTAACTGACGCTTCCGCAAACTTTCACTCGTTAGATGATAATATAGCTTGCAAGAAAGGTTCTTCACACAAGCAATTGCCTCCTATCAACGTTATCGTACATACCCCAAAAGCTCAGAATAATGACCTCGCCGCTGAGCGAACAGAAGGTAATGCAAATAGTGTGGTGCATATCCCGGTTCTCATACGCAATGTCGAAAACGCTGTCTTACTCACTAAACATCAGAAAAACTGTAATAAAATCTCCGTCGCTATAATGGTGTATTACATGTTAACATTAGTTGCGGGCCAGCCCTTGCTCACATATATACTCGGAATGCTCACTGGAATTTGTGGATATTTTGGATCCCGATCGCCTATCACAATCCACAAGTTAAAACTGGTATATCTTTTCAACATACTCAATTACACAATGGTGCTTTTTGGCTTATTAATATGTCTGGATCCAATCGCCTATAGTCCTGCAGAGTCACAAATGCAGGATAGTTGGATCACCATCTCGAGCACGACAGCCAGAATCGTGATTTGTGTCCTTCTTGGAGTCAGTAACGCATTGCTGCATATCGTATCGATCCGAATGATCATGCCTTTTAAGAACTATCTTGCCAGTGGAATCTGATGATCATCTCTCCCACTATGACAGTACATGCAGCACCGAAAATTGAATTGATACAAAATGAGGAATTTAATGCGTTGTAGACTTTTAGTTATATTCATTTACAAAAACTTTTCATACAATCCTGATTTTGTGTAATGCAAAGTGTTTTCTGCTCTTGTCAGGAAAATTTCAACAAATCATCTGCGTCACATAAATGCAGCGCTCTTTCGTCCTGCAGAAGGAAGTCGATATTTGATCCTTCCGGCCACTCCAATAAGTGTGCGTCACTTCTTCTGAATAATGGTTGAGAATGTTCCGATCCATTCATAGCAGTAGTCGGCGCATCCGACACAATGAGTGGTGGATTAGTGTATGCGAATTCGCCGAAAACTTTTAATCTCTTAGGCCAAGTTTCCCCATATAATTGAGGCATTTGGACTTCCGGATATAACATAGTACGCGGTTGTGCTATAGATTGTGCTTGAAGATCACTCACGCTCTTGTTTCGTGCTGGTTCTCGAGCAGATATCAAAGTTTTTACCATATTGGTCAATCCCGTGAGCTGTTCCATCAATTGCGCAACTTGACCTTGCAGTCGATCTACATTGCTCTTCAAAGTTTCTACTTCGTGTTTTTCGGGAGGAGTTGCGTCTGAGTACGTCTTCCTTCTGATTTCCGACATTAGTTGTTTCTTTCCCCGTATAAATTTTTCATGATAAAATTCCCACCAATGCTTTGCTTCATCTTCCTCCACTGCGATCATAACCTCATCTTTTTTATGCTTTCGAAAGCCATAAAAATTAAGCTGTCGAACAAAACTGCTAAACTTGTTATGTTTGAAATATTGTGGAAGCATTTCACGAGCAAAATCACGTGGATTCTTTATTATAAACGACTGTCCCGAAGCAGACCAGGAGGCGAGATGCTTGGGCGCCGACTCGATCATATCGTATGTCTTCTGCAGGAAAAGGGGCACCGAGATGGATTCACATGGCGTTCCTCGCGAGATAAGTAAACCACTTGAACTCCGTTTTCGTACGCATTCCGTTTTCATGTTTTTGCTTCCTTTGTAGCGTTTCAAGCTGGGAATGAGCAGAGAGTAGGGATAGTGACCTAATTGCCCTAGTTCAGAACCTCGAATGTGAGGTTATAAGTTTGACTGGCTGAACCTTTATTAATAAATATTCTTGCTGTTAGAAGATAAAGTGGTCGAGCAATCCTTATACGGAGAACTTGTCTAAGTTAGTATGACTTGACAAGTAGGGCTGCTGTAACGATACTTTACTGGTAAGGTTTTGCATTAAAATAGATAGTGCAGATATCGGACATCTTCGACATGCTGTCAAGAATGTCAATGAAACAATTTTGACAGCATTTCGAGGGGAACTTTTACGTCACACGCTTTTCACCATGTATTCTGTTTGGACTAGGGCGAATGCGATTTTATTCATGTCTTTGAGCGTCTTAGGGATTCTTGCGGCGCTCACGACTATTACGACTCTACTTCATGTCGACAATGTTTCTGTTGAGAAACTTGAAATGAGTAGTTTCCACTCGCTAAGAAGATACCGGGACAAAACGGACCGTGCTACAATTGCTTTTGATTTGAAAGCGGGTGAGGAGAATGCGCTGTGGCTGTTACTCATTTTTTAATTCCACCGCTTTCGTAGACCTGAGTTCGATATTCAATTGGAATGTAAAGCAAGTTTTTCTGTACATTGTCGCTGAATATAAAACTTCGCAAAATATGATGAATGAAGTCGTCATATGGGATCACATAATTGGTAAAATGGAAGATGCAAATCTGGATTACGATGATGAAATGGTCAAGTACTTCTTAGCAAGTCAATACGACGATCTTCGTGGCGCAAATGTTACTCTTCGTTTGGAGTGGGATGTCATGCCGGTTTGTGGAATGCTCTACAAAGGTTCTTATCGCTCATACAAGGGGAGCCTTTTATTGCCATCCTCCTATCAAGGATCTGCGTCGGATATGAATTAGAAATAGAATAATTCTAGGATGCTGGAGAGTACACTTACCATAAGAAAATCATTTTTTTGCATTCCACTTTCGCTTAGGATAAGACCTGTTTTTATGTGGCAAAACGCTATAACTTGTGAAGGGGATTGCAAGAATCTTAATTTGTCGAAATGGTGAGCAATTTTATAGGCTTGATTTGGATGAATGCATGTCGTTATTGTGACAATGCTGAAATAGTCGATACTATCGTATAATGGTTCTGCTATAATTGCAATGGCGGGAAAAGATTGCGTCGGAATTGCATGGTATTTACTCTCTCCAAAACGTATCATGAATATTACTGAGAATTGCTCGTAGTGATACTCGCTTAGGATTACAAGCTCAAACTATATCGACAAATTTTCAAAAGGTGTTCCGCGTTAGCGACAAGATATTTCTCGGATTAGCGGGACTTGCGACCGATGTCCAGACTGTGTCCCAATTGTAAGCTCCTTTATTGTTATCTCTAGTACATGTGGCATCAAGACTTTCTTTTAAGACTGAAATTCAAAGTTAACATGTACAAAATGAATGAGGAAAGAGATCTCAAACCAGAGACTTTAAGCTCATATTTATCAGCAATGATGTACAAGAAACGGTACGCAGATTCGTTTTTGCTTACAAGGTCATGCTCCTATCGTGCGAGTGGATAGATTTGGGCCTTGGTTTATTGAACCGGTGATTGCTGGTCTTACCGCCGATAATCAGCCATTTTTGTCGAGTATGGATTGTCTGGGATGTGAAATGAAGACAAAAGATTTCGTTGTCGCTGGTACTATGGAAGAAGCTCTCTATGGGATGTGTGAGTCGATGTATCGACCAGACATGGTGAGCGCATTTTTACCGCAGAGACCCATTGATCTCGGGTTAATGTGAACCACTTGAATGCAGGAAAGTGAAGATCTATTCGAAACCTTATCGCAATGCCTTCTTTCAGCATGCAACCGTGACGCTCTTTCAGGATGGGGAGCCGTAGTATACATCATGTGAGTACTCTTTTCAAACCCTCTAAGCTCATTAGGCTAAACAATTCTTATCTAGCACTTCAAAAGGCATCATATCACGCACTTTAAAATCTCGTCAAGATTAAGCGATACATACCATACCGAACTTACTAAACGAACGTAACATGTTATCGCTTTTTTCCCAGTCTTCTATACCAGGCGTATAATGAATCCACCCCATAACGCTGCCTCTGAGAATCCTCTTCCTTGGGGAATTGAGGAGGAGGATATGGAACCAGGTTCCTTACACTCCCTCACAGACGATAAGCTCGCTCGTTTTGTCATTGGTCATCAAACAAAAACAAAATTTGAAAAAGTATACCTTTTCTATTGTGTTCTATTATCCAATAACTGATGCATTTCTGGCTCGAATCATTCTCCATACATTATTTATCTATTTGACTCTCAAGGAAAGAGAAGAACGAGAAGCGAAAAAGATCAAGGCTGATGAAGAAGCTGCCGCCATTTATGCTCAATTTGTCGCCTCCTTTGAGCACATAGAGAATGACCAGGCACCAATGTTTGTCCAGGTACGAGTTTCCAGCATAAGTGCATGCTATGATATAAACCGTTCTTATAGGCCAAAAGTGACGTAAAATCGGGACACAATGACTCTGTTCAAACGCTCGGTTTTTCTTCCGACACAAATGCGTCCAACAAGCAACGTGGTACCAAACGGGCATTTCTATCGGCACACGAGCTACAGGTACAAAGCGCTTCGTCGAATGAAGCATCTGTTGGATCGAAGAGAGCCTCGAAACGGTCCGAAATGGATAAGATGCTGGAAGAAATGAAACAAAACGATTTAGAGCGACAGCACCGTAAGGAACAGTATCACCAGCAGCAGAAACAGACAAAACGCCGTCAAATTGATGATTTCCTGCAAGAAATCAAAGAGAGGTATTTTGCATTATATACTCAGTTTATTGGGCTTATACCGTTCTTAGAGAGCCATTACCACCCAACATCGAAGAACTCGGGCCAACAAAGGGATCTTTTGACAATGGTGATCCCTGTACGACAAATCTTTATGTTGGGAATCTCGCTCCCTCCATCACAGAACAGCTTTTGGAGGAAGAATTCGGCAAATTTGGCCAAGTGTATTCGGTCAAGATTATGTGGCCACGGACGGAAGATGAACGACTGCGTAGACGGATTTGTGGATTTGTCAGTTTTTTTACGCGCGAAGATGCCGATGAAGCACGTGTCGCATTGAACAATCGAGAGGTACGCACATGAGTTCGAGTGCAAACGCTAGAGCTTCCATCCGCCGCTCAACCAACCAAAAATTGTTATATTGAATGTATCAGCTGAATGGACAAGAGATCGTCGTTGGATGGGGTAAAGCTGTGAGAATTGATCCGAATGCACGTCATGTACGCTTTCCAAGTTGGATTTTTTGTAATTTGCAACCATGCTAACCGCGTGTTATCGAAAGTTACGAGCAATCCAACGCGCGAATGCAGACGCAGTTCCGCCACTTTTGTCGACTAGTGTTCCACCGATAAGCAGAAGAGAACAGCGAATTATTGTCACTATTCCGAGTGAGGAACGACTTCGGGAACGAGTCGATATCTTGGCTAGATTTGTTGCAAGAAATGGAGCGTGCTTTGAAACACAACTTGCATTACGTGAGGCTTCAAACCCAGATTTCGCGTTTTTGTCGGAATCAATGGATTCAACGACAGCTGCTTCTCCTCTCTATCTGTATTATCGATGGAGAGTGTACTCATTCGCAGTGGGAGATACCTCAAGTCAATGGCTCGACGAACCTTTCCGGATGATTGCTGATGGGCCAATATGGGTTCCTCCTGAAATTCCAAGTAGCTCCATGTATAGGATGAAAAGGTCGTCAAGGTCTTCTTCGCGCTCGAGATCTCGATCTCGATACCGAAGCCAACGGAATTATACTCACAAACATCAGAGTCGTGGAAGTAGCTCAAGTAAGAGTTGGAGAAGTAATAGTAGCAGTCGGAGTCGGAGTCGGAGCCAAAGTCGGAGCCAAAGTCGAAGCCGAGGCCGAAAGCGGAGCCGGAGCCGGAGCTGGAGCCAAAGTCGAAGCAGAGGCCGAAGCCAAAGTCGAAGCTCTGGTAGTAGCCAAAATCAATACCGCGGTCGTCAAAGATCACCAAATGCCTGGGGAAGGAGTCGTGATCGAGCTGATCCGAAACAAAGTTGTGAAAGTCGCTTCCAAGCGTCTGGTAAAAGAGGATTCAAGGGTAGATCATCATCCATATCTCGATCTCGTCCGTCATCACGATCGTCATCACGATCGTCACCAAGTAGCCGCGAATCAAATCGTCAGGTACGGGGTAAGCGCTCACAAAGTCCCATCAGACAAGAACGAGCTGCTTCACAAGAACCGATTCAAAGTAGAAACACTGTGGCGAGTCATCAAATGATGACCGGGCAACAGCTCGCAAAGGCTCGCGATCGTGAGCGTGGACGTGATCGAGAGAAATTACCTCGCGAGCAATATGAGGAATTTAAGGTGATGTTGGGAGCTTTAACATTGGATCGTGCATCCATCAAGAAAGCTATGGGCTTTGCTCTAGATCACTCCGAGTATGCTGTCGACATTGTACAAGTTCTGTACAAGTCGTTCCAGCAGGAGGAAGCACCATCCAATGCAGATTTGGCTGGCGGCAACACCGTTCCTGCAGACTCTGCGGTGCATAAAGTTGCGTATTTTTTTGTCGCGTCAGACATTTTGCACAACAGCTCGGCAGCGGTGAAAAATGCGTCGCTGTTTCGAACAACATTTCAAGAGTTTCTCCCGTCGATTATGGATATATTGCGCTCGTGCCATCGAAGAATCGTCGGCCGAATGTCTGCGAACGCAATGAAGGAAAAAGTGCTCAACGTACTTACAGCGTGGGAGAGCTGGAGCTTATTCCCGCCGATGTTTCTGGTCGGTTTGAACGCAACTTTTCTGCGCAAAGTAGATGAGGATGAACCAACGTTATGTGTACGAGATGAGTCTGTCGTGCTCAATGAGTCACAAGAAGAAGCAATTCGAAAACGATGCAAACAATCTGGAATACTGGCTAGTGGATCCTCAATGCAGATGCTGGCACGATTGCGCTGGCTCAAGGAGTATACAGCACCACAAAAATGTCCAGCTTCCGTTCCCCAGCAGAATGCCAGCTCTTTAGACGCTAAATCTCTTGTTGATCAGGTCAAACGCGATCTTGATGCACTTCGTAAAGATGCAACACTTGAGATGGCGATACGTTCAAAGAATGCTCGTGACACTCAAGAAGATGATGACGACGACCTCGACGGTGAACCGCTCGATGAGCAGCAGCCTATCGGTGAACACGGAGAAGGAGACAGTGATGATGAAGATTTAGACGGTGAACCATTGGATTCCGACAATGAAGAATGACCTGTCCATACAATAAATCAAGGCTCACAATCCTGCAAGGGCTTTTGGTATGTCAAATTGAGAAATACTCGACGTTGAGGTCATGTGAACCCGCAATTGGCTTTACATTATGTTTTTAGCTTCAGTTTGAGAAATATAACACTTTTGGATAACAATATGCACATCTTTCGCTATACAAAGACTTTACCCTTCCGCACTTGTGGTCTCAGTTTCCGCGATAGTTATTCCACTGAATATCAGAGAGTCAGGCTCGATAGGTGTGTGATTTTCCATATAACTGAGCAGACCGAAATGTACTTCACCATCTGCAGTCAACTCCGGATCGAGTTTGGTGAACGGTGCTTCTCCGACTCGATCCAGTGGAGCATCATCCATGCTGTAATAATACGCAAATGCGGTACGATTGCCTTGGATTCCAAAATTATGATACGTACCATATTCCAATGGAAATGATACGATGACAGCGTTAGGATTGGATTCATTAAGGATTCGGATCTCTGGTGAGGAAAGCCCCGCTTGTTGGATTCGGACCTCACCTTTGTGCGATTCGAGAAAGCCAATTTGATAATTAAGCTCTGAATTACTGAATTCCTTCTTAACTAAAATTGAAAATCGAACGAAAATACAGCCGCCGGAAATGTCGACAGTTCGAACAAGTTCTGTTCTTTTAAAGTTTGTTTGCGTTTGAAAAGTGGCTTGGGTATCGACAATAATCTCTGCTGAACCATTGTCTCCATTATAAGTCGTATTACGCAAAACGGTGTTGAGACGAATATACTTGTCGAGTCGTCGATCCGAAGTGTTTGGTCGCTGCTCAATGATATGAAGCTGATATTTTGACGACAAGTTACTCAGTGTCAGATTGTAGAAGGCTCCATTGAATGGCATGTGGAAATTGGGATCCGTTTCGCAATGAATAAGATAGCTGATGGAGCAGAGAATAATCAAAAGCTTTATAAGAGTCATTGCTTGTCGACGCTGTTTAAATTTTGTTATGAGCGATTCACGAAGGCACAAAGCTTTGCTTAGGTCTTGGGGGTTACATCTGGGATGATGTCGTATTCCCGATACAGCTCCTTGAAATATTTCTGTATTTTTATCGCAAGAGATAGCATGCTAAATGCACCCACGAGTAGACTAAATGACTAGTGAGAAGATTTTTTCTATCGACCTGATCGCTACAGGCAAAAGTGCTGATGATGATGGACGGATATCACTTTACCGGACGATATTCGGCCTCGGACGGTCGTCGTCATTGTGATTGGAATCGCCAGATTTTGATGCATACAGCAACCGACTTTTGATACTTTGTTCTTCGTTCGGTAGTGAGTACTTCAAGCGCACAGGTGTGCGTCCAAGTCAGCTCTTTTCCCTAACATGAGTGCATTGCGTGCGAAGTAGTACTGCACTGTTACGTTTCACACGTCTTTCTTGACGATACCTTTAGTAGAAATAAAGTCTGAAGAACGTGCAAGCTCGATAGAGTGGAGGACTTTAGAATACGACTTCTGACGATCAAAAAAAGCGCTGAGAAGACAATTATGTCGTGCAGAGGTAGGTAGGTACTCCCAAGGCAGCCATATTGCTATGTACTGATAAAGGACGACTGCACCATCAGCGACGTTAATATGAAGCGTCTACCTTGTCAGGTCTAGTAGCCTAAATGAAGACAGGATCAGCGATTTAGAGCCTTCTCCGTCTACACCAAATTGTCAGCAGCATTTGCGCTTGAGAATGTCTTCCTACTCAGGTATAAAATCGCCGCTCAGGCCGTATTCATACATCACATACGCAATGCTTTTGGCGTTCACTAACGTTGTAAGAATTCTTTCCTCTTTCGTAGCATGTCCGTGATACGTTGTGCCTTCTGCAGACCACTCATAAAACATTCCAACGAGTTCATAGACGGAACTATTTGCGTCCAAAGAATACCCTCTAGATTATAACGGTAGCTACAGCAGGAACGAGCACCCACAAAAGGGATATTGCTTGCTGTCTCCTCAAAAACCTGGAGTCTAAATTCAAAAATCCGACATTTTTTTGTTTGAGTATAATCGAGTGGCCAAGCGCCTTCATTCCATTTTTTGTCAAATCAGTAGCAAGTTGCAATGAGCATGCATCCAACCGCTTCGAACGACGACTTTGAACAGCTACTGAATGAGCAGGAAGAATTCCAAAGGTCTCAAAATAGACCTGCTGCAAAAGTCGTTCGTCGCACTGCTCCTGAAGCAACCAAAAATGAAAAGAAAGAAGACAATGCGCAAGTATCTGCACCGATTTTGAAGGGTGTAATCGAACGTGACGTAATCGGTCTTGAGCACACCGATATGGAGAAGAAAATATTCGAAGCATCTGGTTTTCCTCGTGCTCAAAAAGAGTCTAAAGAGAGTATTTTTGGTCGAAGGCGACAAGACTCTAAAAACTCGCTTCAAAGTAGTCGTAATTCTTCTGGTTCGGTACCCAGCGCTACAGATAAAATCGATACAATTCATACGGAAAATGAAGAAAAAATAGCGTCCATGTCGATCGAAGAGATCGAGCAAGCGCAAAAACAGCTCCGGGAATCACTGGACCCTGCGGTCGTTGAGCATTTTATGAATCGGAAGCAAGATCAGAAACTTGAGATTGAGAATTTGAGTGAATCAGCAAACTTGGAGGTCCATTCTGGCTCAATGAACTTGGCTGAAATTCGTTCTGAAGAAGATCTTCTTCGTCAGAGTCAATATTTGCCGTTGGAAGAACGTGCAAAGCATGACTGGATGCTTCCGCTGGAGGAAACAGAGCACGCTGGAGGAAAGCCGCTATCAGATGAACGAAATGGATTTAGTGGCATTCGATATGATTTTGAAGGTGACGTACTCAGCATCGATAAAGACGGGGTGGCTGGAAGGGAATGTGCACGACCAGCGTTATCCTCGGGGCTCTACCATCATGGAGATGATCCACAACAACCCGGTTACACACTATCAGAATTAGAGCATTTGGCTCGGAGTACAGTAGCTAGCCAACGATCTTTTGCTTTGCATGTCATTGCAAAAATTTTACGCAATTGTCAGTTGCCTGATGCTAAGAAAGACCAAGAGAAATTGTCGATTTCAGATTCTCTTCCACTGACCTTACGGTGCGCTTTGGATGATTCAAATCAAACTGTCATGATCGGTGCAATAGATGCTTTATACGCTCTGCTAATTCCGCTCTATTCACGACGTCTAGCTCTGAAAAAAAATTACGAAATTAATGGTTCAGAGAGGACTACTTCTTTCGAAGCGGCTGCTGGCACTCTCGTTATCGAGCCACTAGATCTCCGCTATCTGAAAAAGACAGACCAACCGGGAAGCTACACAGATGTGATATATCACTCAGACTATGCATTCAAGACCAATGAGTGCAGGCAAGCGGACGCCAAGCATGATATCAGTGATCTCGAGTTGATCAAACTGGACTTGATTCAAGGATTATTCCAGACTAGATTACCACTTCGCTTGACATATATATTGCGATTTGTGGCTTCTATGGATGTTCATACTGTCAACAAGATTTTGGGCATGCTGACGGTGATGGCTCAACACTCTCCAAAGGCATCCAGCTCCATCGTGAATCAGCGCGAAGTATCTCTCGTAGGCTGGCTTCAGAAACATTTTTTTGATCAAGAACTGGCGGGTCTACTTGCAGAAAAAGATGCTTCAATGCTTTGTTCACTGCAAATCATGCTTCGACTTGTTCGCGTACTGTGTCAGAGCGGACGATCAACAGCCCTCCAGCTAATGCAATCTGGCCTCATTCATGCGATAAGAGGTATTCTGGCGATTCAAAACGACAGTGAGGCGTTCGTATCAGCTCAGATAGAATGTTACAGGATCTGGCGTGTGCTTTTGGGATTTCGACTGGATTTTCATTGCTTTTCGTACAATTACACCATATTGTGCCAAGAAGTTGGCGCATACGTACGCGAAGAAAACATAACGGAGGGGAATAGTAACGCTGATCGACTACGAGTGACCAAAATCACTGCGATATTTGCTTCACTTGAATCATTTTGTGGCCTAGACGTCGAACCGGAAGCTCAGCCTTACTTTGGGCAGCTTTCATGGTTTGTGACGAGTGCTCACAAAATCATTCAGCGCGATTTTTTCAGATGCGATCGCTGTTCGCTTTTGGTAGCCAGCGCATCACTTCGCTTTCTTGGAGCAGCGTGTAAAGCTGCAAAACAATTCTCCCTCGACCTTGACCCATTTTTTGAAGTATTCGAACTGGTGCGAGCCAAACAGTCCGCGAAACCTTTGCTTCGCCTTGTTAGTACGTTGTCACTTTGCGAACTATACGTATTGGGAGATCTTCTCGTCGCAGTGATGACATACCATCGAAATTATCTTGCAGCAGGGTTTGAGCGTTCAAATGAAGATGAAGATGCACTGGCACACCAGATGGCATCAAACATGCATCCTATCGTGATTTTTCTCATCATGCGAGTATTGGACGCACCTCGTGAGATAGAACTCTATCCTTTTGCAATTCAGTCGGTCGTGGAAGATGGGCTTAAAATTCTTTATTTACAAGCGGCTCAAATGTTAGTTGCAATCGCGACACCTTTGGTCAAAATGGATGACTGTTCTCCGACGTTATTGACCTGTGTCTATACTTCAGCAGCATCTCTGTTGGGAAAGCTAGTACCAGGCATGGAAGCTATCGCGCAACGCTTACTGGTGTCCATCATGCTCCATCCAGTCTATTTGGCTCCGATTACTGCGCTTTCCAAAGACCATTGCGCAGTTGGAGTTCTACAGATGGCCTATCAAGCTTTACTTGGGTCATCGCGAGCACAAGAAGAGCATACAGAATCACTTCTTAGACTTGAAGGCTGTACCACCTTGACATTTGAATCTTATCATTTACGATTACCGCAGGAAGCCCACTCGTATACTGCCAGCAACCTACCGTTTCCACCATCTTGGTTCTATGCGCCATTTTCACGCATGCAGTATGTGACTTCGCGCGACCTTGACGATCAGCGAAAAGCTCAAGTCAGCTCGGGAGGCAATGAAAACATTGGCGATGTGAAAAGAATTTTGACAGCCTGCTGTCGATATCTCGAAGGACTGGAGACTTTCATCTTGCAATCGTTTGGATCCGAGTTGCCAACTATCACCGCTGAGGAAAAGATCTTTCATCTGTTCCATTCATTTTTCACAAATGAATTGTTTGATGAAAACTTGACAGCTTCCATGGACAATCTTCTCTCAACCATATTGAAGCAGCACTTTAGCGATTATGACCCAAAAACTCTCAATATTTTTGATAGCATGGTCACTATGCTGGATCACTTTTCGAATTTAGACCCGGCAGCTTCCACCTCAATTGATAAGGGCAGACTTGCACAATTCTCGGATAAACTATCTGCCCTACCGAAACCCATGCAAGCTGCTATGGTGTTTGTGGAGCGTATCATCACCGAATTTACAACGACATCGTTTGGCAATAAAGCTTTCGCGCATTTTGTGACATTGATATTTACATCCAGTTTTCCAACAGAACTGCGAAAATGGTGCTGGAAGGAGTTGATGGACGCGCGAATGCTGTACACACTTGGTGCTCCGCCTGGAAGCGAAGAACTCGAAAATATTATATTTCAAGCCTGTACCTCAGATTACCGTAAAAAACACTTCAATATTGATCGACAATGGGCAGAATGGATTACGACTGCTGTTTCTCAGCTCCATCTGAGCTCTTCGAAAGGAACTTTCGGGTATGCTCTAGCAATTCACTACTTGGCGGTTTACATATTTGGGAGCAAGTGTGTATTGGATGGCTGTGCCGCTCAGATTTTGACCGCTGGTCGCCGAGAGATTGTTAACTCCATGCTCCAGCAGACTCCGCTGCGGGTGTGGCTTCATGTGGTACAATACGCTTACGATGGTACTATCGCCACAGCGATCCCGCTGATTACCTCGATACCGTCTGAAGATCAAGAACAACGTGTGAAAGACGCCGAGATAGTATGCGAAATGGCTAAGAAAGCGTTTCCTGGAAATACGCGTGTGAATCAGCGACTGGAGATAATCTCAAACCTTGAGACAGCGCCATAAGTAATTGCTTTTCGTTTTCCATCTTCTGTTCAAGCTATTATATCACTTACAGGTGTCTATATAACTCGAAGTAGACGTAAACAACATGCAAGGGTGGCCTAGAAAATCCCACCGCGAAGATCAGCGGACGGAAAAAGTAGTACGGAGTAGACACGCCACTCATCTTTGACGTCGTCGAACTTGAAGTAAACTGTGCCGAGTAGAGAAATATGTCCGTGCTGGACCAGTATGTTGATATGACTCTTATACTTTTGCTAATTTCTCGAGCTGCTCCGTACATTAGGATATAGGCAGTCAGTGTGCTATGAATCACCAGACAGTAGGTGCAGTGGGTGTTGAAGTGCCGTGAGCCACAAGTCTGCAGTTCCGATCCGTCCAAATAAAATGAATCGTAACTGCGAGTAATGTGAACCAATTGCTCCAGCACCAGTCAAAAGGTTTCCACGCATCTCAAAGTGCAGGAATCTGTGCACACGCGATGTGTGACCATCGTGGTCGAACGGAAAAGAAAATTGTCCACGATGGAAAGTGCTCTTCCCAAATTGGATGTGTCCTGTTGCAATCAAAAAACAAATGCTGGTAAATTTCTGCATCACCACAATGCTTCCGAGTGCACAGGATATTTTTCTGAATGTGATTGTTGTAAAACTCAAAAGCGTGCTCGATCTGGTAAGATACAAAAGGATAGTCAAAACTGGATATCCGAATAAATTGATAGCAAATGTCAGCGAAGACGTTTGATATACTTGTAAACATCTATCACTAATGTTGACGTCCCACTTCGATCACGTTTAAACACGTGAAGCAACATTGGGTGCGGTTTATCCGGTGACAGTGCGTTCCCAACGACTCGACAAAGTTGAGTCCGAGGTATCATCGGAAAGAGAAACTTCTTGTACGAGGGTTGAATGCCAAATCGAACCAGATGCACATGTGCCAGTCCCTTTTCGAGACAGAATAATACGCCAACAGGTTGAGCCCATCTAAGAATTGGCGTGGCTTCGACGTACACCTGACGTAAAAAGTTCGACTGAGACTGATCAGACGGCTTCCCAGCTTCAATTTTACTGAATTGCAATATGAAAGAAAGAGCCAATGCAAAACAGGTCGTTCGTCCACCAAATAAGTCACGTGAAGACCGTATCCGAAACGCTTGAGCGAATCGCATCCGAAAAATACGCGCTGTTCGGGAACCATATTGATATGAGCAGAGGCATTGTTGACCGGTGCCTCTTCTCAGAGTGGAGCTGAGGGTCGATACGAAACCATATGGGAGGGAACCTCCATCGTGTTGATAAATCTTTCCTGCTGTGATAAATCTTGGTCGGTAAGATCCCAACGACTTTGATGAAACCAAACACATAGTCAAATGCCGACGTGGAGATATCGTGAGTATATCGAGTGGTCTATATGGCAGAAATCGGGCGAAATGCATCGTGTGATCTCCATTCCAGGAAGTGTCCAGTTGCTGGGTGAAGCTGTATTGGCTCGAGTATAAACTGTTGTAAAAACGTAATCGTCGTTTCTTCAGTTATGCTGCGAGAAAACAAACCTGTTAATCCGCCTTTTGAATGAGATAGGTAGAAGAATTCCGACTTGATCAACTGGGTGTGTGTAGAATCTCGCTCATACTTCCAACTCAAAACAAATCGATTAAGCATCGACTACCAGAATGTTGAAATGAGTTGTAAAATGCCACAAATGGGATAAAACCATAGTTTGTGCCACCGGTATTCTTCGACGAACTGTTATAGCTTCGACGGGAACACTGACGGAATCCACCATAAAAAACGAGCTTACAAAAATCTAATCATAAAACCACCAACGGGTGATTGTTTGAAAAGAAGTGCCAAGTATTTCACCGGCTCGCTTCACGAGAGTACTTTTACTTTTGCAAACGGTTGACATACTTGATGTCGATTTGGTGATAGCAGAGTTGACTTGGACAAGTTGAGCTTTGTTCGTGAGCCATCGCGATACTACTGAACGATCTTGAGCTGCGCCTCCACTTCTCTAAGCAAAAAAAAGGAAGATGATTATGTCGAGTCGTTCGCAGAAGCAAACTCGTTGCTGTATCCGTTACCGTGATGCATATTCCTATTTCTTCGTTCCTCCGCAACAAATTTAAGTCTCAATTGTCATGAGAAAGAGCAGTGCAGAGAGTGGATCACCTTGCTTCACCTAGAAGAAGTGATTTTCGGTGAAAGCGTTCCATTCAACAATAACGTACATTCGTGTTGCTGTACAGAAGCTTTGTCCACTGGACGAACGACTTTGCACAATTCATTTTTGACATAATCGCAAACATGCATGATCAATCCACTCGATCGTACGATTCTCAACCCCGAGACATGCTGCATATTCTTCGTGGTCACGATGAATGACCAGATCCTGTAGAATACTCATGTAGAGAAAATGTGATGATTAATGGATCGTCCGCATAGGATGCTTTTTGATTCTCATGGATCAATTTCGGAAGCACTCGCTGAAGTCGGTATGCGAGTACCTTCGACAGCACTTTCACATCCACGCATATTAATGCAATAGGACGGTAGTTGCAGGAATTAGCACGGGACCTTTTTTGCAAAGCAACGTGATTGCCGAGCTATGTTGAGAATGTAGCAAAGAGCCTCGACGAAGTTGATGGTCGCAAACAATTTGCAGACATTCACCAAAAACACTCGGAGCTAGTTGGTAGAATGCTGCCGGCAATCCGTCCGTTCCAGGTGATATATGTCCACGCGTATGCTTAATTGCTTCTCCCATCTCCATTTTGCTAATTGAGCGGACGAACAGAATTCGTCAGAGCTAGTGATTTTTTCTTCATCGACGATTTAGTGCTGATGCAATTTGGATTCATGACATTTCCGCCCGGCCAATCCGAAATCGTTGATAAAGTATCGTGACCCAGGAATATTGAGCTCTCGGAAGCTTCCATGAGTCAACATTTGGCAAACTCCCTCACTCGTGACAAGAAGGCATAAATTACCTTCAGGAAATTTAGTCAGTCAGCCGATTTCTCCTTCAGCAAATAAATCGTCAAGAATCATGTTCGATCTCGAGTCGATGGCCGGTTTCACTTGCCGCTTTGACCGGTGTGGAAGATGATGACGCGCTGCTGTCATCAACCTCCATGGCCACCGGCTGATTAGCAGAAAATTGAAGTGAGAGAGAGCGGTATCTCAATACCTATCTCGACATCTGATTTGCCACTTACCTCGTCAGACCTTGCAGAGTTCAACGGTATAGGTGTGCACATGGGTGCAATTTCCACCGGCAATGTGTCAGTGACGGACAATTTACGTGAAGACGTATTACCCACATTAGTCGATATAACGATAGGTAAGCTGGAGATGTTGATAGAAACCATTTTATTCGAAAGGAAAGGGTGAAAAGGTGCGTGTTTTTCTACGAAAGCTGCTTTTTGTATTTTTTTCGGAGTATTTAGTATTCGGGAAATAAAAAGTCCACAATATTGCATTGGATGCCACACAGTTGACATTTGTGTTCTTCAGTGTAGTTTCTAAGCGCACTCATGTAACGGTATCTTGCCCGAGTGGTCTAAGGGGGTGGACTTAAGATCCACTAGACTGAGGTCTGCGTGGGTTCAAACCCCACAGATACCATGTGAATAGTCTTTGATTATGTCATCATCCGAATTTAAGAACATGGGTTCGAATCTATTTTCCACACGACCATACAATCCATCGCCACTGAACGCAATCAATCGTTGATTTCTTACGGCGGTCTATTTTGATACAATGCCGCTCGAAACATTACATTTGCTGCCATATGGTTCACAACAAAAAAAATCGCTGAATCCTGAAGATGCACGCGCACAAGGTGTTCAGCCGTATGGCCCAACAGTTGCGCTCGCAATGGCTTTAAATTATATCATAGGAACTGGCTGTTTCGGTTTACCTTACGCTTTTCATACAGCTGGAATTCTCCTTTGCTCAATCCTGTTGCTTATCGGCCTCTTTGGGGCTATTATCACTATGAATTACACACTAGAATCCTTGGCCCGTGCTGAAGGAGTATTCGCTGCTACTCACGGGCGCGGCCCATTGCATCGCATCACATATCGTAAATTTGATTTCACACTTGTGGGAGAAATATTTGCTGGTGAATTTGGTAAATATACAGCTCAACTCGTCATCACGCTATATGGAATTGGCTCTCTTTGGTCTTATGCATCAATCTTTGCTTCCTCCTTAGCTTCCATCATCATGACTCAAATCATGGAGATTCCATGTGATGTGTATGGTCCTAACCCATCCAATAGCTGCTTAGATGCTTATTACACAATAATGGCCTTTTTTGCTGTGATTGTAATATCTATGGTGATTCTCAATCTGAGTGAACAAGCTAATGTACAGAAAATTCTGTGCTTTTATCGCGTGCTTGCATTTTCTCTTATGTTGGCCACGATCCTAGTCAAATTGTGTGCGGATGGAGCGGATGTACTCTGGATACGATACAAGAAGATCGGTGGTTACAATTGGCAGCATTTTGGGAAAGGTTTTGGCCCTACATTACTAGCACTAAATTGTCATTACAATATGCCGGATGTATTGCAGCCTTTGTATCCGAAAATGTTTGCCCGAGATACTGCATTCAGTGCCTTACTTATATCCGGAACGTTCTACTTACTTCTTGGTGTGCTTGGGGCACTCACGTTTGATCAAGTAAATCCACTAGTAAGTCTCATGTGGAGCAACTATACCGGCTGTGGAAATGGTTGGGCTCCTTGTGACCCAACGCATGTGTCTCAGCTTGCGTTGAGAATGCTAGGAGTCTTAGCCAAATTCATCATCTTGTTGTTCCCTGTGGTTAATGTCACCTCCACATATCCAATGGTGGGTTTAACTATTGGTGACAACCTTTTGTCTTGTATACCGAAAAGCTTGGCTGCACCATTAGGTCCGAAAGTAGCAAGGAATGTTTCTCGACTGTTAGTATCCATCCCACCACTCATATTAGCCATGGTGTTCAAACAGCTGGACTTTATTTTCTCGATTGCGGGGATTCTGGGATTTTTGCTAGGTCTAACCATCCCATGCTGGTTTCAGCTTATCGGAAGCCAATACTGTCAGCGAGTTTGGGGTTTTACAGGTGCTTCAATCACACCTTACAACGTCAAATTCATCAGCTCCATAAAGTTTGCTCAGATTTACCTTGGTATAACCTTCGTTGTCACAGCAATCGCCGTTTGGACTTTGTATATATAGTAAAGATTATTGATGCAATATGTCCTATTATCGTGATATCACGCTCTTGCCGCCAAATACCTGAAATGATTGGTAGAAAATGCGGTCTTTGCTTACTCATTGGCTGAATACTCACATCAAGACTCGCCGATCCTACGCCACTGAAAAATTCAATCCAATGAGCCACATTCTGAGCGCTGTGCCAACAACAACAAGCAATACTACCTCACCAATCCGTATCCGCCGAGCACTTCTATCCGTATCCGATAAAACGGGTCTTGTTGAACTTGCGTCATTTCTGTCTCACCATAATGTCGAATTACTCTCTACTGGAGGCACAGCACACGCGCTCCGTGAAGCTCAACTTCCTGTCATTGATGTATCTTCGTACACTGGCTTCCCAGAGGTCCTTGATGGACGGGTCAAGACTTTGCATCCTAAAATTCATGGAAGCATTTTAGGTGTCCGAAACAATTCGCAACATGAACTTGAAATGAGATCCCATGGAATGCTTCCCATCGATTTGGTTGTGCTCAATCTCTATCCTTTTGAATCCGCAGTTGCAAAAAATGGAGATTTTGCTACCTGTATTGAAAATATCGACATTGGTGGTCCCTCGATGTTGCGTTCTGCGGCGAAAAACCATCAATCGGTTGTTATTTGCACGAGTCCTTGTCAATATGCAGCGTTGAGAGCAGAATTAGAGACCAGTGAACTTTTTTCAACAACACTAGACTCTAGACGTCAATACGCAGCTCAGGCGTTCAGCCTGTCTGCAAAGTATGACGCAGCCATCTCTTCCTGGATGCAGAACGCAATCTCATGTGAGCCTACACAAAAGTCCTTGATTACTCGCACATACAAACACGAAATGGGCCTAAAATATGGCTGCAATCCTCATCAGAAGCCAGCCTCTATCTCCAGTATCGATGGCTCTAACCTTCCTTTCAGAGTTGTGAATGGATTGCCAGGTTACATCAATCTCCTTGACGCTGTGAATGCGTACCAACTGGTGAGGGAATTAAAACTCTCTCTGCACCTTCCAGCTGCAGCTTCCTTCAAGCATGTCAGTCCGGCTGGTGCTGCAATCGCTATCGATCTGAGCGATTGCATACGGGACGTATATGAAGTCGGAAATGTTACGTTGACACCACTTGCATCTGCGTACCTTCGGGCACGTAATGCCGATCCATTGTCGTCTTTTGGTGATTTTGTAGCACTCAGCGATATTGTTGATGAAGCTACCGCCAGTATTTTGAAACGGGAAGTGAGCGATGGAATTATCGCACCTGGGTATGAGCCAGCTGCATTGGACATATTGCGAGCAAAAAAAGGTGGAAAGTATATCATCCTCCAGGCCGATCCAGACTTTTGCCCGCCTGATATGGAGTATCGGGAAGTGGCTGGCGTCGTGTTTGCACAGAAACGGAATAATGTTCTCATCAACCAAGAGCACTTGATCAACATCCAGACACCTCAACACGGGGATGCTCGAGTACTCAGCGAAGGAGAAGAAAGAGACCTCGTCTTGGCTGCTATCACGCTCAAGTACACTCAATCAAACTCTGTTGGGTACGCCAAGGATGGTCAGATGATCGGCGTCGGAGCTGGCCAACAAAGTCGCGTGGACTGTGTGAAGCTTGCTGGTCGTAAGGTTGCAACGTGGTACTTGAGACAGCATCCCAAAGTGAGAAATCTCGAATTCAACAGTGGCGTGAAACGCCAAGACCGAGTAAATGCCCGAGTTCGGTACATTGAAGGTGATATGGCTCCAGCTGAACTCGAACAGTTCCATACAATGTTTAAAAATCCTCCACCTGCGCTGAGTGAGACAGAAAAAACAACTTTTATGAAAAGCTTGAGCGATGTAAGTCTCGCTTCAGATGCGTTTTTCCCATTTCGAGACTCCATCGACCACGCTGCAAAACTTGGAGTCAAGTATATCATCCAACCTGGTGGAAGCAATCGAGATGATGAAGTCAAGGCTGCTTGCGAAGAAAATGGCATAGTGATGGCGTTTTCTGATGTGCGTCTCTTTCATCATTGAGCGTTTAAAGTTGATCACGAGAAAAGACTGTAAGAACAAAAGCACTTGACGCATTTGCGTTATTTCAAATTATCCGTCAGCGTTGCTGGCCTCCTCGTATAGACTAAGAATCTCATTTTGGACCTCTAAAGCTTTAATTTCGTTTCCAGCTGCTCGAAAAGCTTCAGCTAGATTGTGTTGAGCTAATATACTCTCTGGATGACGTGATCCAAGCAGCTCTCGTCTAGTGGCCACGACCTCTTGATATAAAGCAATGGCTTCATCATATCTTTCTGATTCTTTGTACACAAACGCTAGATTGTTCATTGCTAGCGCTGTGGATACATGCTTGACTCCATACACTTGCTCCAGTCGTACTTTGGCGTTCTGCAGCATTTCGACACCTTTCTTCTGCTGTTTCAAATACCAGTATAGGAGGCCAAGATTGCATTCCGTCAACGCGATATCGGGATGATTTGAGTCTAAATTCGCTCTACGAATTTTATAAGTTTCTTCAAAACAGTCAATTGCTTGTTGATGTGCCTGTAATCGCTCCATCCCCTTAGCACTTTGTGCAACCGTGCGGTACACTGCTCCCAGATTGAACAATGTGGTGGCATAGGACGCATGCTGCTTCCCAACGCTTTTCTCGTACACCTCTAGAGCATGTTGGTACGACTCAACGGCTTCTTCCATCTTTCCTAGGCTCTTGTACATTAGCGCGATGTTCGAAATCGTACTTGCGTAAACCGCATGAGAGTCTCCAAAGTGACTCTGAGCGAGATCGCGGCATTCCACTGAGACATCCAAAGCATCCTGATACTTTCCTGCACTAAGAGATCGTTACTTTTGACGATAAGAAATGGTTTTAATATCGTACGTGTACGCTTCTCGGATTCTATGCTGTAATGTAGCAATATCTTGTTCGACCTCGACGAACGAAAGTTTTTGACCTTGATGGTGATGGACTGTGATGTGAGATGAACTGCTGGAGAATTGAGATAGAAAACAGATCGGATGTGTTGATTTACTGGATCTCTGTACAATTCTGAAATGTTTGGTGTTGAAAATGCGCTGAGAAACAAGCGCGAGACGCATTTCAGATTGTGATCTGTTCCTGGTGAGTAAGCAGTACCGATGATACTGGCCCTGCCAAGTACGATATCGAGAATATCGCTAATGATGCGTCTATGTCCTCATCAATGCACGCGGAAAGCTTCCACATCACTCTTCGGCTTGAAACGCACACCGATGCCTCACCACAGAGGTGGATGTATTGCTAGAAACAATCCGTATCGTAACTTTTGCTCTCCAAAATCAATCGAAAATGGTGCAGCAAATGAGTCGAGACCACGAGTTCGAGCCGCAATTCTAAAAGAGATCAAAGAATCACTGAAAATAGCGATTAGTGTGAGTGACAACGACGCTGTTGGCATTTTTAATTGTGCTTGTTTCGTAGGGCGTTGCAATCGTGAGCGTAGTTGGGCTAACGGGAGGCTACCTGCTCGAATACAGCAAACAATTCACAGAAGTGGTGCCACCTGGCACGTTTGTGAGCATTCCAACTAGCGCGAAAGATGAAAATATATCGAAGGGTGTCAATAATGTGCACATTCAGTTGCGAGGAGCTCCAGATAGCAAGGTATTGATTGTTTTGGACGGGGGCATTGGAGAAACAAGTTTTGACTGGGACAAAGTGATGGCTGAGGTGAGCATCTTCCTATGATTTTATTGTGAAATTTGAACAAGACATCACTATGTAGGTTGAGAAATTTGCTCGTGTGTTAGCAATTGACCGACCAGGTCTCGGCTTCTCTGAAGCAGGCAAAGAACCACGCTCCGCTGTACAAATTGCCGATGAGTATGAAGCTATTCTCCAGCAAATAAATGTACCAGAACATGTCATCTTAGTGGGCCATGGAGCGGGTGGATATAACATGCGGTAAAGCAGCATCTGCCTGAAATTGAATAAAAGATCGCTTAATGACTTGATGTCTAGTGAACTAGCTGCAAGGATGGAGGAGAGATCCACAGCATTTCAGTCCGAATGCGATGGACTTGTGCTTGTCGACGCATTGGAAGGTCAGCACTATCTGTGTATTATGCAGCACGCGCGTAAATAACATTGTGCGAGCAGAGAATCTGCGTATGGATTTGGAAAACGTATCAGAGAATGTTCGATGTGCTTTGCAAACGCTCGACTCCAACGGCGCACGTGCTGTAGCTTTGGCTCAATTCGGTGTCATTCGGCTCATCCACGCCATCCAAAGCGAAAGGAATAGGATGAAGTTCTCTCCAGAAGCACTCGGTTACGTCAATCATTATGCACCTTCACCAAGCCATCGACAAGGTGTTGTGCAAGAAAACGCTGCGCTTCCCCTCACTGAACAGCATTTCCGAGATCTATCTGCCCAAAGAAACACAAAAGCAACATTTCCTTGCGTCGTGCTGTCCCATGGTCGACCGGATGTGTTCGATTCGCTACCAAGAATAGATCCCACTATCGATAGAGCGACTGTGATCGAGCTGGAAAAGAAATGGTCATTAGCTCAGATGCGGCTGGCAAAGAGTTTTCCCATCGCAATTCAATCACAAATTAAAGACGCGGGACATCACATTCCTCATGAGAATCCAAATATCATCGCTCAGGTCATTCGCGCTCTGATGGACGACTACACACGAAAATCTGATAATATGGATCAGGTAGTAGCGGTATTACCTGATTGTTATTGCCCAAACACTGTAGTACCTAATTGATCAGTTTTTATAACGTCACAAGATTTTCGTTTATGATCCGTTGCTACCTAAAGGATTAGTTTGGAAACGGGTCCGAATTGATTTATGTAGAAAGTTTGGTATTTTATAAGGATGGAAAGTCGACAGCTTAGGATTTAAGACACAATTTTATGTTTCGAATGTTCTGCTGTTCACAGCAAAAGCATATGATCAGTCTGAGACGATAAGCGCATATGTTAGTCCGTACCGCAATTGCCAAGCATTCTCTTTCATGTTCCTATCACACAAAAGTTCGTTTTCTTTTGTCACATGATCGCAGCCTATAGGAAGTCTGATACTTCTCAGATTGTGTACTGGGGTGAAACCTGGTCAGTTGAGAAAGTGTTGTGTCTGCTTTTTCCGCAATTATCATTATAGCAGTATTTAATTGAAAAAGTACAATTCATTCAATGTTTATGGTACATCTATCGAATTCACCAGGATAGGATCCCGCTCTAATGCTGGCTCCTTGCGCTGAAAAGGCCAACAAACTAGTGGAAAAGGGCTAAATGATTGTGTGATTCAAGATGACTGACTGGAACAATCACAGTGCGACCATAAACGCGCAATGACTTTGATTCTGTATAGAGTAGGTTCCACAATCGTATCGGAGGAAACTTCTTTTTCTAGCAACTGTGTCATGGATTATCTCCAAACGATCACTTAGCATTTTGCGAAGAAAAGCACACATCTTTGCCTATAGCTATACAGAGATATGCCAACAGATGCCGAGCTGCTAAAGGTAGCGAATTTGATGGCCACGCGAGCCAAATCTATTCAAAACAGACTTTTATCGATTCAAAATTCAATCCGTTTTGAGAGCCTGGAAATAGAAATGTTGGAGGAAGAAACATTGAATTCTGAGATCCGGCTGCGCGAAATTGAAACTTATATTGTCGAAGTGCAAGAAGATATGGAATCATGTACTTGTAATATCATGTACCAAGAGTATAACTCGGAATTGGGAGAATTGCAAGCGGAACGAGATGGTGAACTACATCTTTTGCAGCAATCAAACCTAATGCGAACGTCACATGAAGATAAGAAGCAAGAGCTGGAATTAAATGAAACCTCTCTTCAAGCTAGTCTAGTTGAGCTGCGTATACAATGCTGCACTCTCCTGAACTGGATTAGCCAAACTAGGCAATATGCGATCTCGGCACCTTTAAAGTGCGTGTAGAGGATCAAAATGGATATTTATCACAACGATATTGGTTATTTCACTAGTTTAGCCAAATTTTGGAATTTATTATAAGCCAATGCAAGTGTAGTATTGATTCAGTGGCTCTGATCGTCTCACTTTGCAACTTGATACTTGGAGTGATAATCAGATTCCCTTCCGATCACTACATATCACTTACTGTACAGGATTCTAATGATGCAATTTCAAAAGAAACAAGCGTATGTCTGACTACATATATCTTGACGAAAAAAATCATTGTCTGAAGTCATCCTCACCTACAGTATCGTCATTCTATACATACTCTAATTCCTTGAAAGATATAAAGCAAAAAAATAACGTATTATCGCATAATCAATCGTCTTCTTTACTCTGCCTACTTGACCAATTGCTATAAGCATCCGGACTTAACGTTGTACGCCCACAATTGTAGCGTACTTATCAAGATGGTACCCCGCGCAAGAGTTCAGATACAGGATCCTGAGATCCACATCGAGTCGATTTACGCGCCGCTTCCAATTGCATTTCGCCTCGATGTGCTTCCTTTCATATTCCTCTACACCACTCTATGCATCCTCTTCTTCGAACGCCCAGAATGTGAGACGATTCTGACAATTTTAACGTCACTTGTGATATTTTTCCACGCCCTGGCCTTCCTCCTCACCGAATGGAGTGTCGATGTCAAGGCGTGGATGCACTATTCGTATCTTCCTCATATTCCATTGGATTCCGTGTACCTCAAAAGCTCGCATCTATGTGCCAAAGTCACACACATGCGAGCAGGTAATCCAAAGCAAATGGTTCCCTTACAATTCCCTTTTGTTTCTAGAATGACTTCGGAACGAGAACAAGATGAACTTGAGGAATTAGCGAAAGAATTAGTGACCATCTCATTCACTTACCAGCAGATAAAATGCTGCGCTTATAACGCGGACATGAACACAACACTATGGAGTCTCATGAAAGGAGAAAAGCTCGATTCTGTCAAAGAATTTTCATGTTGTTTTGGACGATTGGAATTCCCTGATCGCAATGAGCTTCGATCGTACGTACAAGCAAATGGATACTCGAGTGAGAAAGCCGTAGTGAGCGCCAAAATGAAGTGGGAAGATAATGATTTTGTGATACCAATGCCACCGTTCATTGAGTTATTGAAGGAACAATTGGTTGCACCTTTCTTTGTATTTCAGGTAGGAATATTGTCGGAATTGTGGTGATTTCTTCAAACACTAACTTCGGATGCCTTAGTTTTTCTGCATGCTGTTATGGTGCTTGGACGATTACGTGTATTACTCATTGATGACCCTTGCAATGCTCGTCGTTTTTGAGTGCACAGTTGTCAAGCAGCGACAACGGAATATGGAAATGATGCATCAAATGCGTCATGCGCCTCAGCAGTGCCTTGTTTATCGATCGGTATGTATCTCTATCAGTACCGATGCATTTTGCCACATCTGAATTATTATCTTCATGCTTTAGAAAAAGTGGAAACAAGTTTGGAGCACTGAGCTTGTTCCCGGAGATCTTATTTCACTCGATGCGTCGATTGTATCTGACACCGGAATGAAGAAGGATGAGAATGATGGAACGATAGATGCTTTAGTCCCTTGCGATCTTCTACTGCTTAGTGGCGCGTGCATCGTGAACGAATCCATGTTGTCGGGCGAATCGATACCACTTCGGAAAGAATCTCTCAGACTAGACGCTGGAGAGAAGGAAAGCGAACAGCTTGACATTGATGATACTTCAGGTGCTAAACATCGCAAACATGTGGTCTTTGGAGGTACTCGGGTCCTACAAATCACACGTGATGATGTTACTAGTAAGCAAACCTTGCCACCATTCAACCGCGGCTGTGTTGCGTATGTGCTTCGCACCGGATTCGGTACGACAAAAGGTAGTCTGATGCGTACAATATTGTACTCCTCACAGCGTGTGACCGCAAACAATGTCGAGGCAATGTACTTTATAGCTTTCCTTCTCGTTTTTGCGCTGAGTGCTGCAGGATATGTGCTTTCACAAGGCTTACAGGATCAAACACGAAGTCGATTCAAGCTCTTACTTCACTGTGTGATGATCATCACCTCTGTCGTCCCACCCGAACTACCGATGGAATTATCTCTGGCTGTGACTAACTCACTTTTGGCACTGATCAAACATCAAATCTTCTGCACAGAGCCATTTCGGATCCCATTTGCCGGTCGAATTGATGTGTTCTGCTTTGACAAGACTGGCACTCTCACAAGTGATGATTTTACCATGCTTGGCGTCGCAGGATTACCGCTCAAGACAAATGTTGAGGAAGGCGTCTGCGATAATCAGCATTTACAAGAATTGAATATGATAGCAGCAGAAGATCTGTCCTTGGAACCCGTCCTGATACTGGCTGGTTGTCAGTCTCTTGTGGAGCTTCGTGGACAAGTGATGGGCGATCCGATCGAGAAGACAGCGCTCGAAAGCGTGTGCTGGTCTCTGAAAGCAAAACATGAATCATTAGTCCAGCCAGAATGTCATTCGAGGCTTTATGATTCGGTCAAATCGATGTCAATACTCCACCGCTACTCCTTCTCTTCGGAGCTTAAACGCATGAGCACAGTCGCGTTGGTGGAGTATTACAATCGGGATGGAAGAGGGAACACCAAGTCGACAAACAACGAGGTTCGCCTGCTGTGCAAAGGCGCACCAGAGGCACTTGAAAGCTTATATAAATCAAAACCTGCATCGTATCAGGCTGTGTATCGACACTACGCGTCACGTGGCTGCCGAGTACTTGCATTGGGCTATCGAATTTTGAAAGGAAAAGCGGATGAACAAAGTGATTACAAAAGCCGCAAGCTATCCCGTTCAGAGGCGGAGAAGGACTTGATTTTTGCGGGGTTTCTGATACTACATTGTCCTTTGAAAAATGACACAAAGCGTACAATACGGAAACTGTTGCAATCAAAGCATAAAGTTGCCATTCTCACTGGTGATAATGTCTTGACAGCGATCGACGTTGCCGGACAAATTGACATTCACGGAGATACGGAAAAGAAGCCGTTGATACTTACGAGTCATAAAAGGGAACAAAGCAATGTACCGGAGTGGCGAACAGCCGATCAGGACCGACTGGAAGCGAAGGCAGATACTTGTTATTCATTCGATTTGGACCGTCTTGTCGATCTCGCTAGCCAATATCACCTTTGTCTCACGGGTGATGGCATCAGTGCACTATATCAGTCTCAACTGCAGCCATTGAATCGAGAAAAAGCGTTCAATAAAGAGCAAAAAGCTATGGAATCTTTCATGCAAGTCTTGGAAAAGGTGGTAGTTCATTGTACTGTGTTTGCACGGACGTCACCTATCCAGAAGAAGCAAGTGATCATGGCATTAAATCGCTCGGGGAAAGGCACTGCGATGTGCGGTGATGGGACTAACGATGTCGGTGCTTTGAAACAAGCACATGTCGGAATCTCAATCGTCAGCGCTCCAAAGCTGGAACGAGCTGCTCGTAAGGTGGCAAATACGCAGCAGACGTCTACCATACAAGATCGACTCAATCGCCTACAGCTCGAGAATGAGTCTTCGCAGATCGTCCGTTTGGGAGATGCCTCTATTGCTTCTCCTTTCACGTCCAAATCTTCCAGTATTCGTGTCACTCGTCAGCTCGTTCGACAAGGGCGCTGTACATTAGTCACAACGGTCCAGATGTACAAGATCCTCGGAATCAATTGTCTTGTTACAGCGTACTACCTCAGCGCGTTATTCAGCCGTGGCGTCAAGACTGGAGATCAGCAGATCACTATTTCGGGGGTACGTCGCTCATCTATACGATCGTAATGCTTCATACTGAGTTGATATCGTAGTTTGGTATCGCGCTATTCTTCCTCTTTTTATCTCGATCGCGTCCGGCAAAGAAACTATGCAATCAACGACCTCCGCAAGGAGTTTTCACACCTATTGTCATATTGTCGATTTTAGGCCAATTCGTCATCCATTTGAGCTGTTTGCTTGGCGCTCTTGCTGTCGCAGAGCCATACCTCGACCCCAACGATCCTTCCATGCATCCCGATGGGAAATTTGCACCTTGTGTGATCAATAGCATCATGTTTATTGTATCCACAGTGATGCAATTGAATACATTTGTGGCGAATTATCGTGGTGCTCCTTTCATGGAATCTTTTTGGGAGCACAAATTGCTCTTCTATGCATCGATGGCGTGTTATGGATTGCTATTCATGCTATTATATGAGATTTTTACACCATTGAATGACCTCTTTGAGCTCGTCCCGCTCCCCGATTCAGAGGTAACGTCTTGTCTTCCACGCAAGTCTCGTGCTCTGTTCATTCACTCGTTTGTAGGTTCGAGATCAAGTCGTTCGCGTTGTCCTCGGAGACACAGTCATGACGATATTCTTTGAGACGATGTTACTGCAACTCGGCAAAAGGCTCTGCTGCTAAAATGCAATAATATCACACTATGTTTTTGCTTTGCGACCTGTTTTATAGAGCTCGCCGAGGAAATGCCCAAAGATCGCGTTGTAAGCATTCAAGTCGCCGGTTGAAGCGACTTCACGGTAGTATGATACACCTTGAGGAATGCAGGCTTTTGTCGGGCATCGAAACGTATTTGCTGCAATTTCTGCTGGGCTTGATCGCTTTTAGCACGTTGTGGTACAAACGCCACATCGAGCGCCCCCGTCGACCTCCTAATATATGGATGATGGATGTTAGTAAGCCAGCGATTGGGGTGCGTATTCGAATCGAATCGCCGTGATATATCGTTGCGATCTGACTATTGAATAGGCATCACTGAGCCATTTGATAAATTTGTGTGCTGCTGGTGAACTTCCTGCAGTCACAAATGAATGCGTTTGGTATTTCATAAACACTTTATGCGATTGCATGCTCGGTACGGCGTTGAATGTCTCATTTTTGCGGGCACAGCAAGAGATTGCGTACGTCTTCCATTGGAGCAGTGTGTATGATTGTGGAGAGTATGGAAATCCTCCGAACTGCAGGTGCGCTTTATATATCATGGATTCCTGTATTCACAGTTTGACGCAATTATGCAGAATTTGGCTCATTCAGCTCCTCTCATGGCTTGGAATCCTACTACTTTCCAAAATGATCATTCTAGCAATGCTGTTGACGTTTGCTGCTACGTGGGGTGGTATTGGCGAAATTCTATTTCACTCGCTGCGACCGTACCCTTTGGCAGAGCTCGTGATCGTGTTGATTGTATGTCCAAGTTTTCTTAATGTCGTTCAACTATGGATTCAAGATACTTTCTTGAAGAAGGAAGTCGAATTCTCTCCAAAAGATTGTGGTTCTCTCATTAAAGAGAACTCGCTGAAGGCAAAATTACTCGCAAATGTGTGAAGTATACTACAGGTGGAAGTCTCCCAAGAAGAAATTGCGGCCGAACGAATTTGCTGTGAAGCGCGTATGGATCCACAGGGACCGTTCGATACTCACGGGTTCGGCCTTGCATTTGGTGAAAAGGTTTAATAACTTCCGCATCATCTGCCATTGATTTACGCGCATCACACGGTCGTTTCGATTGACCCTAAAATCGCCGTGGCCATTACGAAATTCATCCAGCGCTTTACGTTGGACACTTCAGACATTCCGATCTACTGACAGAATCGTCGATTTACTATTTGGATTCGACAAAGTCGATGCCCGTCTGCCATGAAATCGTGCTTGTTGGATGATAATTCATTTTGCTGTTAATCTCTACGTCGAGTAGCAGTAAGAAAAGCTTCACGATCCATCCGCCTATTGAACATGTCATAGACCCCTGTGATATTTTCATTGAGCATTCTTGTAAAGATTCTGTGATCGACCACCACGTCTCATCAATACCTACGATTCCGGTTTGTGGAGAAGCCATTTCGATAACTTTCGAATCGCGACATCGAGATTGGGGCACACCGACTGAAGGAATCCATCAATGTCGTCCCATTCCAAGACTTCCGGCATGCTATCAATAAGATATAATGCCAAATCGCCTTTAAAATCCACAAACGCTATCCGAACGTATAGTTCTGTCGGATCTCGTCCAAAACACGATCCTGGTAGAACAGCTACGCCTGTAGACTGAAGTAGACGCTCGCAAAAATCTCGATCGGTGTAGATACAGCGATTCTTCAGCGCTTTACGATGAGTCGCAAAGCTTGGAAATAAGTAGAATCCTCCTTGTGGAACCTGCAATGTTACAGAAACTTTTTCCAATTGATAACAGCACCAGCGACAAACAAGCTGCAAAATTCGACGGCATCGTTCTTTGTACGCGTTAAGCTCGACGCAGCTGGATCACAATTGCATACTCAGGAATCATTGTTGGAAACTAATTGCTCGTCACGTACTCGATGACGAATGCCCTTCTTGCAGCATACTGAATTGGAGATGCAACGGACGTGTAAGTCTCTGATGCCATAGTCAACATGCTTCGGCGTAGCCATTGTAGGCCACTGGGGAAAATCCAAAATCCTATTCTCCAGCCGCCAGCACCACACCACTTGCTGAGCCCACCAGAAACAACAGTCCCCTCCGGATAGAACTTTGATATCGAAGTATGCACATCGTTTGCACCAAGATGGAGTTCCGAATAGATTTCGTCCGAAATCACCAGAATTCGGTATTTCTTCGCAACCTTAGCAATCTCCAAAAGCTGCTCATTGTTTGCTAGAATTCAAGTATTCGAACCAATACAACTGCATAGGTGTACCTCATTTTCCGTGTAGACACATCCTGTTGGATTCGAAGGTGAATTCAAAATAAGAATTCTGGGGGCATCTATGCAAAGGTTAGAGATCGCCAGCCTGTGATCTAATTGGAGTGATACCTGGGTCTGGAGCGCAGTGTTTTTCTAGTACTTCAGGACGCAACACCCACCTATCACTTGCATGAGTGGGTAGCCACAACATGTTCCTGTCCAAAATATTGAAAGAAAAATTTAGATGAAGAACCACTCACCGTTTGATTCTACCTTCCAGCGATACTAGCTTGTGGTGCAAAACTTGTGCAGCTTGGATTTGGTAGAAGTAAATCACCATAATAGACCATCTGCAGCACGTATAAGAGTTCCTTCGTTCCTGGTCCTATGACAATATTTTCCGCGGTGTAATGCAAGTTCAAATTATGTGATGCCCAATTCGCTACATCTCTACAAAGTGACGGTAATCCCGCAACGGGGAGGTAGTCTCGTTGATGAGCATTTGCTCTACAAATAATTGCTTTATCAGCCATGAACAGTTGAATGAGAATAAAGGAAAAGACCTGAGTTCGTCGACAATGCACTGAGGAACTGAGAACGGAGATTGTCCAAGTCCCAATTTGTAGATTGTAGACCCTTGTGATATCATCTCGTTACTGAGCTGATCCAGAGCGCTTCCCGCTGAAGCGCATAGTATTCGTATTTTGCAGTTGATAGCTTTGTGTGGACCTCGACATTCTACAATGCTGATGATCAGAATGCAACAACTTTTCTTGTGATTGAGCTGTATGCGAGCCTGTATTTCCATGTTCCAACTCGCAACTGTCAAGCTGTTCTTCTGCTCTATTCCTTATGCTGTGATCGACGAGTATGGCATTCTCACATCCAGCGTGATCAGGAGCAAATTCGGGACTCGGTATGATTATCGTCTCATTTGTGTTCGTAGGTCTTTCGAGGTCTATTACACTGATTCGCGACTTTGATTTATATTTTCTTTGCAGTGTGGATTTCGGGATGCTAAATCGACGGGATGCTTCTCGAACTGAAATGCCTTCTGTCTCTATCGCAATAATTGCATCTTGCAATCGTAATGATCGAACATCCTTCCTCATTGACTTTATTGTAAGCACAAAGCGAATCCACGTGAATAACCAATACCTCATGCAGCTTCATCGGAACACAGTGACGGTACCGGTTGGAGACGTTGAGCGCTTGTGGGTGATACTGTAGTAAATTGTGGCACCTATTTCATTGGATTGTAAATCCAGCAAGTGGTCAAGTACCAAGTCAGAATTCCGAGACACAGTTTTGTACTCGACAACGACAAGGTGACAAGGAAACCGTTTCTAATGCTTCGCGATACTGGAAAAACAGTGAGGACAAAAGCTTATGCTTGAATCTATGAGCTATATGCGATTCTTGGGTGCCGCGCAAGTGTGACTTCGGAAAAGTGCTTGGCAAATTCGAATTGGACTTTCACTCATCGTGTCAGCAGTAAACGCTACGTCCTTCTTGCTTGCGAGTATGCGTTATATCTCTGTGGTAAAGGGCTTTAAGGGTGATACTTCAATTTATAATCCTCCAGTCAACTTGGATAAAGGTGGCCGTGAATTTTGGCTACAAATTGGATGAAATCCCTCATCCGAAATGAAAAATTTCATTCTCTAAGAGTAAGGGCACAAAACAATCTCTTGCACCAGAATAGACTTTAGTCTGCGAGATTGATATCAATTATAGTTGTTTCAAGGCGACACTGTCACCCTGTATCGGTCGCATGGAGAAGGTGCGAAGTGTAAATTGATCAGACCGGAACTGACGTTCAATAAATGACATTCAGTCGCTTTTGTCTTATTGATCGAATGACATGTGACCTGGTACTAATGACGAGTTACTTGGAGTCAAATTTGGAGCAAGCAAGGATGCAGATTTACTGCTTTGAGAAGGATTACATACCGATGCGTACAACACTGTTGAGCATATTTATAGATCTCATAACACTTGCAACTATCTCTTCCAAGTCAATTTGGTGACCACTAACATCATCTGCCCTCGAAACATCCCAGTGTAACGAGCACATAGCCTCTATACACAAGTATGAAAGGAGCCTTCATTTATCGGAAATCGTACAGGCTTAGAGAGTACTCACCTGCAACTGTGCTGCCATCATGTGAGTATAATGTTGCACATGTTCTTTAAAAGCAATTTCTTATGGTCAACTTTGACTAATTCATCGAAGTAATGCTGGCGATCAGGTGCACATTTTTGTGTCTCACGAGTATTTTGAACAAAAGTATACTCGATGCATGCTTGAAAAGCGCATGCAAACAAAACTGCTGGTACAGACTTGTACGTACGGGTCCCAGCCCTGTCGCTTAGTTGATTAGGTCATTCGTATTGTCTGCACAATCCGCACTAGGATCTCGATAGACTGTGTTCCATACCACTACGTGAATACTGAGCAGCCATACGCATGGATTTGATTCTTTCGCGTCATCAGAACTCTTATTGTTTATGTGAAAGATAATTCTGAGAGCAGGTATCTCAACACCATTCAAATCCATGCGATAAACAACGAAGAGTGCGACCGAGAAGACAAGCTGGAAGCGTACTCTCAAAAAGACTTTGATTAGAGTCGATTGCGGTTATGCAACCGATAGGATTGGGTTGCGGCTCGTATTCTCTCCAAGAAAACCCTTGGTGGAAGTTCGCATGAATACGCAGGCGAGAATCGAGAAAAAACCCGGTAACCGTTAACCCCCTTCCTGTGCCGAAGACGACATCTGTCTCACGTAAAAAAGTGACAATCAAGCCCATGACGATTTTACTAAACATAATGAGTCCTTGTAAAGTGTCGACGGCAGTGCATTGAGTATGTACAAAGCGATTTATGGCTAATATGAGGGTTGCCATGGTTCCCTATACAACCTCCATCAATTAGACGCGGTAAAGTCACGCCGGTATCCCGTACATAGCATTGCCTATGCAGGGTGATTTCTACAGCTCAGAAGGTTGAGGCACCCTATTGTCGCGTATGTCATGATCGCCTATACCCATAATATGCATGCGAATATAAAGAAGAGGTGAGTCATGCTATCGTCACGATTCTTGGTCGACGCCTTTACTTGTATAACACAGCTGAAGTCAACTTTTCCTCATTATCAAATTCGATCGGTCAGAAACACTGCTGGTGAACAATGAGATGTCAACAACTTTTCCACATTTTAGTTTCGACGACATTTCTGTCCAAAGCTGCCGATGAAGTTAAAGGTGTGCAATTACCATGGGATGGGCGTTTTGAAAAGTTAGGAAGTCTCGAAGATCTACAAAAAGCTTACTTGCTTCACATCTTTGGGGATGATTGCCCAAATGGAAAAGATTGTACACTCTCGAAATATGTCGTGCTCAACAGCAAAGAACGCACCAACCCTTTCAACAAAGACACTGGGACTTGCTCTATCTCGATCGACAACAAGGCTGTGTTTCAGTCACGAGAAAACATGAAGCGAGCAGAGCTTGTACAAATATTCTCTGTTCCTCCTAATTCTGGAGTGCGTCTTCAGTTCGCATTCATGATAACGAAAGCTTTCATTAATAAAGAACTTGATTATCAAGTAGTCTTTTTAGAAAGTCACAAACTCGAGATTCGCATCCAACAAACCGAAGTAAACAAACCAGAGGTGAGAATACTCTACAGCTCCAACCCAAAAGATCACATTTGGGGAGAAGAATTAGAATATGGGAAATATTATAATTTCGATGTTTACTGCACCGCAAAGTACATGCGCTATGTTGTATCCGATGACCAGGGCAGGTTGGCGGATAAAAAGCAATACGATGTCCAATTTGATTCGACAGATTCCAAAGACAGGGAATTTCACATTGGTTTACTCAGCTACAGCACGAAAGCGAAACATCCTGATATAGTCGAGGGTGATACGATCATTTTTAACGGAGTGTCTGCGGAAGTACTGGCCCCAGGAGTTTGAGCATTGGCAAAACTCGCAGTGCATTGGAAGAAGAGAATCGGCAAATGGATTATTTGTTTTGTTTTGCCTACAACTTGCATTTTGCGTTGTTACTTTTCAAAATAAGAGAATAAAAACATTTCACTGCTTAGACTTGGCATCCTTTTACAATGGACGCCTTCCGCTTACACATTTCGGGCGCTGCAGTGCACGCACTCGTGAGCAACGAGCACACATATGCCGAGCGCGACTCTCTTCTGAACGTCGACGCTCGGTTGAGTGAATCAAAAGCTGTGTGGGTGCCCATATGCTTGCCTCGATAGTAATTTTGGAGCAAAACTTATCAAAGTGCGTGCAGTATGCTTCTACAACTGTCTTCACAAGTCTGCAGAAAAAACTGATACGTTTCAAATCTCATAATTCCTTCAAGGATTGCTTCGCATAATGCTGAGTAAGGATTTGAAAGATTGTGTTTCTTATAGCATAATTCGTCACAAAATACCGAAATGTTGTCTTTTTGTATAACAAAATTGTAAACTTGTCTTTGCCTGCCAACCAGCGATATCAGTTTGTCTTATGAGCAATGTGAACGACACGGCACACCAGCTTGTCAATTTCGATCGCGAAAAGTACTGCCACAGCGTACGATGTGTAAGCAGAATATAATGCAGCAATCAGAGATGACTCTACATTCTGCTGCTTCACCCTCATGAGCTTCTTAGGATTACCAGGCACTCACAAGGTGAGCCTATGCATAAAACAATTTTGTTCTCATTATATGGCGCTCGTCTAGCGACTTGGATATCGTATGGTCAATTGGCTAGACAGAATGAGATTTAGATGGGGATGATAAAATGGAAGCTTTTGATTGTGAAAAGACAAAATTGGGTCGTAATCACAAATCGACTTGATTCACTTTACCGTATCAACTGACTTCACAGTTTCAAGTGAGAAAATTGTACGAGATGCTGCAGCTCTGACTGCGGCGGTGTTTCATCAATATGACACACGGTATCTCAAAACAAAAGATACCATGGATGATGAACAGATAAAGGTTTGCACACCGAGTAGAGGTTTCTTGGTGTCACTCATATCAATCAATCTATGCAGATGTATGTTCCGCATGAAGCAGATGGATGGATCAAAGCATCAGTCAGCAAATGCCATTGGACTCACCAGGAAACAATTCACGCTGTAGTAGAAGGCGATGATGAAGAACATATGGAACATAAATCAGCACCCGGGACATCGTGCACTGTGTTGGTTCGTTGACACAAGAGATAAAATATAATTTACTTACGATATGTCTCCTCATAGAAAAGCAGTTTATTAGTACGCAACGAACGTAATGTGGATGGATGTGACGATATGGCCAAATTGAATCATCTTCATGAAGCTGCAATTCTCTACAATTTGCGTCAAAGATTTCTCCAACGTGCCCCATATACCTATTCAGGTCCAATTTGCATCGCTATGAATCCTGTGCGTTTGTTGCATCGATTGTACATCTAGCTTCTACTCACGAATTCATGAGTAGTATGCTTGGCTGCATCTGTATTCTAAGAAATTACAAAATTTATATTACGTGCGTGATCGGGATGAATTACCTCCTCATATCTATGCAATCAGTGCGAGAAGCTACCGCGATATGCGTTCATCTACAAAAGATCAAAGCATATTTGTCAGCGGGGAATCCGGTGCTGGAAAAACTGAGACTACAAAAATCTTAATGTCTCATTTGGCAACTGCGGGTTTTGATGTACCGAAATTTGGCATAAAAGAAATCGCAAGCAACTTCATACAACAAGTACTGCAATCGAATCCACTAATGGAGTCGTTCGGAAATGCAAAGACGTCACGAAATGATAACAGCAGTCGTTTTGGAAAGTTCACAGAGTTACAATTTAGTGCGTCCGGGCATTTGATGGGTGCTCACTCGAGCACGTATCTTCTTGAGAAATCTCGAGTATCCTTCCAAAGACCCGGAGAGCAAAATTATCATATATTTTACCAGTTGCTTGCCTCGAGCAGCCCGATAAAGATGCAAGTGCAGCTCGATGATGTCAACTTTGGAGACTTTCCAATACTTCCATTCGATGAATCATCGAATGGCTTGATCTCGAAAGATTTGGAGCTTTCCCCCGGAAGTCATGAGCTTGGCGGAATCCGACAAGAAGGCGAATCACCAAGAGAGAGCAACTGCAGGCTGACATATCAAAAGTCATTTGATTCAATACTGGATTGTCTTACGGTTCTAGGCATTCCATCACAGATCCAGGTGGAGGTATTCAAGGTCGTATCAGCCATTATGTATTTATCCTGTCTCAAACCCATACGTTATGGTGAAGATATAGACGAGTCAATTCTAGATCCAAACGATCCCATTTCAGTACGAGGAAGCACTCGTGCATGCCAACTTTTACAAGTAGAAGAATCGGATCTCATGACGGCATTAACAGCTCGTGAAATTCATCTACCTGTTGTCAGCGAGACATATAAAGTTCCGTTAACTGTTCAACAAGCTAGTAATGCTCGGAATGCACTCGCTACGACTTTGTACTCGTACCTCTTTCAATGGCTTGCCAATCGCGTCAATACAACGACAGCTTGCAAAGACAATAAATCAGTTGTCAATAGAATTTGTATACTAGACATTTTCGGCTTTGAAAACTTGAAACAAAATTCCTACGAGCAATTTTGCATCAATTATGCGAATGAGAAGCTTCAGCGAAAATTCACAGAGGATGTTTTGGATTTTACGCAATCGGAATACAAGGAGGAGGGCTTGACATGGCCCAATGTCGCATTTGAAGACAACCTTGACATTTTGACACTCATCGAAGGACGCTCTGGTATTCTATCCCTTTTAAATGAAGAAGGCTTCCGACCCAAAGGAAGTGATAGATCGTTTACAGATACGCTGAGGGCACACTTCAATGACCATGGATGTTTCAAGTACCCGCGCTTCAGAAACGACGCTTTTAGTATCAAGCATTATGCTGGGTTTGTTCTGTACGAGACGGATGGGTTTTTGATGAAAAATACGGGAGCTTCTGTGGACGATATCATGCAACTGATACGGCAAAGTCGCTCTTATTTTTTACGATCTATGTTCTCGCTTGAATTGAGCACAAATCAAGCATCATCGCTTGCCAGAAAAAATCCGAGTGCGCCAGGTAGTCGGAGGTCCAATACCACTTTTCAAAAAAGTATGTCCATCGTACGCGGAACGGTGGGGAGTCAATTCAAGGATCAGCTCAATGGACTATCGGCTAGGATCCGACAAACAAATGTGCATTATATCCGTTGTATCAAACCTAATAATTGCAAGAGCCCATCTGTTTTCGACAAGAAACACGCTCTGGAGCAATTACGGTGCTCTGGTGTGCTAGACGCCGCTCAAATCAGCCGAAACGTGTTCCCAGTTCAGATGTTGCAAAAGTGTTTCATCAAAAGATTCAGTGATGTCACCTTGTTAGAACCTGCAAAGCCGTATCTTCAGGCAGGCGACGTAAGCTGTGCGGCTACAGTACATTCCAGACGATTTGGTCACGCTGATCGATATCGCTGTTCTGTCGATCTATCCGATCAATTCGACCGCAACACAACCATAGACCTCCTCCACCACCTTTTACCATTTGATACCAATACGTATCAAGTCGGAAAAAATCGTGTGTACTTTTGCAAAGGCGTCTTAGAAGCATTGGAAGGCTTACGCGCGAGGGAATTGAATTCGAAAGCGCGTTTGATACAAACTTTTATCAAAATGTGGGTCGCTCGAATCAAATACTTCAAAGTCAGACAAGCGGTAATACGACTCCAAACATGGTATCGGTCATGCTTTGTGCGTCGACATTACCGGCGCCAGCGTGCAGCAGCTATCAAAGTGCAATCCCATGTACGATGCTACATGGCGATCAAAATATTGAATCACCTGCAGAAGCAAGCGAAAGGTGATGCAAAAGTACGGAATCAAATCGATCTCTTTAAGGTGCAATTAGCTTCTAAGATCGATCGATTGTTGTGGGAAAACGCTACCACAAAAGCAGCAAGCAGCACAGTAAAAGATGTCAGTTTTCGTGAACAAGAAGGGATAGAAAATATAAAGCGGCGAGAGAAAACCAGCGGCACTTCTTTGGTCGTTGCGAACCGTAGACGCATGCAATTGAATGAGGAGATTGAGATGCTGAATACTGCTCATACTCGGATTAAAACCACACCACTGACGAATTCTGCAGCAAGACACTTTCAATTGATGCAATCCTTGATTGAGATGGTAGTAGAGCGAAAAGCTCTCGCGAGAGAATTGCACGATGCGACATTATCGGCCAAACGTCTACAGCAAGAAATCGCTTCGCTTTTTAAAACAGATTTTAGCTTCCAACCACTTCAGCGTCAAAATCACGAAATGAATTACAGTGAAAGATGGAAGATCACCAAGAATGCTCAAGTTAGAGCCTTGGAGATTTCAATGGAGTCAAATGAATCATCTTCTTCCCCGGTGACTCAGCCAGCTCACTTACAACGTCAAAATTCTGTGACGAGTACTGCGACTTCTACCCAAGTATCATCGCCGATATCTGAAGCTTCACATCGTACTTGCGGGACAACATCCTGGCCCAAGACTTCACCCTCACTGGACCTCGTTCACATCAAACATTCCTTATCTTTTCCTGATAACCTACCTGATAGTGAATCACTCCCAATATCAAGATCTCAGCAAGATTTAATGACACAAGAGGCACGTCGGTGTTCCATATTCAATTCCAATGAGTTTTTCCATCACGATGCAAGATCTGATCTTCAAAACTCGATCATGAGTAAACTAGCTCTGATCACTCAGCACGTCATTAACAACGCATGCGTGCTTTCAACAGGTGATGATACCGAATCTGAGGAGGTCTCGGTGCACGAATCTCATTCATTTTAACGCAAGTCACTGGAGGATGGAACGATACTCCTAGTCCGGTATCCAGGAGAGATTTATTCTGTGTCATGATTGAATCAGCGCCTACATAAATGGCCCCTCGACATAATGAATGCAAGCTGAAGAGCGAGTACCAAGTTGATAGTTGTGATTGCAGCGATACATTTTAGCATGGAATTTGACTTATTGGTATGTCTACTTGGCTATCATACAGTGTTGCGTCGTTGTACATGTGAATACTTATGAGGACCGTTCACCTGGGTGAGCTGCTGATCAAATGCCCAAAAAATCCATTGCAGATGATAATGCTTGGCGAGTTCGTACCGCGATGGGGTCTGTATCCTTGGGATTTATCGTTGGATCGATATGCATATACGCGTGAGAAGTCGAGCGCCTAAGCGCTTGTTGGGAATCTTTCTCTAAACTACGCACAATCTCAGCTTCATGCTTGCGTTTCTCGATTTCCTCTCGCCGAATGGTTTTTTCAATGTCATATTTCTTTTGATGCATTCGGTACAATTCCTTTTCCGCACGACGCAAGCGTTCTTCGACAATTCCACGACGCCGATGTTCTTCTTCGTATCGTTTTTCCCACATTTCCCGCTCAGACTCGAGTCTTGCTCGCTCCTCTTTCCATCGTCTGACGTAAGAGAATCATCGATGCCTTTCGATTTGCTACAAACACTCGTGTGCATCGTACCGTTCATCGTCTGCTTTCTGAGCATCCAGCGCAATTCGATCGAGCGCTTCCTGTTCTAATCTATCCAGCCGTAAGCAGTCATCCGTAACCATTTAATAATTCCTTACCTGTGCTCCAGATCCTCATTCACATACTCCAAATCATTCTGTCGCCTTGCTTGAGCTTCCACAAATCGCTTTGCTTCTGCCAATTCGTTTTGTAGTCGCTGTACTAACTGACTATCCTTTCGATGCTCACGTTCGAAAAGCGGTACACTTTCCATTTCCGTCTATGCATAGTCATAAAATGTAGTGAGAAAAGCTTCTCCTATACGACGATGTTATAGTACGTGTCTTGCGAATGTAGCTACTCCCCAATTTGTGCTACTCGATGCGGTCGATTTCTCATGTGCGACCATTTCTATGTCGATTTTCTGTTGCGCTTAATTTGCTCAACTACTGCAAGGAATAATGAAGATGGGCATTCAGATAATGTACGATAGATTCGCGTTGTACGGAGTACCCACATACGCAGTTTTCAGCTTAAAATGGAATGCGTACAAATGAAAAAAACAACTGTCAAATTCGTTATAATACAAGCAAAGCGCTTGCGTTTCGTTCTTTATTTGACACTCACGTACGCGATGCAACTCGATATTATAGGGAACAGATGCTTCCAATCAAAACTATAGGGGAAGGGCGATAATCGATTGCATACAGCGATTCATCGATGTAAAGTTGCACGCGAAAACATCATCGTCGCCTGGAAATGCCGTCTTATTACAAGCTACAAGCGTATCACGTTGCAACGCATTCGCAATTGTGACACGTGAAAGTATCACTCAACTTTATTTATTTGTATCGTCACTGTGCGGTGATAAATCGGGTTCGGAAGTAGGAGTCTGTAGTCACAGCTTAAGTAGTCTGACTTTGAATGATACGGTTGATAGCACGTCAATGTCGACAGTTGTGTTCTTTTCCCAGTTTTTAATGTAAATGGCAGTTTTTCTGAGACCTGCCTCCACAATGGAGCTGCGGATGTACTCACTTTGAAAAGTGCATTGCGATAACAATGCGACTGCAACTTGAAGACAAGGAGTGTTACAGATCAATTGATTGTTATCGGGTCTTATCGCTTTCGAGGGAGCTTCAGAATGGTGGAGAAGCGATGAAACCTGTCCTTGACGAGTTAGAGCTCAAGCGACTATGCGTGCAACTCGGTGTCGCATCGTCTCCAAGAACGACGGGGAATATGGGAAGCGACCTCGAAGAAGACTTTGATCAGGAGTTTGCTCGATACCTGCGTAACAAGGTATTTACTCCGGTCAATTTATTGAAGAATACGGATGGAAAGAATGCCGAAGTGCTTGGCTTATTTGGGAAGCAAAACGCTGTCAAACAGCAGCTCGAGCAGATGAATATATGGGCAGAGAAGATCGGACAGCTTTCGGTCAACGATCAAGGGATCTACTGCGTTTGTAGTAATGCAGCATCGATTGCAAATGGAAAGCGTGTAACTCTGGTGATATTCACTTGGCTGACTGATGCTCTGTTTGACCCAACGGCGTTACGAGATATGGCGACTTACATGCTACGATTTCTTTCCAATCTGACGTCACATTTGATATGTTGCGTTCTGGATCAGGATGTCAAATGCATCCAAAGTATCGTTGATGGACGCAAAAATTCAAGTGACGATGAGGAATTGGATGCTTTATCGTATTCCGCAAGGTTCAAGGTCGAGTGCCAGGAGGATGCTCGTGATAAAGTCACCTGCAGCATTGAGAATTCTCTCCAAATTCCTGAATGTCAGGAGAACACAAAGGTACAATTGGCCAGCGGAAGTTATATGGGCGTTGTGACAACCACAAGCCAAGTGAGGAAGAGGCTGAAAAAAGAAATAGCCAGATTTTATTCGACCGACAAGTTGTGTCACTGGATTGAGAATCGCGCCAAGGTGTATCGTATGGATTTGCACCCTCTTCTCAACTCTCTGAATCGTGTCTATCGAAAAGCGATTCTCGAGTCGTTTCATTCGCATCCAAAGCAGAAGTTGGACGAAATCGATGCAATATACGCTACGGAGAAGAACGAAAAGGCTTTCTTTCAAACGAAAATGACGAAATTCTCGACCACCTGCTTCACGTTGAGCCTCTTATCGAAAACCACAATCGAAGAGTACAGGACCGCGTTTGAAAGGATTGCGAGTGCTGTCACGCCCGGAACAATCACGGAAACGATGTCCAGCACCATCCAAATTCCCATCAAGCTATACGAAGCCAGAGACACCTTAGTGAAGCTATACAAATCCGGTAAAGTAGACGAAGTGCAGAAGGCTATTCACGATATTATCGGTGGCAAATCGTGTGCAAAGTCTAGGTGGCAATGGAGTCTTTTTGCGTTAGAAGTACCAAAAGAGCTGGACAACATGGTGCTGACACGGATGTCAGATGCTCGAAATGAATGGCTCACTTATGTCAATGGTATCTTAGCAGATGCGATGGACTCTGCTTGTGTCCGCAAATTTGTCGAAGAAGAAGTAGAAGAAGCGCGTCAATGGATGCAGTCTGAGAAGCACGCGATCGTGCAGGTAGCGCTGGTCTCTCTATTTGATAACCTTGCCAATGCCGACAAAGAAAGAAAGATAACGGTGCACAGGGCTTCGTCGCTCATGAATCTCATCGAGTTTGATGTCGAAAGCGAGGAAGAAGACATCTCCGTGGACATCGTGAGCGTGCAAAAGTATAGTATGAATGGACTTCATCCTCTTGGTAGCTTACCGTTTGACAAAGACGATGGCATCATTGGAATCTACACAGTGCAGGCATTCAGTCTTTTGGTGGTATCCTCGCGAAATTCTACGATTCGGGTGATCCAATTCGCCAGCGATATGCGATTAGCTCCAGTGTTCACATTGGAACGCAGTTTCAAACGGTCGATTTCCTTGTGCGATTTCAATGTCAATGAGCGCATTTTAGCTATTTTGTACGACGCGGGTAAGAAAAGGCTGGGTGTGGTGAGATTATTTCGCTTCTCCGAGAAGTACAACATTATGGATCGGGCTGGCGATCTCGATCTGGATATCAAGACCACGCTGGAAGGTCCAATTGTCGAGCTTGTTGCTGTCAAGAACGCCATCTATGTTGTGGATAAAAATGGGATGGCACAATCCATTCATTTACGATCACAACAAGTGTCTCGAAAATTCCAAGTCAATCCTCTCGATCGATGCGGAAAATTATTTTGTCCCCAAGAAGCAGTGTTGATGGCTGGACGGATGGTCTCGATCAAGGACTCGGAATATGAAGTTGTCATCTCGACAATTTCGCAAGTGGATCATCGCTTCCTACCCGATGAGAGCGTCGGTGTCCAGTTATTGTCCAAGGACGCCTCAATCGTGTGCGTTGGAAATCTTTTGCATATACTGGACTTGGTGGCTTGTCGACTTTACGCTATCCGGCTGGACGTCTCTATCCGAAGCGATTCCTATCGCATACGCCATGCTGCAGGTAGACTGGATGCTGATGCTGACAGCGATATAAAAGAAGATTGGCTAAGAACATTCTACCACATGTACGAGAAGTTCCCCGTACGAGGGAGTCTTCACGACAATTATGGCAATCGGATTTTCAAGCTGTTGTTCTCCGTACAAGGCGAGGAAGCGTGTGACACGACAATGATCGAGTCGACTTTCAAATGTTATCTCGAAAGAATAATGGAAGATTTGAAAAAGCTTCACAAACCGCTGCATGGACTGGATTTGGCGTCGAACGTAGTCGTTGGCTGTGCGTACCCATGCTCTGACTGGATACTCGATCAAGTTCATCGGTCGACTACGCTTCCTGCTCATGAGCTCATTTTACGAATGATCACATTTGTACCGCTGCAAATCTGTCGGGCTGAAGACAATACGCTCAACATTCTTGGGTGTAGGAATACTAAATCTTTGAATGATTCCCTGCAGCAGTCAACGATGATTGATGCTGCTAGTATCGCAGGCTCGATCCGATTCGGGTTTCTATCTGTTTTGTTGGAGGCTTGGCAAGGTCGTTGTGTTGTGATCTCATCGATGGGCAAGCAGTCGACCGGCAAAAGTTATTTCCTTAATCACCTGACAGGTTCGTCATTCAACATTTCCGGTTCACGTTGTACGGATGGCGCATGGATGTCGATGAAATTCATTGGTGACGTGCTTTTAGTGATTTTGGACTTTGAAGGCTTGGGGTCTTTCGAAAGATCCGAGCAAGAAGATGTATTTCTCGCAGTCCTCAACTCTTCGATATCGCTATTCACAATATTTCGAATTGAAATGCGCTTTGACAAAGACGTCGATGAGTTGTTCAATAAGTTCCAGAAAGGAATGAAGTTGATCAAAGGAGATCGGCGTTTATTCCGTGGGAAGCTGTACATGAGCGTAAAAGATGTGAATCCCAACGACACGCGCGGTGTGACGGACGAATTTGTGAGTAAACTGGACACATTACTGCATCGAAGCAAGGAAGCAAATTTCCTATCCGACATGTACAGCGGGGACTTGAGTATTAATTGTTCACCCCCTCTTGGAACCCGAAGCTACTATCGATCGTTGGATGTCGCAAGTCAAATGATTCAAACGTTGTTGGCTGGAGGTTCTGATACGGGATACGAAAATGCCAAAGATTTTTCAAATTGTTTGCGGTTGGTTTTGGCCAAAATTCATATTTTGGATTGGACGTCGTTGGACGATTCAGCCAAGCAGTTGCAGCTGGCAGAATTGACGCGATTGCTTCCAGGATTGGTACGAACAGGTTGTAAGATCCCTGTCGAAAAATTGGACGCTGTGGATATTGAGCCGTCTTTCAAAGAAGCGCTGATTGTTTCGATCGACAGGAAAGAAATTGAGGTATTCATGGACGAAGTCAGTGTTCGGCATCCAAATCTTGCCGGTAAATGGGAGGAGCTGAATCAGAGGATCCCATTCGAATTTATATGGGAGGATGGTGATATCGACTTTTGCATCAATCTGAACAGCACAAAGGAGCAGGAGGATGAGTTCGTATTGCCACTGAGCCGTCTGCATAGAAAGTATGTCCAAGCGCTGGAGAGTGCAGGCTATCCACAAAAATGCCACAATGTTGGCACACAAGAGGATTTCGACGCCGTATTGAGCTTCCTCGTACATCGACGATGCGCCCGTATTGAAAAATGGGCTTCCACAGTGCTTCAAAGTGATGAGTGGAACATGTATCGGCATCAGATGCTAGGACGCTTCAAAGCAATTGTGTGTCGATGTCAGCATCAGTGCGGTAGTTGTAAATTGGGATGCATGAAACCCACATCTCATTCCGGAAATCACGATTGTGATACGTCACACCGATGCAATGGACAATGTTCATACTGCTGTGTGGTCGCTGCGATACCAAAATGCTCCAAGGAAGCTGGTCATGAGGGCGTTTGTGAATGCAAAGAAGGCGACCATTCTTGTGGGCTGGTATGCATGAATGCTGGGGCTCGAAATTGCGATAAGAGCTGTTCCCTGAAACGAGGCCACGAAGGTGATCACATGTGCTCTGTCAAAGTCCACGTGTGTTCGGGTATGTGCTCTGCCAAAAATTGCACGAATTCTTGTACGGTGAGTTTCGACTCGGCGCATTCGGCACACAAATGTGCGCTTGAAAGCTGTTTGGAGGTGTGCTTCATGGAAGGATGCAAGCGTCTATGTTCTGTGAAAGAGCACTTTCACGGTCAGACAGAGGCGCTTGTGGCCCAATCTGTCGACCAAAGTGTGAATGGAAAAGGTGCAGTGCACGATGCCGAGTCTGAGGTGCCACCCATTCATATGTGCGATGGATCACACGAATGCATGGAGCATTGTGAGGAAGCGGGGATTTGCAAGCGGAATCTCAAGTTAAAAAAAACGACGAGAACTTTCCAAGGAAAGCGGGGAAGCTTCCAATACACTCTGAAAGAAATGAACGCATCCAGAAAGAAATGTAGCGTTGTACTACAGCCAAAGGAAATGCTTCATGAAGGGAAGCATACGTGTGCCAAGGAGACCGATGAGGATGACGGTGATGTTGTGCATTATTGCGATGTTCGATGTCTTTGCTGCGAGTATTTCTGCGATGAGAAATACGGGCACGAGGGAATGCATACCACTGCGCATGGAAATATGATCCGCACTCGTTTCTACTCGGACACCAAAAATTTCGATGTTCAAGGTCGCCAGTATGAAAGTGGTGAACGTGGGATCGCCGAAATGTGTAACATGTACTGCAGTAAAATGGGTCGTGGTCATGTTCATTATTTACCATGCACGAATGGAAGAAGGTCGGGATGCACGTACGTTGGAAGTGAGGATGAGCGGCAACATTGTGTGAGGAAGCTGGTTCCACAACCCGAGAAACCTCTGGACGAAGTTTTGCATGGGAAGTTCTGGGAGACATTGGGCTGGGAAGATCCATGTTCGTCTATCCAAGACCGTGAAGAATTCCGTAAATGTGGTTTTAAGTGTGATGCCTCCGAACATGCCGACAAAGGGAAGGAATCGTATTGTACTTTGCCTGCGTGGCACAAGCCTTCTACTGATGTGACAAATATCGGTGGGCACGAATTTGATTGCCAGCATATTGCGTCTGGTGGCCAGCACCACCATATCTTCGTGTTGGATGCTTCTGGATCGATGAGTGGGAGTCCATGGGCACATTTACTTGCGGCGTATCGAGAGTACATCAGTAATCGTCTGACAAGTGGTGGGATGTGTGGAGACATTGTCTCCGTCATTACATTTGATAGTCAGGCAAGAGTCGTTGTCGAAGGCCAGCCAATAAGCTCCGTCGAATTTCTGCACATTCCGTACAGTGGCGGGGGTACTTGTTACTCGGAGGCGTTGCGAGAAGCGTTGGGTATATTGTCCCGAACGAATTACTCGGTTTATAAACCAGCAGTTATCTTCTTCTCGGATGGTCAGCCGCATGACCCGGTAGAAGGCGCGCGATTGGGGGAAGAGATTGCCCGTATGTATGTTCCGTACGGCTTACGCGCTTTCGCGGTCGGATTTGGCAGTATCAATCTTCGCGTGTTAGAAAGGATAGCGTCAAAATTGGGCGGGACGTATATGCATACTATGGTGGGTAATGAGTTGAGAACGACATTCTGCAAGATTTCGGCCTCGTTGAGTACCAAAGCGGGTCTTGCGATTGTCGAGGAAAGAGACGAAAGTATTGATTGTTCGATCTGCAAGCAGAAGATCGATGGGAAGGAGAAAACTCTATCATGCGGACATTGCCTGCACAAAAAGTGTTTCAATGGGATGAAGACCGCTTCGGAAGAGAAGGATGGATCACTTCGGTGTCCAGTGTGTCGTGTTAGTTGCAGTTAGGTGGTAGCGTTTTGTTTGGCTTATATTTATTGTGTGAGCACTTTGATTTTGTGACGCTTGAATCATACGAGTGCGTTTATTACTTACGGCACATTTATACTTGCACTTTTGATATGTTTGAAAGATACGGATTATAATTATCGCGGAGTCTGGTGGAAAGCTCTGTTTCAGGTCATTTAATTAGTGGAAACAATAAACTCAACGGAAAGTGAAAGATAGAAATCGAACACCTATATAGGCGGTTTTTCGGTTAAGAGCTTAACAGCTTATTAGCGCGATGTACTAATAGCTTGTTGTCGCATAAAGGACGTATCATACTTATCGCAGTAAAAACTCTTATTCGGTAGTGCAGAGGACTGAGAGTGACCTGTTTGAGTGTTTTTTTTTCCAATAACAAGATTGCTAATACTCTTTACGAGGTTTGATTGTCACTTTGTGTTTTGAAGGACAAACCATCTTCCGAATTCGCAACGTATTCGGTCTGTACTTCGTCATTTGGGCTAGGTATCTCTTCATTATTGGTAGATCCATCTTCAGCACGCATACCGAATCCTAGGCAAGCAATAAAACAGCAAATGAGTAGGAGAATCAGACCGGACTATAAATACCGAATCAACCATGACATAAGTGAGTAAAACAAAGACTGGTGCAATGACATAGTCACTTACAACGATAAACCACGGAAGTAAGATGTAAAGAGTTGAAAAGCTGCCATCCTGTAAACGAGCCGACATAATGAAAAAGGGGGAAAATACCACCGCGATAAGTCCGATTGTGCAAAAAGCATCCACTCCTGGGGATCTAGACGTATTGTCTGGCTCCTTTGTTTCTGATTCACGGGTGCAGTTGTCGTATGATGGTAAGTCAGTCGACTTTGTGTCCGAATTGCTTCCGGTTTTTTCGCGCTGTGATCTTCGTGCAGCAAAAAACCTCTTGATGGGATGCCACACAAGGTAGGCGATACACACCCATAACGGAATGAATACAATCCACCAATTCGTATCACCCAGATCGCCATCAATTCTAGTTGCTAACAGTATCGCTTGAGCAAGCCGAGAAGTATTCCAAAAGAGCGTGCCGCCAATCTGACGAATTAGCATCTGCTGCTGCTGCTTGATTGCCTCTGTGGTGCTGACTCCAGCCCCCTCGCTCTGTCGTGTCAAAGCAGCGTAATTAACAGATCCAACTATGACCAATTCCATGAATGTGAGTCCATCGTAGACGAAATACGGAATGAAGACTTCTTTTACCGACCACTCAATGTTTTGATTTAGTTTCATGGCAATAAATATTTGCAATACTAATAACAATAGAGATTTGAGAAGTCTGTACAACTTGAACATTTTGGACTTGGGAGACTTGGTCGGTCTTTCTTCATCCTCTTCATCTGAAACGAGGTAAGAGCAACCAAGACAGCAATAATATATGCTATCTAGTATCCACATTGGAATAAACACCACAACCCAGTCCCAAGATACCGTATGATTGACTCGTAAGCACCAGAATACTACAATAAAAAGCCGAATCAGCTGTAAAACCCACGAAAAGAACCTTTGTGTACATAATTCCTACTCGGAATAATGAGAAAAAAACTGAATAACGACGCTATGAGGAGCATCAAGAAACATTTTCCTTTTACTCCAACTGCATTTAGGGAGCCAAAAAGCGCCGCCAGCATTTCCTGCAACACATTCACAATCACAATATTTTTGACAACTAAATAATCTGAATGATGTACTCACTTCTGGACTCAGATTTCCAACATTTTCCATAAGTTTGACTCCGTCCTCACCCATTCTAATAAATAAAACATCAACACATTGCACAAGCACACAGAATGACCGTACCGATCGTAAATTTCCCGTTTTTTGGGGTCCGACAGGACATCATAAGCGTACTTCATTCTGGTAAACTACAGTAGCATTCTTCATAATTTTCACACTGTCTCAGAATGAACTCACATCTTCTTGTATTTCGGGAGAGTTTCCACGTTTGTCCGGATGTAGTTGTAAGGCCTTTTTGCGATATGCTTTTTTGAGCAATTCGGGAGTGACATCCGGATCGACTCCCAGCAGATCGTAGAATACTGTCGAATTGATTGTTTTCTTGGGCGCCATTATGCGAATGATCACGCGCGTACAATACTTCCAGTATCTCTTCCAAGTGAGATAAGAATAATGTACTCGCTGTGCATTCAGGTGTGTAATTATGTACTATCCACTATTCTTGTCACCGATTGTGTACTACACTATTTAAGGGGGTAATTTCTAGCTACTACATTACTTCGTGCTTTACATCGCAATATCACCAGGATCCTTACGATTATACAGATGAGCGAGCCTGTTTGCCCGAAGCGAAAGCGATTTAGTTTTTCTATTTTATTTGTGTAGGAATCTTATGCTATTTCGATTGTTCTTCGGAATTTTATTGCGGTAATTACTTCTCTATCCCGAAATTAATGGATTATGGCGGAAGCGGACGACAAATGTAGCTAGCACCCAGTGAGCACAACGAATGCTACATATGCTCCCCGCAAAAGGACCCTGTGTATTGATCCGACAAAAATGACGTTTGCGCTGAAATTAGTATAGACAACGTGATCGAAGTGAGTATACCCATCATTGTTCCCATAGAATCAGAGTTTGAATTGACTCATTGCTAAAATCACATTAGAGTGACTTTGAAAATGGCAAAAACTTTTGCCCGAGTCAGATGGGACAATGCATCCGAAAATATCGGCTGCGACACCTTTTCAATAATTGACACTATTTTTCTGCTGACCCTTAGTGAGTCAATCTTCTTGTCTACTATATACACACTCTGCTTGAAACGCAATAGCAAATAAGTAATCATAGCAATACAATATCGTGCATCTTTGGCATGTACACGCGTGGTCCGCTTCAGACATCTACTTTATTTTGGTATACTCGATGACCCCTTCCTGGCAATATCCGCACCGTCAGCTCGGACAATGATGCTCCGATATCTCAATCTGTTGACCAGATGATTGAATGACTATCAAGGTTGCCTTGAATGGGATCGTGGAGGAGTAAGTGTATCCGATAATGCCGAAGCTTTGTAAGTAAGGCAGTCACATAATCAAGAGCTCTCCATGAAAATCATTAATGATGAAGAAGAAACTTGGAAAGAGCAAAAACAATAAACAACTCAGAAATCATTGTGATTAATGCTCTTCATTCTCGCAGTGTTCCTGATACGAACTTTCGTCCATAAGATCATCCAAATCTGCAGGATTATCGACCTATTGATTTCACATCGAGTTAGATTACGAATTATAAGCATCTTAGTTGCATACATTGATCTTGATAAACCAGCCCTTGCCCATAGCATCTTCATTCACTAAATGTGAATTCTCTGCCAATTGCTACACATCAACGCCCTTTAGTTATTATATAATTTTACTCCCCAGCAAGTAATTCACCTCGTTTATAGCCACAACTTTTCCTGTGACCGGTGTGAAGGTATCACTTGCAGTCTTTACTGACTCGACTGCACCAAATACATCACTGTGTGAATGCGATTTGTGAGCGCAAAGCGGTGCATACAGTTTTATGTTCCTTACCCTTTCGAAAACGTTTCTCCAACAGATGGAAGCTCCACGTAAACCACATCACCCAAAGAGTTTTGGGCAAAATCGGTGATACCGATCGTCCCTACCTTTCCTTCGACCTTAATATACTCGTGTTGTGGAGTGTAATACGTTGAGAAAAATGAATGGAAAGGAAGATTTCCAGTCGATACAAATTGTGCAATTTTTTTCACGTGTTGTCGATGACGCAATACATTGTGCGGTAGCTTTGAAAAGCGGCAAATCGATGCCAACGACATGAGCTTTTAAATTTCTGAGCGAGTTGATAGCGCCGCGATTCTCAATACAAGCCCCTCCCAACTACAATCACTTTTTTAATAAAGCTCCCTGCTTGCGCGCCGCAACTTCAAACTTCAATTTGCACCGTAATTCATTCCATCAAAATGACGAGCTTCTACGAGACTTTTGAGAGTTACCAATCCAAATCGCATAAACTAACTTGTAATATTACGCCTTTCTATCAAAGATCAAGCGATTCTCATGAATAATACCCTTAAGAATTGTTTATCATACAATGTATTAGCACAAACGCTACACAGCCAAACATAACGCTCGATCTATATCAATACCATTGAGCCGACAGCAGCCGATAACCCTTTCCGGAAGCTCTTCTTCTGTTTCTCCTTGTAGAACAAACGCGATATCAATCACCAAACTCGCAGTCTTATTCAAAAGCAAATGGATGCCCCGACGTGCGATATACGAAAATGTGTGAAGATCCACAACCATCTCAATATTCCCATCTTCGTACTGGTACAATCGATGTTGTGGTCGCGTGAGTACAGGCGTGGCGTTATGGCTGTGCAATAACCGCTTTGCAACGCCACTGATGCCACAATCTTGTTCATTGGCAACTTGGGCAATCACTTTGAATCGATCGATTATAGCGGCATTCTTCTCGTTCGTTGCAGTCAAGAATCGGTGGAGAAGACACAAGTATCCGTCTGTGGGGTTTAGGATTTCGGAAAAGATTTTCTCAGGAATCCGCCAATAAAGCACAAGATTATATCCCGGTCCGTCGGCATTGGCATCACCCCACATGGTCGGGCTGTAATGTGGAAGCTGGGCATTGATGATGAAAAGTCTGTCCGATTGGTCAGGAAGCTCAATATGTGTGAGTATTCGGTCGACTTTACGCTCCGTTCGGAATAAATCGGCTCCAATATATTCGAAGAGAGCTGTATCGGACGCCTATCAAAGAAATTAGACAAATCAAGAAGCTCCGGTTTGCATGAATCACCTCTTTTCGTCTTGACTTTTTGTAGTCTCGACTACGCACTTGGAAGGTTTGAGCATCCACAGGGAGGCAGCAATGTGATGAGACGGATAATGCATCGCGATGAAACATTGATGAGCCCAGTGGTATCCTCTGAGCACTTGAGCGAGCAGCTTCACAGTCCAGTCGAAAGCTACCGGTTGAGTCGATTTTCGAATGTTGTGGATTTGTGTGGCTTGGACCATGAAGGCAGCAGATTTCTTTATTTGGACACGATTCCGATGACTTTTTAGAATTGGAAATATCCGAAACAATTCGTTGTTTGACATGGAAATGACGGTCAAAATCGTAGATTTGTTCTCGCATAGGGCCATATGAAGCCAATACGAAAAAGAGACTTGCAATGGCCGCAACCAGCAATTTCGACATCACATTCTCACTTGCAAAGCACTTTACAGCAATGATATTAACAATGAATCCGACGATACAGCATTCCTTTTGACCAACGACACACACTTGGAATTTCCACCTCGTACGTCCTGTCGATGGCGGAAGACAATTGATACGCGGAAGAGAAAGAACAGGCTTGACGGCAGCATGATTTGGTCGCGGCGGCAATTCTTGCTCGACTGCCGATTTGCCTGAGGCCTCTTGATTAACAGCTGTGGATGTCATCCCCATTCGATCGTCTTTCAAAATCTCAGTCGTGATACTCGGATCGATTTCGTGATCTTCCTTGGTCACAAAATCCTCTGCCTCCTGTAACTTTTGTCGATACAGTTGTTGATGGGAGAGCACTGGTGCTACAGCTGCAAGGTCAATTCTTCATCTTCGTGACAGAAAAGTGTGCTTACTTGTAGCCTTGTTCTGCACATGTTTTCGGTCAATCGCTTCTGACAGTGCATGTGTCCACCGTTCAAAGTCGTTTTCATTATCAGCGCACAGCTACAGCGACGATCCATCAAATTGGCCCGGCAGGAAAATAAGCAGCATCTTGCTCACCTTGTACTGGACGCCACGTTTGGAGCCAATCCCGTCCAAAGAGACACTGGAAACTTGAAAAAAGTATTGCGTTGGTGCATTTCTGGCGAGCGATTTTTCAAACAGCAGAGAAGCACTCTCCAAATTGAGGTCGATCTCGCCACGAAACCACGGATGTGTCTTGTTCATGTACAGCAAAGTCTGCGGCTTGTCATTCCACCTGGTTTCAATGTACTGTTCACCCGAGCTGGAGGTGTTGGAAACGGTCGTGCCGCCCGACTCATTCGAAGGGACAGGAATTGCATGGGTAGAGCCCATTTCCGTCTCAATATTCAAATTCTCATCTTTTGCCCCCGGTATCGTACTTTCACCATGAGTCAAGCCAGCTTCTGGTTGCGTGGTAACGAGACCCGGAGCTTGATCTACCTGACGATCAGGCGGCATTCCCAGTTCCACATCATCCATTTGCACGACATTACCATTCGGAGAAGCTTCCATGTAATTTGCTGGATTATATCGATAATACGAAAGCACTCCAATCTGACGATCCAACACAAACCAGCGCCGATGCCAAGATCTCTTCGACCACTTTCCGTCGCTTATTTTGTGCAAATATCCACACACGTAATATCTACTAGATCGAGAGTCTGATGAGAAGAACCCACCAGCCATGAGGGAAGCCGAAACAGAATCAAGCTCTGGTGCTGAAGGTCGACCGGAGAAGGTTGTGATCGGAGATGAAACAGTCTGATGTTTTCCGCCATGAAGTATACTTCGTCCAACATTGCCGACACGAGAAATTCCACCATTAACAGCCTTACCAAAACGCCCCATATTTGGTGCATGCCGTTTACCTCGCCGTCGACCATTATGTCCTGTTGGAGTTTTTACTACACCAGAAGCAAGTTTTGAAGATTGCGGATGAGCATCCTGAGGAACGTCCATAGAGTGTACTCTTCCTCTATTTTCGTTGACAAACTTTCGTTGATGGATCACTGGATTGCTCTTGACGCTGAGCGGGTCATTCATCTGCTGAATTTTACTACTCTCCAAGCATTCGTCAAAATCGGAAATTTGATCAGAGTCATAAAGCTCATCGGAATCCTCGCCGCTGTCTTCTCCACTAACAAAGTCAAAGCTTGCAAAGCGAGTGGAATGCCCCTCACGACACGTCGGGCTATGATCGAGTCGACCATCATGAGTTTCCGGGTGAATTATGTCTTCGTCTGTTTGCGAAGCTGGAGGAAGATGTCGGGCGATAAACTAGAGCGAGTATCTCAGCTAGCTCTCGAGCACAAAATGTCAATACAAACTTACGTTCATGGTGGAGGGGTAGCGATGGATCCACTCGATGAATTGCGATTTTGCCAAATGTCTTGAGTTTGTTAGAGAGCATTCTTCAAATACATTATAAAGTTGCTTGAAGGTGCACGTATTAGCAACCTGTCGAGCGATTTTCATACAGTTTACCTTTGGAACATTATCAATTTGGCCTAGATACTCAAGAAGGGCCATGAAGTCGCTTTTCCAAATAGTGGGATCCTCATGTCTGTAAGAAGAATGTAAAGGAGATTGGCCAGACAACATTGGCAGCACTGACCGCTCGGCACCTTCCATGATATTGAACATTGTGAAGAGATAATGCAATCGATCTTCCGTGCTTCCTCTATAGTGAATTGTGCATTTTATATGACTTTTGATCGAAGATTTTATCACTTACTCGAGAGACAACAACAGACGACATATGAAGGCCTCACGTGATATGAAGTCGCCATTGCTTTCTTCAAGCCAATGCATTGCGTGTTCTATCGATTCTTTGTCACAGATAGCTCTTTTTGGAAATGAACGAGTACCTCCCAAAAGATTTCGAAGCAATTTGGAAGCGATCACATGCGATTTCATCGCAATGAGCTGCTGTTTGTCATTTTCGACCGCAACGCCCTTTAACGTAAACGTAAGAGATTTGTTATAGAAGCAGCGTTTGTATCGCTTTATATGACCTTAAATGTGAGCCAGGCAACTGTAAATTCTGCAGGGTCGACTGGCGATAAGACGACGTTTAAGTATCAATTTGCATAGCAACTAAAGTGACGTCTGCAGACGTACAGACTCGAAATGGCTGATGATAGAGTGATATTGAACCTCCCATAACTCCAATGTGATCAGATCGCAAGTTATGCAATTCGAAAACTATTTTTCGGTGTATTCAATTCAACTTTTTAGTTTTCACGATTTTTGGCGTTTCGTGACAAGAATTCATGAATCTATGGATTTAGGTAAGTAGACTCCCTGAAAATAGATATTACGAAAAAGTAGTATCTACCCCTGAGGACTGATTGCGGAGGGTAGAGTGATAAAGAAGTTGACGGGCAACGGCATTGCCAATTATCTCCGAAATTAAAGGGTACCTCTTCATATGCGCTAACATACAGATCGCTAGCGAGAAGATTTTTTTTAGGCTGAGATCGAATGTTTCTATGAAAAAGACTTGGAATGTATGTTCGTGAACGTCTAGCTATTGTGAGTAATGCCGTCTTGAGCGAGGGACTCGAGTAGCTGCTTTGCAACCTCATTGGTCCTAATCTTAGCTTTTTCCAGACATTGTTTTAGGATATAGGGTGATAGTAGCGTTCCACCGGGTTTGTATACGCCACAGAGCTGCAAGTATAAGTGATATCAACAAAGGAGACTTGAGAAAAGAAGACATCTTACCTGATTATCTGTGGTATGAATGATGTTGAAGGTGGAAGATGCTAGACCTTCTTCCTCACTGCTTGGGTCAATGAGAACTTGATCATTTACAATGGCGAATGAAGTAGCACACAAAAGATGCTGCATTCTGAGTGGTCGGGATTCTTCATCTACCTCCAAGTCTCAATAAATCTCAAGTCAAATTTCTACTTGTAGCGTACCTGGATCAATCTCAACTTTGTGGTCCACCTCAGATACCAGCGTTGCTGGTAATCGCAAGGTTTGAAGTGCTGCCATGATAGACAACAGCGATACTTCTAAAATATTTCCATCGTAATCGACGCAATATACGTCAATCATCACATTCCACGCTGATTTTCCCTCTTCGATGCACAGTTGAGTGAGATCGATCATGCGAGTTCTGTGCCAAATAGTGAGCCTTCTAGTACACACAACTGATGCTGTGTTGCTTACCGTCGAATAATTCGAGAAATATGACTACTGACGGCATTCGCTTCCTCACATGCACGTCCAACGTTATATCGAGTCGAGCAAAGTGGTGTCAAATGAATTTGGACAGCTACAATCGCAGTACTCTGAAAATATGAACAGAAGAAAGTATCAATGCATTCATTTGGTAATACCTATATCTCCTTGCTCTTGAGTATCAATAGTGGGCGTCCCCACCGCCAGTCGTATGCCAGTAATGACCGAGGTGTTCTCGAGCTTCACTAAACTTGAGCTATTGCAGCTACTAATGACATTTCTTTGCAAGTGTAGCGTCCGACAGGAGTTAAAGCTACGTGCGTCAGTTCGTATCTTATTATCGAGGCACTTTGTGATGTATTCCTCGACGAATAACTTGCGATACACAGACGGAGCAAAATTGACCGCGATCGTATTTGTTGGTGTCGTCATGTCTAGCAAATAGTGTTGCGTACACCAGACGGAAGCTGAATTGGCGTGTTTTCCTTAATTCCGTCCTGTCATCGATGGTGAGCTGGGGAGAACTTATTTTAACGCTCACTGCGGCGAGCTATGTAATAGGAAGAAAAGAGCTTCCAAAAATTGGTAATATCGCTGGTATGTACACTGGTAGAGCTGTTGGAGCAATCATTCGCGCGAAAAAAGAGTTTTTTGATGCAACAAAAGATAGCAAAGTCGTTCAGGTAGCTGATGCTGTCACAATCTCTTCGCTAATGTACGATGACTTGAATTTTTATATCAATGTAGATGCAGCGAGAATTGCAAAAGGGTATCGACGAACTGAATGATATTAGACGTGAGTTGGCGAGTGTGGGAAGCATCAAGAGACCTTATCAGCCAGAAGGTAGCTTGAACAAGGCCGGGACCGACCAAAAGGATATTCAGTCAGGACCAGAAGCAACAAATAAAAATGCGGTGGCTTCCTCGGGGATGTATCAAAAGAATATATCAAGACCAGATCATTCAACATCCGCATCATGGGGATCGAGTTTATCGCTAGCATCCAGTCACTTGCTCGAATCTTCTGATGCTTCTCATTTTGAAAACGACGCTGCTGCTTTGGCAATTGCAGAAATGAAGCTTTCACGTCGCGATAATACGTATACAACACGGATAGGTGCGTTGAGATTATGTCATTTGATCACCAATCATCAAATCACTTACTTTAGAAAGCTTGGAAGGAGGCGCAGACTACGTATCGGCATCTATTGTTGATAGCTTATTAATCAAACCCTTATGCGAAAGTGGTGATGAGAAAAAGTCACATAAAGGCTGTAGCTTGCAAGTTCTTGATGAAGTAGACGCCAAAAAAGTTGAATAGCACAATTCATCCATAAACCGATAATTGATTGTATGCGTATACTGGCGCCTCGCTATTGGTGCTGCTACTAATCAGTAAACAGCAGATCAGCTAATTCAACGACTATCCGACGCATGATAGCGGAATAGTGCATTCGTGGGGAGTAGATCATTCTCCGATTATAATTTCTATCAATTGATACTGTCTAAAGCATTGCAGAATTGATCTTGCACGAAGTCGGCATCCACGGGTGTCAAAACGCTCTGTGTTTGCCTCATCTGTTAAGCATATACTGAAAAGTTACTTCAATGTTTTCTTTTTTTTATTCCTGTAAAAATCGCCTTTCCTATCATGGTAGTAATACACAAAAACCACGGCATCCTTCCAAGATACTAATGGAAGCCTTATTGAAGTTCTAAGCTTATGGTCAAATGAATGGGAGTTTACGGCCCTACGGCTGGCTAGAAAGTATGCGGTCATTTCTGCGTGCGACCACTCGATCGTGCTGCTACACAAGACAAAGTGACAGCTGAGAATGTTGCGGCTTTCACTCTTGGAAGCAGTGACGACGTCGCGGTTTAAAGGATCTATGAAATGGTCCTCAAACACCGAGTTGTCTCGTAGGACTAAATACAACGGAGACCTCTTTCCATCTTTTGCTGAAAAATGCGTCTGCATTTTGATGTCAACGTTTTGCGCACTGGTTTTGAGTCCTTCGTGCAGCCGGAAAAACGCTCTGGAATTTGGTAGAGTAATGAACTTACTGATTCGATTCTCGCCTTGAGAGCGCAATGAGAATACAGCTGTATGGAAACGCTTTAGTTGAAGTAAATGAAGCAATGAGCTGTTTCGAATCAGATTCTCTGCGCTAGCTTCAGAAAAACTCATTAGTAACGCGAGTTTCGTCTCATGTCATTATTTACGAAAAGTATTCTGTGATGATCTCGACAAGAGCAGCATTCATGCATTAGACACCGGAATGAGCTAGTACTCTCTCATTGCAAAAGAACAAGGGAAAAGGTGCTATGCACAAACGTTCTAGCCATAAAAGACAGTGACCAGTGATTCTGCGAAGCAAAACTTAAAGACGCAAGTTCAAATGACTCCCGGACTTTTATAAAATAATGCTGAAGACTTTTCCGCGATTTACAATGCAATCGAACTCATTGCTCCATTGCATTCAGACGATCGTCTCGCAATCTTTTTTGCAAGTTTGAAAGAAAACATAGCGCTCCTTCTACTGTGTGTCTTCTTTTAACATTATCGCTATGCATCCTCATTTGTAATTGTTGTAGCAATAAATCGCTGGGATACGCAATCAGTTGACCAAATTGATACATATCATGACAAGATCGATACACATGCCCATAATCAGAACTCTTCAAGGGGTCGAGTACTCGAGAATTTAATAAATCATCAGGCATCCGATCACCATCACGTCTAGCGTTTTCAAAATCAGCCAGAATGTAGGAATCGTCTCCCACACACAAAATATCGGCCAGCGGATTTCTCAATGAACTGTACATGCAAACCAACAAGAGCATGAGCGATACAAATAAACGCAGGAATCAGCTCCAAACCATTGCTCGGTAGCTTTCTAAGACCCACTGGCTGCAATCTGTACGTTCGTTTCATTCTATTGTAGTGGCAACGAACGGTGCATTGAATTTAGTTCCGCCTTATTGCTTCATAAATTGGCATTACTGCCGCAAAATCGTATTTGTCTTGTCTGAGTTGTTTCAATAAGTAATCTTCGTAAAGTGTAAGACTTCCATTGTTTCCCGGCATTTTCTTGTACAATGGCAAAAATCAGCGTGTTGATAGAGGTGGATAGTGGTTGAGAATCCGACATGATCGATGATACAACACATCGAATGCGCTGCCTTAAAAATGTCAAAATTGAGCACTTGTGATATTGGATAGATGTTTAACGAACGATCTATGACAAGAAATTGCACCCATGAATTGGCCGTGGCATATGCATTTAGAAACGGCATCTATTCAAACAGAGACAAGTGCATTTTTGCCATTTTTGCAACCACTTCCATCTTGGCTAGGTCTAATTCACTCGTAGATCCTTTTTCTTTTCCTTTCACCACCAAAACATTGTCCAGCGATAGTAAAAATTCTGCTTCTGCTCGGTTTGGATGTTGCATCATAATGTTTTTATTTGTATACTTTCTGCCAGCTTGGAAACATTTCGAGGATAAGTGCCGTATCGGATTTCGAATCAGCATATCCCACCATTTAATATTTGCGCCTTCAGCGTCAGAAACGTAAAAAGTCGTATTGAAGCACATTCAAATACACTTGGTGTGATAACTCCGTCTTTAGAATGCTCGAAAAACTCCGGCCACTCATTAATCAATGTATTATCACTGGCCGGATATCTCATAGGTACGGGGGTCGAACAAACGCTCCCAGTTTTTCAGACGTAGTGAGAGCACTCATGTCTACATACCGCGATTTCTGCGCATTTATGCATTTTTATCTACAGGTACTCTTTGTAATTTTCAAGCATTTACTGGCAACTAAACCAGTACATGGATTACCTTCGATTTTGGTACATTCTGATCGAAAAAGTCCTGCGACTCGTAAGCCGGGTCCATGAACGAACAGTGTCATCAGACCTAAGAAACTCGCAATTCTTCGCCAAATAAAGTGTCAGCTGACAGAAGTCAGTCACACTGTATTGTATTCACCATCTTGTAAAAAAAGCTAACTTGCCTATCGCTATCGATGTCAAAGTACGCCTCCATCATCAAGACGAAGATTATTGGTCTTGTAATTCCAGTACATTTTGATCTTATCTTTTACTGGCGTGCCCCTTGCATTGTACATAAACAGCACGTTGGAGTTTGCAATCAGTTTCGGATACGTCTTGTCGACATGATCATCTGATTGATCCATGATCCATAATCCAGTGTATTTACTTTTCTCCCCAAAAGATGTATGCTCTTAGTGTATAGCGACAAGTCCTACTTCAAACTTGACGATGTTACAATTTGAACCACGCTTTATACAGAGTACCAATTTATATGGGATCGCTTTTTGATCGGTTTTATCCGTACAAATTTCAACTGTACGGATCATTGAGAGTCATTTCGTTTTCTACTACTTAGAGCCATTCGCTCCAGTCCCTTATTTGCTTAACTTGCTCGTATACGCTGACATTCTCTCCGTCTTCCTCAGTGTGAAAAGATTCCAAATTCTTATATTCGTCTTCGTTGTTGGATCATCTACGTGCCATATCGGATTTTCTGCATGAAATCCTGATTTTGCTATATGTTTGCGTACTAAATAAATGTTTCTTCCAAAGTCGACATTCCCATCCGATGTGATCGAATATCTTGTCGAAGCGTTGTACTTGAGACTTCAAGTTTTACACTTTTGAAATTTTGTTTCATAGTTCCTTGGTGGCATCGTAGACATTTCTTCGTTTCTTGATGATACACCTTCTTGCGCTCATGCATTACCTCCCCTATTACTGTAAGCGATCCCATCGTCATCCACATTGATGATAGCGATGATATCCATAGTATTTTGGTCTCCTGCTTGGCCCTTCACTTGAATGATGGCGCTTTTAGAGGCTCTGTCCCCACTTCAACTTTGTATTTATTGGTCCTGACACCGACTCTCCATTTATCTTCCACTGATTGATCACATGCTGCATAATACATGTCCAAAACCACGATGTCTCAGCTCCGGTTCGCTCTCCACCATATGTTTATTGTCTTTTCAGAAACAGCGTAACACTGTCCTACCTATCAAAAGTCACTGGCCTTCCGTCAATTTCGACGGAATTCATTCATGTTATCTGCACTATAATACCACTTGCAAATCGATGAAGAAAGCGAAAACAGATTCTTCCTCACTTGAATTCATCATCTTTGTTCGCAAATATCGCCTTCACTTTGACGAAGGCTGCCTAATCTGTATCGTGTATAGCTTGTTTGCTCAGTGCTAGCGGTAGATAGTATCACCAGCCCCCAACTCTTCACTCTCTCTCGACCCACAGCTGAGAGCCATCATGTATCGTTCAAGTGGACAAAGAAGCGCATGGCGGGGTAGAGTTGGCGTATAGAGCCATAGGTGTTGTTGTTAAATTAAGCATGGTCAAAATATAATCTACCGCTGAGCTTATTGTAGAGCTATCGACGCGCAGCGTGCCATAATACTCTGAACATGGGAAATACTTCTGTTGTGGGAATCTTTGGGAAAATCGCTGTTGATCACACAGAAATCTTTAGTGCCTGCAAAATGGAGCAATCTGCTGCTTTCAGAGCCTCAAGTAGGCACTGAGTCATCGTGTGTGCAGACTGTGATATAGTGACAGATACAAGACGAAACGTCAATGTCATTTTTAGCGAGACTATTGCGAGTGCGCTGACATCTCCTCGTTTGCAGCCAATTGTTGCAAATCTCTTTTTAACATCAAACACCAGTGCTGTGCGAGCTAAATACTCACATGATCCCACGCGGAAATTCCGATATCACATAAAAAGCGACAATAGTTCGATAGTCGCGGTCAGGGAACTACGCCAATGTTTCAGCGAGACATATCTCAAAGATTTCAAGTGGGTCACCCATGAGCGGCTTACAGTTTGTACAGCTTGATCTTCGGCCAACAGCTTCAGACCTAGCGTAAAATTGAATATCTTCGCGGATTTTTAGCGTGAAGCCACTCACTCAGCCACCTTATCAGTTTTGATATTTCAAGTCAGAAGATGCAAGTGCAGGATGGAGTTCAAACAGCTTGATTAACTGTTCATATTCACCTTCTGAGACTTTCGGTGAATTTTCGAGATAGATAGAACGTTTGACATGTGCGTTACTGATTCAAAGCCAGAAAATTGACTGAAGCTTGCAAATATTGCAATATGTGACAATGATGGCGCTCAATGCAAACACATGGAAAAGAGAACTCAGTAAGAGCATACACTCACGTCGAAACTGGGAACAATCTTAAATCATGCTGCAATATATTAGAACCTTATCGTGTCTGACAAAGGAATCCTTCCACGTTCAAATTCTTTCGATAAATTCGCATACTCCACGAACAGCAAGCTGGTACACGCGTGTACAGATCCTTTTCCGACTTCTTATAAATACTTTTTAGAGAATTTGTATTTTCTCTTCTGCTCCGTTGTATCGATTACGATGAAATTGGACAAAAAAAATGAAGTACCGAATAACCATTTACCATCCGAGCTTGGAAGGATGTCAACAAAACACGTCTTTCCCTCTTGGCGCACATATTGTTCGATGGAAAGTGTGCACTCATCCTTGAATGAAAGCCTGATTGGAGCGAGCCCCAAATTGTCATGGTAATTCTTGGGGTTTTCGCAACCTCTGACATAATAATCACCCTGCTTTGTGAGTCCGCGCTTTTTTAAAGTTGATGTAAATAAATTGTATATTTCCTCTGGAATCCTTGTCGCAGTCTGTCCAAGGAAAATTTCAGCCTTCTGCTTAAAATGCATCCACCCGCCGAATTCGACTTTCACATCTTGTAAGCTGTCCTCAGAGATAAATTCGTTTCTGGCCTGACTTATTCCGACATCCGTAATGTCTCCTAGATAAAGAATTGGAGTTATAAGCCATGTGATAGAGTATATACCGCCAGTTGTTGTGATCAAAACTTCGAGATCGAGCATACTTTCCACAGATCCTTTTGTCAGCTTCTTTCTCTGCTTTAAGTCTTCAATGGACGAGCGTGGTAATGCCCAACCGATATCATATGGAGCCAAGTCCCTTAGTTCGACATGCTTCAACACGTTGGCAATATTATTTAATTCTCTCGGATCCTTCGGATTCGAACGGCGCCTGACCGACCTATCCATGCTGAAGTAATCTTCTATGATGGACACATGATTGTTTTTTTTGCCATTTGTTTCTCCAGATCTTTCACAAATGAGACAAGGCTTGACGGTGATTTCATCGCTTTTCTTGCTCCAGAACGGTAAAATATGATTGTCATTCGATACTTTTATCTTAAATCGTTTGCAACCTTCCTCAATATATTGGATCACTTTACCCTGAATAGCCCCACTACAGAGAGTTAGAGCGTTGATAGGATCATTAAACGGCGTCACTGGCAGTATTGACGTGCTTGGCGGGAGTATGCGAAAGACCATCAGGAAACGATCATCGGGACTTTCAGAAGCTTTGACATCTAGGTCGAAAGGCTCTATACGTACTAAATGAACGTTCACCGACCAGGGAAATAGCTGGTCCGGCGAATATGGATCTGTGTGTACTTCCAAATGCATGTAGTGCAACATGATGTTATGGAATTTGTTGTTCGCGTCAAGTACACCAAGCATTGCGAAAAAACCACTTTTGAATATAGTTGCCTTCATCGTGTGCTAGTGTTGTCAGTTTATTGAATTATGTGAAATTGCTTCATGGCTGATATACTCGAACTAGATCTTCAAAGCTCAGGCGCGCCTGCAAATCAAGATAGGACGCTCATGTGTATTGGACAAAAACATTTCGATTACCAATTTCGAAGCAAATATCACAACGGTCTTCCTCCAGACTGTGGGACATAGATGAAAGGTAAATAATGACGTGTTCTATTTCGCTAGCTAAAAGGATTGGGAAATTTTGAGTGCATAGTATGTACGAGGTTTGTATTTATGGAAATGCATCTAAAATAGAAGTGAAACGCACAATGTGCATTTTCCATCAAGTAAGCACTTGAGCAACTTCGAATGTTGACCGAACTTTACATATCGTCGTGACACGTGTACGCAAGAAACTTATGATATAGAATACACGTTCTTCAGTATGATTGGAGTGAAAATACTGAATTTGTTGACCACTTCACATCGCTTCCTCGCTAAAATGCTATAAGTATCGAGTCCTGCGCCCTTTGAAATGACACGTCGAATGACACGTCGAATGACATGCATTCGTCTGTGGCTCCTGGCCAATCGAGATATTGCAAAGTTTCCAGATAACCTGCTGACAAGAATACGCTCTGTTTCTTCGCAATACATATCGCTTATTCGTCGTGTTGCGACCGCCGGTGTACGACAACAACTGTTCATTAAGAGACGCTCGGGGCTTTTTGATATTTATGAGATAATGTTCATGGTGTTGCCATAAAATTAGCTGACCTTCATCCAGCGCACCTGTGGTGGCTAACGTATCAAGGTGTGATTCGATACGAATCTGAGAAGGATTGTTGCAAGTATTTGACGGAATTGTGCCACAAGTGACGTCATTGTAACTACTCGCTTTGCAATCTCTTTGATCTTTGGACACCTTGATGCCGCTCATTTTGCATCACCAGGTCAAACAAGGCTTTAATCATAGCCGTATATGTCTTCGTGGTCCCTGCCTTACTACTGGCGCTTGGTGCACTCGTGTGGTATCGCCGCAAAAAGCGCAGTATGGAGTATCACCAGCCTGACATTTGCGACCATCAAAACGTGGTGGAGGACGGATAGTAAGAGTACGTTTAGCCTCTGGAAGGAGAAGCTACTTGGCGTTCACATCCGATACCTCTCCTTACTTGCGAGAGCCGCATTTTGCTGTCGTGAAACGCGTTGACATCAGTATACCAAGTTGGATAGGAAACATCGAAGTGGCTCGACAGCTCGCTGGCTTCAGACCGATGAAGGCTCGTACGGTCACACAAGCAACTCCGCAGCTGTGAACGAGTTTCCTCAGCGACGGAGTAGTCTGACTTTGCGTCGTCTAACATCAAAGAAGCGCTATTGTGCTCACTCGGTGACTCGCGAAAGGATCCTTTGCCGAAGTATGGCTCGCGCATTCAGAAATTGGATTCGCTGCTGACAACACATATTACAGTCGACATCCATCTATATTGCTGGATTCATTGCAGAGTAAAATCTACTCACCGGCTTCAATAACTCACGTATAATCCAATGATTGGCGCGGCATGGGAACAAAAGCTTTCTAAATCTGCATCTTCTGACCGAATATATGAATTGTGGTGATTTGCCTACCGCTCTTCGGCAATGTTGCCGGTCAAACTCAGCTGAACTGATGGCAAGGCGCTGTATTGCCTACCAAGCAGTAATAATTACACCAACCAGCTCTCATTACGAAACCGGACCCAATTTTTTCATTCTCTTCCATCTTGGATAGCTTTGAGCCGTTGTCAGCTAGCGTCCACACGTACTGCACTTTCCAATGCCACATCTTCTGGAAGGCTCGGTTGATGCAGCTCTTCAAATTATGCCCCACATTTTATTTGCTCGATTTTGGTGTTGAGCTCCTTCTATGAAAAAGCTCGATCTCAGCCATTCTTTCCTTCATCCCGTCAAGATAGTAAGGTGACTAAGATAGCTATAGTTGCATCCCTTCTTTAACATTCAGGCACGAGGTCACTCAAGATTATTGGTCTTGTAATTCCAGTACATTTTGATCTTATCTTTACTGGCGTGCCCCTTGCATTGTATATAAACAGCACGTTGGAGTTTGCAATCATTTTCGGATACGTCTTGTCTACAAGATCATCTGATTGATCCATGATCCATGATCCATAATCCAGTGGAATTCATCTTCAACATTCCATAGTCAGTGCAGCTGTCAGATTTTCTACTCATATAAATGATCGCCTAGGCATCGGAACGCTTTGTGCCTGAGGAGTGTATTATTATCATGCAGCCAAATTCGAGAAGAACTGTTGCTATTACTTAATCAAACCGGAGAAGGTTTGCTCCAATTGCATTTTAAAAAATGTGCAATGCATTGTCTCTAAGGAGTTTAAGATAGAACCTAGCTGGAAAGCTTCTCAGGTGACAGCACAATTAGTTGATTTATTGCGCGCTTTCATTCTTTTACGTTAAAATCTTCGCTGCGTTTTGCAAGATCCCTTCAATTTGATAATTGGCTAATTTACGAGATGTCCCGATATGGTTGGCTAATATCCGAGCTTGAGAATTCAACCATATTGACTGCAAAAGAGGCTATCACACTCACCCGGAAACCATCTTTTAAGTTTATAGACCATAAGGTTCTTATGTCATGAATGACCCCTACACAAGGATGTTTTGTGTATTTTTAAAATTTTGTGTTATATTTAAAAAAAATAAAAATAATAATGAATTTTTCATGTTCTTCGTATATTGAAATATTAGGACTCAGTGTACAGAATAGAATATTTTTGTGTCATCAACAAAGTGTGAACTGCGAAATAGTCTAATAACGATGAGCTACACGAACAAACGTGAACGCTAACTGAACTGAGTGATTGCAAAATAGTTCCCGTCGAAAGTAGCGGGCAGTGCTATCATATTGTCCCTTACCTAGGTGTACGTTAGCATAAACTTAGCCAATCATATTAAACTGAGGGGATTTGAACGGTTCCCTTCTTTTATCAATACTTTGGCGAATGTTCTGTGTGGAAGTGTTCATACAATACATACACCAGCCGAACCGTATCACGTCGACATTGCACAGAATGCGATCTCAACTGGTGATACCTCGAATGTCATGCTTGCCCATATCAAGTGATTCTTCTACTGATATATCTAGTTCCTACCAGCATAGATTCAGTCTTTTGTTGGAGATATTTCGTTCCAACCAGACTCACGTAGCGCGAAGAAAGTAGAATAGAAACTTCGGCTCGAGTAGGAAATGAATATACAAATGCAAGCCTTTTAGATTGGATTAGGAAGTGGGTCATACGACGACCTGCCTAGCAATTACCATAAAAGGCACTAGAGATTCATGTTCGTAATGCCTTCGCCTTTGTGAACTGCATACTACCGATTGATATCATAGAGTGCTTACTCACATGTACGCGGATGTGCTGGATGTGCGCTATTTGCATCTGACAAAGTCACATGTTTTCTGACCTGTTCCTGTCTACCAGCACGATGGAAGCTATAAGCTGCTAGTTTACAATTGGACAAACCTGAAATTCGACTCAGCGTTAACGTTTGCGCAGGATGCTAGACATTTCCAACTTCTTTGATTACATCAGAAGAGGCAGATGAATTAAGCTCTATCGAGCTCTGACATAGTTTTTAATCTTCCGTGTTGTATAAACGCTGGGAGAAGAAGGTTGATCTACTTTGTATTCCTGTCTGCAAACTGATCGATCATGCATTAAAACGCGTCCTTTAGCCATGACTTGGGCTCGTTTGCATCACCTTTTGTCGGTCGAATGATCAGAGATGAATTCCTATCATTTATCTTCAAAGTCACCCAGCTTTATTCCCACGAATTAGCAAGACGGACAATTCAACCGAAGACAAAGACACGAGCATTGCAGGAATTGCTGGGTGGCAAAGGATTCCTGTAAATTTGCACAAGCGGAAAGTGTCAGTCATACGAATTGGCTATCTGATGGAGAAATCATAGAGGTAACTGCACAAACGCATGGCTTGATATTAACATCGACGGCAAAGGTTAAGCTCCGCGTCAAGAATTATATCATTCAGAAAACCGCGCTTCTTCTTTTCTCTTTCTCTACCATTGAGATACCTAACCGTATCCGATTACGACCAGAGAGAAACTGAGTCATCATGGTTGCTGTCCCACATAAACAGATTAGAGCCCCATTTCGTCCCTTCTTCTGGTGGGCAGCCACCATGATAACTCATTGGATCGATATCACCCTCCGGAGTTTGACTGTAAAAAAGAGCCGCATGGAGGTAACGAGGAGGTAGGGCAAGTCCGGCTGAGCATTCGGGCATTCCTGTTCGGTTGATGTTTTCGTTCTGACTGCGATGTATCGAGTACGGAAAAACGGTCTCACCCCCACTCTTGATTTTATCACTCAGATACAAGAATAAGGTCACAAATCTTTGTGGACGGAATTCTTTCACATGGGCTGGGACTACATAGCGAAGTTGTGGAATATTGGCTCTGACTTCCCAAGACCGGATAACCAGTTCGAAAAATGACGGAAAAGCCACCAATATTTCGTGTAAAACACGGTTGCGGCCCTTATTGGTGAGGATCCAATTACTCCAGTCTTGATTTGTTATTTCGGCGATGAAATTTAGACTGTAATCCTCCATTATGTACTCCATCAATGTCGTTTGATACTGGACACGGAATGACGGATATAGAGCGCCTCCGGGTCGAACATGATCCGGAAGTTTATCTCCAAAGTAAAAAACACGATCTTTAATCCATCTGATCCAATTGTAAAGGTGTGATAGTCCATCAACATTTTTCTTGGGGAAGGTGTAGTGCAGCTCAGGTAGTCCAACAGCTCGTTCCCACTCCTTCACGATGAAAGGTAGATACTCTGGCTTGCTGCTTTTCTTCATCAAAATCGACATAATGTCATTAGCTCTCCGCTGAGTATTAGTTTCGATCCATGTCTTCCATTCCGTAGCGCTTCGTGCAAGAAAGAAATGCGCCAATTCGGCTTTATGAACGAATAGGCGTAATAATTCAATATGGAATCCCGTTGTGTCATTGGCATTCGGGTAATATCGTCCACCAAATCGAAAGTCTTCAGGAACACGAGGACCTAATTCTCGAATCTTGACGACCGACCACGATACCCAATCGAGAAAATCTCGATATGTGTATTCAGTCCACTCTTTTGGTTTGAACGACATGCTACTAAACGTATCTAGATGTCGCCGATAGAACTCACCAGCGTTATAGCGAACAAGTTGTAACCCTTCGATGAATGAAGGCGATGGTAGTCGAGCAACGCGAGCCCCACGATTCTGAAATTTACGAGTAAAGTCACTTTGTGGTAAGTATGATGTATGACTCGTCCGAGCGTCATTCACAACGCTTTCTCCCTTCGAACCGATGACTTGAGACCTTCCCAAAGAAGGCGAACCCAACTCAATAAGCTTGGCGCTTTCATTTGCAGAGATGAAATACTCCACGTCAAATACTTTAGGAGACAGCCCAACCGTAGTCATAACAACTCCATTTTCGAGATGGTACTTATGGCCCAAACGGATGCCAGGCCACACCCAAATCTGATAATCTATCAAGACGTGTACAATTCGATTTGAATTGTTGAATTCGGTAGAGTCTCTTATCGGGAATCCTAATTGAGTATATAACCGAATTCCATTCTCGACCAAATTCGCATCAGCTCCTAGTGCGTTGGCAGCGAGCTTGGCTGATGTATGTATACATTCAAATCGCTCATTGTATGATACATAATACCCTTTGTTTCGTCCATTCAACATAAAGAAAACTCTGTTGAGTTTCAATGGTTTCTTCATTGCTATCGTTACACGAATTGGCCGATTTGTATGCATAAGAATTGGTTTGAAGGATGGGTCACTGCACTCGTCTTTCGGCAGCAGTACGTTTGGTATCTGAGCTGTGAGATCTGTTGGAAGCGGATGATCATCAGTCTCTGCACGATAAACACTTTCTACATCGAAAAGAGTTGCATTGCTCGAATGAGCAAAAGGCTCCTGACGAGCTGATGGTGCTTGCTCGTGTACTGGTGCATTGAAATAATGATACAGCTGTGTCCAAACGAACGTGAGAATAGCCAAAGAAAAGTACTTCATAGAGATATCGGGACGTTATGTCAAATTTCGAAAAAAACAGCGACACCAGTGCAGCTGCAGCTTTGCTGTCTGTTGGATTTTCGAGAATAAACAAATCCGAGAGATCATGCGGCAAAGAATATTAGCCAATCCTTTCGTATCTCTGTGCAAATGAACCAATCCAATTTGTTGACCGCCGTGAAAGGCTTCCATTCTGTCAGCTCTCTACACACTGTTTTTTCTTCTGATTCGCTCATCTACACTGTAATCTCTCTCTGTCTGTCGCTACAGTTCTCAGCCCCATTCAAAAGCAAACTTATCCTTACTCAGCTATCGATGCTTTAATATCGTGAGAATTCGTTTAAAGTTGATATCGCACATGCAAAAGCTTGATTTCAGCAAGTGTCTATTATTTTCATACAGGCAACTATAGTGTAGATATTGAAATGTTGTATAGCTCTGCTCATGTCCAAAACTTGCGCGATAGATGCAACAGCTACCAGATCGATGCGCCTTCTTCAGCATTCGCGTTCCACATAAAAAGATTTAAAACCCATTTTGTTCCTTCGACCAATGGACAATCACCGTGAATGCTCATGCTGTCAATATCATCCTCCGGAGTTTGACTATAGTATAAAGTCGCGTGAAAAGCATTTGGAGGTACAACAAGACCACTTGGGCATTCTGCCATTTCCTTTTTATGAATTCCTGTGTCATGAGCATGATCGAAGAGCATCGAAATACGTTCTCACCTCCACGTATTGCTTGATTGTTCAAGTACATAGACAAAGTTGCAAATCTCTGTGGTTGAAAATCTTTTGCATGGAATGGGATACTGTATCGAAGATTAGGTACTTGAGCGCGAGCTTCTCAAGATCGGACAACCAGGTTGACAACACTCGGAAAAGCCTGCAGAACTTTTCCGAGAGCTCCAAGCTCACCTCTATCATCCGGTTATACCACGAGTTTCCGATCAGCTTGGTCATAGTCTCCGCATTGTAACTTCCAAAATATAGTCGAGTAGTACAACTTGAAATGTGTCCATATATGTTGGGTATAGACGCGTTCCTGGGCGAACATGTTGTGAAAGAGAATCCCCGTAGAATGAGATGCATTCTTTAGCCCATCTGATCCAATTGTAGTAGTGAGATAAACCATTCACCCGTTTGGGAGGGAAAGTGTATCGTAGCTCGAGTAGTCCAATAGCGCGTTCCCATGCTCTTACTATGATAGGAAGATACTCGTGGCGATTTCCTTCCTTGAATAAGACTGAGATGACATCGGTGAATTGGCGATATTGGTCGTCAGCCATTCATCCCATGCTTCATCTGAATGAATCAGAAAGAACTTGCTTTTTAAGGCTGAGTAACTCGAGATGAAAACCCTTCACATCATACAGAGCTGGAAAGAATCGTCCACCTATCTTGTCTGAGCACAACACCACTTTCCAATTTGTATTTGTAGCCCACTCATATGCCTGGTCATGTCCATAGTTTATAATCCAGCAGTTTGTGAACAATACGGTTTGCTTTTATGAGCTTATCAGTGGAAGCCGAATTGTGAATATAATCGAACTCCATTTGGCAACAAATTGGCATCCGCACCGAGCGAAATCGCTGCAAACGTCGCAGAGGCATGGATACATCCAGACTTATCATTGTACGAGACATAAAGCCCGTCACTTTGCCCATTCAGCATGAAAAAGACTTCATTTGACTAAGGGAGAATTTTCTCCATAGGTTGAGATACATGAACGTTTTGATCCCCATACAGTCCCTTTGGATTATAATCCGATCATCACAAGTTCCAGGTGCAAGCATAAAAGTCGGAGTGATTTTTTGCATGCTCGGCTCCTTTATCAGGATACTTGAGTAATTTGCATAAGCTTTTGGGGAAAGGATGATATCGATATATTGCGATTTTATTTGCTTCATAGCAGTGGAGCTGCGACTGGAGGTACTTTCGACCGGATAGATAGGAAAAGCTAGTCCATATATAAGCGAGTATCAGAGTGCCAAAAATCAATTTGAAGCTCGAATTGACAAGATTTTTTCGCCTCCATTTCGAACTGCAGATTTAATGACAATTTTATCTTTCATTGGGAATGCGTTCTAACTAGTGGAAGAAGCTGTAGGTATTATTATGATGCAAGTTGTTTCAAATGCAGAAACCCATCGCTTGTCTTTTTTCTACTGGAGCTTGTCAGTCTCTCGCATATTCACTTGCAAACTAAGAATGTGCTGGCATCGTTTGACAGTAACACTTGCTACGTCGCTAGAAAATGATAGAATGTCTAAGATGTGGGAGTATAGCTTGATTTTACGCATCTGCTTTCCTAATATATTTATGACGCTATCAATCATACCAAGTTAGCTGTCAGCGTGGTCATGTAGAGAGCATCAAAAATCGAGCCGCCACAGGGTCCATCCACGACGCCATTTATGTAATAAGGTTGAGAGTTAAGTGTAATTATGCAAATAGCATAATACAACACTTCGCTTTTTGCGTCCATGTCGAACGCCAATTGTATCGTTCTTTTCTCGCCATTCGCTGAAGGATTGTCGTTGTTACTCAGCGATTCCAAGCTGGGCGACTGTCGATCACAATAAATTGATGAGCAATAAACCAGGAATCGGCCAAAATTTCGGTAGAAAAGCTTTCTTTTTCGAGTATGAACATGTTTTATTGACTGATTCCCGAGTGAATGGACAATAAACAAATACCGAAATGACGGAAGAAATCATTGATCCTTTCTATGGCGAAACTTTTCTCAAAATGCCTTCCACCTCAACGAAAGAAATTGAGCCTTTTACTCAAAGTCTCCGACAAACGCCAAAACATGGACTTCATAATCCTCTCAATAACGCGGAACGGTGGGATGTCAGCTTTCAGCGAGTCCATAGTTTCATCATCGTTATTGCAGTTATGTTCTTTATGGCGATATATCGCACAAAGCCGCCGCAATGTTACGCGATCCCCGAGTCGCTGATTTTTTCACACGACTTATCCAACGAGTCTCACCCAAAAGCTACACGCAAGCTGAGACTGGAGTCATCGTGACGGAAAAATTCTTTGAGAATTCTGGTGGCGATCAAGTTCGATTTGGCCAAGTCGTTTGGAGCTCCCGGTAATCATGTGGGTCGAACCAGTGTTGGGTACCGATGGCCCTGTGGTCCTGTGGCGCTGATCACTCCGTTCAATTTCCCTTTTGAAATTCCATTACTACAGAGAGCCTTGAATATGGGCAATAAAGTATTGATCAAATTGATACGAAAGTCAGTATTGTGATGCAGAAGGCACTACGAATGCTTCATGCTTGTGGCTTGCCACCAAGAGATGTGGATTTGATCCATTCGAACGGTCAAGTGATCAATGCAGTGCTCACTGCTGCAAAGCCGCGAAACACACTTTTACTGGGTAGAGAAACCTATATCTTACTTGGTCATCGTGACAAAATTGTACATTTTCTCCAGTTCTTCGGCTGTAATTGAGAAGCTCGCACTTGATATGGTCGGTCGAATCAAATTGGAGGATGCAGGATTTGACTGGAAGGTAAACCTTGTGATGTGGCTAGCGACTAGATTCTTGACCACGTTTTCTTTTACAGATCCTTGGTCCCGATGTGCATGAGCAAGATTATGTTGCATGGACGTGTGACCAGGTTGGATGACCACAGCAGTGTATAAACAAAAGTTTTCTCAACTTTTTATGATAGTCTAGATGCTTACGCTTACTCTGGACAAAAGTGCTCAGCTCAGTCAATTCTTTTCGTACATAAAAATTGGGTGGATGTCGGTATTGAGGAGAAGCTTGGTCAACTTGACGAGCGTCGAAAGCTGTCTAACCTCACCATTGGACACTTCTGACCTTTACCACCGAACGAATGCTTGGTCGCGTCGAGACTCTTTTGAAAATACTCGGTGCCCGTCTGAGTTTTGGAGGAAAGGAACTCGGTTAGGATCATCTTCCTGGTAGGGACTTTTTCTCATTGAGACTTTGCGTCAGAGAATCATTCGATTTCAAATGTCAATGGTGCGATCCGACCAAAAGCGGTCTTTCTTCCTTTGGGAAAGATTCTAGAAAAGGAGAACTCCGAATTGGTTACCAGTGACATTTTTGGTCTATTTCAAATTCTTACAAAGTACAGCGACGACCAACTGGATCTAGTTTTGCAACTTTTGGAGAAAATGCATGCCCATCTGAATGCGGCTGTCGTGTCGAACGACGATCTGTTTCGACAAAAGGTGTTGGCACGCTCTGTCAATGGCACGACAAATGCGGGAATTCGCGCACGAACTACAGGATCCCCGCAAAACCACTGGTTTGGTCCTGCTGGAGATCCTCGAAATCAGGACGCCTGAAGCTATCAAGCTTGTTTGGTCCTGTCATCGTGAAATTATTCAAGACATTGGACCAATTCCAAAAGCTTGGACGATTCCAGAAGCAACATGGAGACAGTAAGAAAATAATCTCTACTCAATTTTGAAAGCTAAAAGGCAAGTACATAACCGATCGTTAAAGTTCTTCAAGTTCCCAAGCATCGACTTAGCTGGCTTCTTCCACGGATCGAATCGTTACCGGATCGCTACTTTAGCCTTGGGCCTCTGTCTGCTGCTTATAGATATTGATTTGCCCACGCATCACATGATCATTTTCGAACTCATCCAAAAGGTCTCATACTTCATCGTATCATCAGGAACTCGATTGTTCTTCTGACCTGGAAGCTCAGAATGAATTTCCTTCAGTTGTTGGAGTTTCCAATACCCCTTTTAGAATTTTTTCCGCACGAGCACAACATCTGGAAGTGTGATTTTGGGTTCCTCGAGCGGCTTAATATCATTGTCATTGAACACAGAGCTTGTGAGGTCGTAGCAGAGAGCAGTGTCTCCAACATGAAGCACGTTTCCACGTTAAAATCACATTCTCGAGCGACTTCGACTTCGACTAAGCGCGTCTTCTTATTCACATGATACGCCTTACTATCCCCTTCAGCTCGAATGCATGGGTTGATATCCAGAACTGTCTACTCCTTGAGAACTTTGACTGACCGAACGCCTTGGAAGGGATGACGCCAATACTTTCCACCGTCAATTTCCGCCCTATAAAGAGTTTGAGATCAAGCTTTGATTAAGAACAAGCTTCTTACATTTGCAATGTGAACGGGTCCACCACGTGGATGGAAGAGGATAATGAAGTCACACCAAGCACAGATTGTGTACATTACCGAGACTTCGAGCCAGCTTTATCGGAAGTGCAACCAGATCATCTATACAGACAGGAGCTATTTCGACCGAGTACGTGAATTTGTAATTGTGTGTGCTGCTATAATTATCCGCCGAAACAAGTTTCTTAGCTGTTTTGAGCCTGGTACACGTATCGAGATCAGTACAAGGGATTCGGCGTTCAAAGAACGTACTTGAGCGGAACACATTCTTTTAAAAAATCCACAAATCGTTGCGCGTGATTGCTCTCAAGAAAGAAAAAGTCGACGCCAATAGGTTGTGTTTCAATGCTCCAAGTCTTTGCATGCGCTTGATGTTTTCAATATCAGTTGCTCCAAAAAGTAAAATGTGCGTTTATGGTCGAGTTTCTGCCTCACTTGGACCACAGCTTTCCATGATTGATTTGAAAAAATCCACTGGCAGTCATCGCATTGCAAATTTCTCACTATGAAATTGATCAATAGAGCCTGTCGGATCACCACTTTGCTCAAAATTTCTTTTTGAATGGTTATTTTGAGCTGAAGTCTTTTGAATGAGCTTCAGTCCATATCCCCATCCACCATTTTCACGTGTTGTAAACCACTGATTTTCTTTAGACACAAGCAAGCAGCTCTTTGGACTCCAATTCTGCTGCAATCCACGGAGGTCGTTGCCATCTGAAATGAAGGATGCGTATTAGCGTATAGCGTGTGATATTAAATATGAAGGTTGCAAACTTGAGGCATCCACGACATTGCTGTATGATGTATTCTTTAGGTATTTTCTCACTGATGTCCGCCTCAATTTCAAGCATGTAGAGCTAATATTGGCGGCACTTGCTTGGATTGCTGTCGAGCATATGCAACAAAGAGTATATAGACAACGAATTAGATCTATTTGAGCATTCCAGACTTCATAAACGCTCACATTGTCGGCAAGTGATCCGTCAAATTCCTTCCAAAAGAAGGTTGGATAAGTTGTAATAATTCCGTCGAAGCAGTTGTCCAATTTGCAGGAATCCATGTAGAGTAGCTTAGAAAACGTATACTTTATTATTCTAAAATCCACGTCACTAAAAATAAGATAACAGAACTATCCAGCCATATTACTTTGTGTTTCTGACATCAAACCATTTGCGAAATATGAAGACACGTTGTTTAAGCAGCTATCTGTTCTGCTTTGCCGTATTCTTCACAAGTTTGTTGTCATAGGAGCCGAAGACACTTCAAATTTAGTGCACTCTGGAAATTGATCTAAAGTAGAATCATCCTTTCCGTATATAATATTCATTACCCAGAGCTTTAATCCAGAAAAATGGTGGTGAATAATGTAATAATCAAATTATGATCATCTAGAATTGTAGATCTAAACCACTCAATAGTAGTCATTGGGTGGCTAAAGCTCTGATCGAGTAGCTACGGATAATTGGCAATGAGTTTCGAAAAAAAAGAGAATTCAGGAACAAGTGTGGAGAAGCACAGTCTTATGGATGAAGTAAATCCTTCCGATGAGTTTATTCATTTGCAGTGTCGTTTCTATGAACAAAAGTATCCAGAAGTGGACGAATTAGTTATGGTCAACGTTCGATCCATTGCGGAAATGGGGGCTTATGTATCGCTATTGGAGTACAACAACATCGAAGGAATGATTTTACTTTCAGAGCTGTCTCGACGTCGTATCCGATCTATTAACAAATTGATTCGCGTCGGTAAAAATGAAGTCGTGATGGTTTTGAGAGTTGACAAAGAAAAAGGATACATTGATTTATCAAAGCGCCGTGTGTCACCTGAAGATATTTTCAAATGCGAAGAACGATACAATAAAGCAAAAACTGTGCACGGGTGACTTCTTCGTGGTATCCATATCGTTAGTATTTCTAACTGCTGTTTTCTTCCAAGTGTTCTTCGTCAGCTAGCAGTGGATACCTCCTTGAGTATCGAAGAATTATACGAGAAAATTGCATGGCCACTGTACAAAAAATACAAAATTGAAAGTCAAAATGAGGACGAAAAAAAGGTAATTGATAATTTAGACAACGGCAAGTTGCCTTTTAACAAGCTATTATTCTTACAGACTGAATACCTACATTGCTACGACGTCTTCAAAAAAGGTGTTTCGGATGATTCCGTGTTTGAGGGTCTCGATATGACCAGTGAGATGCGAACGTCACTCAAGTCTCATATTCGAAGGCGACTCACTCCACAACCGATCAAATTTAGAGCGGACGTTGAGGTACAGTGAACAAACTATGTGTCTGAAGCATGCATGTTGACAATATGTGTCTTGAACAGGTGACTTGCTTTACATACGAAGGCATTGAGGCGATCCGTTCTGCACTGAAAGCCGGTCAGGATGTCGGAACGGAAGACGTGCCTATCAAAGTGAAGTTGATTGCCCCACCAATGTATGTGATAACGACAAGCACGCTGGACAAACAAAAAGGAATTCAGCAATTGCACGTGGCTATCGATGCAGTAAGAGAGCACATTCAATCGAGAAAAGGTTCTTTAACGGTCAAAATGGAGCCAAGGATCGTAAGCGCCAATGAAGAAAAAGAATTTCTTCAAATGATTGAGAAATTAGAGATTGAAAACCGTCAAGTTGACGGTGATGCAGCCGAAGATGACGATTAACGCTTTTTTTCTAATAAACACGAATGTTGCGAGTATATACCGAACATTTATTTCAAGCGTCATAAATTACGTCCACTCCACGCGGTACTTAGTCTTATACGTACGACCGTCGTCTTCTAATTTTTCACGCTCTTTCCATGCCACAAAGCTGAAATTAGCGCATAAGTGCAGTATCAAACCTACCCACACACTGCCTTTCCTCTCCATTACCCAATCACTTGTCTCAATGCACATTTTCTCTGAAAAGAAAGGTGCTTATGATATGAATCGTATGATGTGGGAATAGCAGCCCTACCCATCACAACCTTTACACACTCGCTTTGAGAGTCAGCCTCTATGATTACTTAATGAAATAGAGATCGACAAAAATGCAGCTGGTAAGCTCTCTGTCACTATTCACAACACATTACTTTACTTTCCAATTTACTAGTTGCAAGTAGCTAGCTTCACTAATTGTGCCCTTCCGATTGACCATTAAAACATATCACACAACTTAGTGCTAGAAAACAGGAAAGTATGGAAGAACCATCGGCTCAGCACCCAAACGAACAGTATGGCGAGCTACAGACACCATTGTACTCATTCAGCCGAGTTAATCAAGATCCTTCCGACAGCATGAGAAGCTCGGTAGCTACAGGAGGCTTGACATCCGATAGAGTGAGAATTGGAAACGATGCTTCTATACGTGGATCCTTGGTTGATCGTGGAATAGAGGCATACGTTCCCACCGAACCAATTTCGGAAAAAGCTAGAGATTACAAAGGACGTATACGAACTTGGCCCGGTTTACTACTACTTTTTCTATTACTTGTGGGTTCAGCAACCGCCGTGACATACTTTGCGATACAAACACGCGATTCGAGAGAAGCACAGGCAGAAAAAGCCGCCAAGTACGCATTTGAGGAGGCACAGATTCTTGGAGGAAAAGGTGGTCGTGGAGATGAATTGATCGCTGATGACGGTATCATTGGAAACCCGAAAAAATATCCACCAAGCAGTAAGTGTTCATCTCCATGCTGTTGTGCTGTTTGCATAGCTCATAACATTCTGTAGCCTGCTACCTACCAAATTATTTGAGTAAGAATGGAAAATTGTATTCCGTCGCACCGAATGGAACAGAAGTTGAATTCGTGATCAAAGGTGTCACCTGGTATGTCTCTCAAGCAAGCATAATCGCTATATCTACTGACTTTATATCAATGCTTCCCTTACAATAGGACTGGGATGGAATCGTACGTGGCTCTATTGATTGTCTCATCTTGAGCCAACAGCTTACTTTGGTTCTAATATTTAGCTCCCAATACATATTACTGGGTCTATGGGAAAACCTTGTAAATGGAACGTCTGCGGTAAGTCGATTGGTGGTATTGATCATTTACAAGTTAATAACGCTGTTATGTTAGTATCAAATAGCGTCTTTTTTGTCCAATAATAATTTCAATGCGGTCCGAATACCGCTTATGGCGCGCGCAATTCTCAAAAACTCGAGACCCAATGCAGATTTGATCAACAGACAAGAGAATCGTGCTATCGCAATCGGAAATTATATGGCATTCCTGAAGAGTATAATCGCTGTACTGCAATTTCGAAAGATTGGAGTCGTTCTGAGTATGCAAACGCTCTCACCGACTGATGCTGGAGGTCTTTGGTATAATGCACAAGTACCAGAGGAAGATTTCTTACTTGCAATTGACAAATTAACTGCGACTTTATGCTCATATAAGTATTGGAATGTGATTGGAATCGATTTGACGAATGAGCCTCACAAAGCAACTTGGGGAGATGGTTCCCCAACAGATTTTAACGTTGGAGCTAGAAAGATTGCTGCACGAATGCTGGATGGATGTCCTAATTGGATTGGGCTAGTGCAAGGCATATCCGGTCGACAGACTGTCGAGGTGCAAGGAAAGGCGATCAATTTTACAGATTGGTATGGTGGTGGCTTACAAGGCGTACGAAGCACTGGTATGAAATTCGACATAGCCAATAAGGTCGTCTACGCCCCTCATTTCAATTCTCCTTCCGTCTACCCGCAATCGATATTTTATGCAAACGGTACTTGGGACGAAGCCACAGGTAAACTTGCAGGCTATGTCGAGCTCAACGACGCGTCTTTACAACTCCGTACATCAGCGATGATGAATAATATGTTTGGATTTTTAAGCAGTACAACAGGTCCAGCAATCTTAATGGGGCAATTTAGTGGATTATACGGCCTAGATGCTCATCCTCAGAAGACATCTAAGCGGGTACTCGACCAAATTATCAGCACTGTGACACAACCTGGTTGGGCCGGTGGATTCGTGATGGCTCTTAACCCCGAGACATCATTTCAGTATAATCCTGCCGACACTGTAGGCAAATTCGCGGAAGGTGTTCTCTCTGATGACTGGCTGAGTGCCAATAAAGCGTATTTGGCTGCATTAGGAAAGATGGACAAAATGGAAAATCTGCGAAAATTGCCGTGTTTTAAGCGCCCAGCACGAGCAAAAGGCTCCAAGTAATCCAATTTTCCGTAAAAATGCACTTTTGACAAAAAGTTGCATACCTCTGTGTCGTTTGCATTTCTTTCATTAGCTATAAAAAATACTTTGAAAAAAAAGTTTACGACAGTCTACAATCATTCCACTCTACCAAAACTCAAGAATATTGCCAAAATAGCGGCAATGATACTAATCGCAAGAAAGGTGGCACTGTTTTCGCGTTTGATAGATTGAGCAATGACACTGGTGGTTGATGCTGATGAAGAGCTTTTGACCACTTTGACGTCATTTTTCACTTTGCCGACTAGAAATTCTTGTAGCTGTCGACGTGCGTCGCTAGAGTGTCCTATATCCTCAAACTCTTCATTCGCATCCTTTCCAGCCATTTCGAGAATAGTTTCGGGACCACCAGGATGATCATCCAAAAACATAGTACAATCATACACTTTGCGTTCTCCTTGGGGGCCGATAATCAGCCAGCAGTCTTGAGCAGTGTTGTGTAGTTTGACTTCCTCTTCTGTGAATTCCTTCAGACACAAATCCGCCTTGGAAGCGTCATTTTCTTGTAATAATGAATCATTCTCCTGATCGTTATTTAACGTGGTTGACATGCTTCTGAAAAATGAATGGTGCGAAACATTTGGTGTGTCATCACAACATAAATTTGCCGACTAAAAATGGATAATTGAGTCCTATTTTCATGCTTTATAATACTGAGTCGTTACCGCTTCTATATAGAGATAAGTAGATGATAATCCAATAAAATGCTCATTTTATCAAGCACTGGGTAATCGCTACTCGTTTTATCTTCCTGAAATGGTCAATTCTTTAATGCTGCAGAGTCCTGCAAATGTGCCTATGATTTTTCGACGACATGGAAGTACCACACCAAAGCCGTTATCTCACGTTTTGGGCTCAAAATCGACTCCAAATTCGTATTACGTTCACAGATTACGGGAAAGTGGAGAACATCAACTTTCTACACTTGATGTGCCTTCGATGCAACTCGCTACAAAATCTCGCAATTTGAGTGGAGTTTTACGCTTTGGGGCTTATTTTTTGGAAACAGTTCATGAGAGTAATATGGAGAATTATCGTGTGCGTGTATGCGAAATTCTGTTCTATTTGGATGATCAAACAGTACAAATCTTGGAACCAAAAGTTGAGAATAGTGGATTGGTCCAAGGGAATTTTGTAAAACGTCATCAGATTCCTATACCAATTGGAGACACAGAGGCTGAACATGGTGTGTCCATTTTGACATTTCGCCATTTCATTGTAGGGAAAGAGATTACAATTTATGGCCGAAGATTCCGACTGATTTCAGCCGATAGCTCCACACGCAAATTTCTGGAATCTCAAGGTATCGATGTCGCTCCAGACGACTCGGCTCCTCGGGATGCTTACACAGAAGCTCGTAAAGCTCATATGGCTCGTGAAACAGGTCAAGATATGACAGCTAATTACGGGAAGCAACAGTATCCGATGAAAGAATATATGGAAGTCCGTTTAGGAAAATTTGCGCGTCCAAGCGAGCATTTACGTCAGTTCCTCGATCACGATCGTCACGTCTTGCGATTTTATGCACTGTGGGATGATTCTGATAAATTATACGGAAGAGAACATCGTTATACGATACACTTTTTCCTCGCTGACAATACAATTGAGATTCTGGAGTCGTATGAGCGGAATTCAGGCTGTGATCCGTTCCCAAAACTATTGAATCGAACCAAATTATCACGTGACTCAACAAAGCAATTGCCAAATATTTTATTGGAACAGCAAGTCAGCGAAATCACTGGGAAACACATTGATACATTGTACACGTGGCAGGATTTTGCAGTCGGGAAATATATCTCTGTGTACCAACGAGACATTCTCCTTCTCGACGCCGATGAGAACACTCGAAAATGGTATGCGGACAGAAATGAGCCATTAGATCCGGCGATCATCGTACCGGCATGCGAGACTCGGGAGTCAAAAGGCAAAATGGAGAAAAAATCAGCCGAGTCGAAATCTGCATATCGACGGAAATTCGATGCCAATAATGAAATAGTGCTTCGATTTCGCGCGCATTTGGCTACCACAAAACCCGAAGACATTGACCGACGATTTATCATTTCGCTTACTCTATCGGACGAAAGCATTTCGATTACTGAGCCAATACAACGGAACGCCGGCTTTGTCGGAGGAAAGTTTTTGGAACGAACAAAAGTGAAAGACGCGGACGATTCGAATCGATTTTACGGCGCAGATGATTTTTATTTGGGTGCACGAATCAAAATTGTTGGGCAAATTTTCGTAATCGATGAAATGGACGATCATACTGCAAATTATATGGAAATTCATGCAAATTCACATTTTCCACAATCCGATGCCAATAGAATTGTTTCGAGACTGCAGGCTGAGGCGGATGCGGGTCGGTTATCAAGCGAGATCTCACGCTATTGCCAGGCTGTAGACAGCAGTAATCGGAAGGTGAATGCGGTGCACGGGCAGTCATTGCTTCAAGCTTTTGTGGAGAACGTCTCATTACACGAAACAACAACTTTAATTCGTGCTTTTGGCGATAAAGTATCGGGAACGATTGAAAGTGACAGACTGCTTGCTCTTCTTTCTCCATAAATATATCGGACGTTTTGTTTTTAGTAATTATTTTGTGGCGCATGGAAAATGCTGTCACAAAACAAAGGAACACTATAGAAAGAGTGTACAGAGCCACAGGTCAGATAACTATTTCACTGAGGTGCATGCAGATACACAAGCAAACTTGGTGATACAAAAGCGCAAAGTTTACGCGAGGGAGTGACGGGTTCGTCTCTTGCCAAGTGTTTTCTGATCGTGAGGCAATGCAGTCATCCTATGCATATTTCCCTCCATCTGCTTCTGCTTCTGTTTCTCCTCTTCTTGCTTCTCGGCCAACGCCATCAGCTCATCGGCGATTGTTTTAAGCTCACGATTTTCTTGACGGAGTAATTTGTTCTCTTCCATCGCATGTTCCAACTCCATGCTCTGTTGCTTCAGTTGCGTTCTCAAATGGCTGTCTGCTTTCTCAAGTTGCTCATGCTTAGAACGAGCCACTGCTGTCTCCGTCTCAAGCATCTGGATCTTCTGTTTGATCGAATTTGTTTCGTCTTGAGCACATTGACATTGCTGTTCTAGTGTGGCACGTGCTTGTCCACACTGATCTAGTGCTTGACGGTATGTCTCGACTTGAGCTTGAAGTTCATCTATGCGCAGGTGACATCGTTGAGCTTCTGCTGCAGAATTCGATTTTTCCGTCTCCAAATCGGCTTTCAGTGTGTCACAGGTTTGTATAAGCTCAGTTGTCCGCTGTCGAATGTGAACTTCCTCTCGACGGTCAGATAGGAGAATTGTGTGTGTGAGAACCTTCTCGTTACGATGGTATTCCTCAAGTTTCATCATGCTGGATTTGATCTTTTCCTCGGCGCTCATGAGCTTTCGCTTTTGTACCAAAAGCTCTTTGACCAAAGATTCTCGTGTGCTTTTCTCAACCTCCAGAGCTGCCTAAGCGCCACATTCTTCAGAAGTTGAATGTTTTCATGTCGAGTGCAGAAGCTACGTACCACAACTTTGACGAGCTCGAGGCGATCCTGCATTCCATTTAAAGAGCGCTCATGTAAATCTACGATTTTTGCATTACTTTTCTCTAAAATTTTATACTTTCCTTTCCAAATTTCATTTTCTTCTTTAAGAATCGATATCGCGTGCTCTAATTCGCAGACACGTCGCCTCAGACTATCACATTCACTCTCGAGATCGATTTGGCGCCTTGATTCTGATCGAGTTCCTTCTGTCCTTTGAACGCGTCCTTCTAGCTTGGTGTCGGGATCGTTTGAGCATTTTTGCATGGGCAAAGTGGAGACATCATTCTGACTATTGTGCGGCATGTTCAAAGGCTGTGAATTCGCTTCCGTGCTGGTTTTTTGTGATGAATTTGCATGCATTGAATCTTCACACATTTGATGGAAATCAACTATTTTTTATTACAAAAGCAGCCTTGAATTTAAGACTTATTTAGATGCATACACACGCACGAGTAAAATGCTTTGGCACAAACAAAGGCAAAACGATAAATCGCTATCGAAGATACAATTTCCATGACATAGTATCGATATCTACGAATAGATCAAACTCAAGCTTCACACGCTACAATGGCTCGATTGTCATTGACTTCGAACGCTGTCGGGTCTTCAGCTTTCTCTTCCAAAAGCATATCAAATGATGCAGCTGATACATGGCGCTGCTCAATCTGACGTGCGTAGATATTATTGGACATGAATCTCCCGAGTGTGAGCGAAAACAGTTCTTTCCCACGCATGCACCCACTCCACCCGACTAATTCTTGTAAACAAACATTCAGGAAATTGTGTAATAACGCTGAACGAGTCGTAACATCCTGTCGACTGGGGACGAAAAATGTACGACGAGGAAATTCCAAGCTTTCAAGTTTTGATCGAATACTCTGGCATTCCGTACACTTTTTTCCAATCGACTGTGATTCGTATCTGGATGATGACAAGCAAATTCTCATCGTCTTGAGCAGCCGCTTTCGTAACATATGGAAGCTCCGATAACGTTCCACACATCGAACGTGAAGCGCCAATTGCGGGCACTGTATCACCATCGCATACCGAATGTGTTTCTCGGTCGTTGGGCTCTTTACGAATAAAATGCCATCGAATTGAACCACTTCAGTCGTCAGCTGTGCATCATTACTCGTGCTCACCTCTTCTTCCTTTTCAAATTCCGTTCTTATGAGCTCTTTATTGATTGGTTTATCTTCCTCTATTAAATCCATCGGAAGCCGTTGAATTGTGTGTAATCAATTTATTTAGTTTGTATAAGTCGATTATGATGCAAGTTCTTTAAGCTCCATAGAGCACAGGTACGAAGTAGAAAGAATAAAGAGAAAATACATTTGACTCTAATCTGATTCTAGTAACTCTTGTATCCGTCTACGGTCACAAATAGGGGCGTCTATTATGTGATATGAGGTGCTATCTCACAAGCCGATGAGAAGAAGCACATGCGATAACAAATTATGCTTTGGCGAATTTTGTGTACGACCACGTCATCGGTTAATTTCAGCCAATCATTCGCTACAATAAAATCATGAATCTCCGCCGCGTTCGATCCTTTATCAATGGAGAATACGTCGACACAAGTCTTTCAAAACTAAGCCCCGTCAGACTCCTAAATCCTGCTACAGCCATTCCTGTGACAGAGTACACCCCTGCCGATAGCACAACCGTGCAAAACGCCATTCAAAGCGCCAAAAAAGCGCAAGCGGAATGGAAAAGTAAGGCCCCAGCGGAGCGCGGCCTTATTCTTCGCAAAGCAGCAGAATTGCTCACTGAGCGGAATGACGAACTCGCTCTATTGGAAACCATTGACACTGGCCGCCCAATTGCTGAAACCAGTATTGAAGACATACAAAGCGCCAGCGATTGTCTTCATTATTACGGGGGAATCTGTCCTTCGATTGGCGGCCAGATGGTCCAAGTTCCCAATCAGAGTTGGGGATACACGCGTCGAGAACCGCTTGGGCTTACCGTCGGTATAGGAGCATGGAACTATCCGTTGCAGAGTGCAGTATGGAAGTCGGCTCCAGCGTTAGCCTTTGGCAATTCGATGGTATTCAAACCTTCCGAAGAAACTCCATTAACAGCATTAGAGCTCGCTAGGATTTACATCGCCGCCGGTGTACCCAACGGAGTTTTCAATGTTGTTCTCGGCGATGGCCAAGTTGGTGAGATGCTCGCTTCCGATCCCAATGTGGCCAAAGTATCGTTCACCGGATCCATGCAAACAGGAACCAAAGTGTATCAAACAGCGGCAAAGAGCTTAAAAAAGGTCACAATGGAATTGGGTGGGAAATCTCCGTTATTAATATTCGCGGATGCTGATTTGGAAGAAGCCGTATCAGTTGCTATGATGGCCAATTGGTACTCGAGCGGTCAAGTTTGTTCCCATGGAACTCGCGTGTTTGTGCATGAATCCATACTCCAGTCGTTTGTATCTCGACTACATGAGCGAACTCTCAAACTTCGCATTGGGAATCCGCTTGATCCACTCACAGACATTGGACCGATGATCCATAAAGCTCATATGGAAAAAGTGCTCGGGTACGTGGCTCAAGGGCTGAAGGAAGGGGCCACGCTACTTTCTCACGGAGGAGTTCGTTTCACTCCATCAAATGAATTCGAAAATGGTTTCTTCCTCACGCCGGCGATTTTCGTCGATTGTAAAGACGAAATGACAATTGTGAAAGACGAGATCTTTGGGATGGTGATGACGATATTGCCATTTAAAGAGGAAGAGGAAGTTGTCTCACGAGCGAATAATACTCCATACGGTCTCTCTGCTGGCATTTTCACAAACGATATAAAACGAGCGCATCGAGTGGCAGCTAATATAGAAGCCGGGACAATCTGGATCAATAATTATAACTTGACGCCCGTCGAGTTACCTTGGGGCGGGTATAAGCAATCCGGTTTGGGTCGTGAAAACGGACTTGACGGAGTGCATTCTTGGACGCAAGTCAAGTCGGTGTATGTCGAAATGAACAAAGTCGATTGCCCGTACCAATGAGAATGTCAGCCAAGCGCTTATTTTCCTGCAGCCACTAATTTCTTGTTTTGAATGCGATACACGTGATTCTGGAAACAGGCTGTAATCTCGTCTTTTCGATGTGTGATCATGATCAGATGAACAACGGTCTCCTTTGGAACGATTCGACTCATTCTGTCAATGATACGGAGAACGTGCTTCTGATTAAAATCGTCTAAACCGTGTGTGATCTCATCGAGAATTAGAATTTGAGGAGCAGCTGCCAAAGCTTGTGCTATCATCACCAATTTCTGTTCCCCATGAGATAAGGTTTGGAATTGACGACCGAGAATCACTTGTGAGATTCCCAGCAGATCAGCTGCGATATTTGCGTGTTCTTGTGATATAGCGTCACCGAGAATCAGATCCTTGGATGACTGGTTGCTTTCTGTACGAAGCGCTTTCTCCAATAACGCAATGTGCATATCAGTTGATATCGCACGGATCTTCTTGTCTTCCCCCGTCGGAATACTGACACAAAGCTTTCCATCGTGGATTTTCTGCCGTAGCGAATCGGAGAGCATCAGTCGGGTCAATGAGCTTTTTCCGGATCCATTTGGTCCTAACAGCACCCAGTGTTCTCGGGGACGTCGCTGAAACGTGACATTCTTTAGCAAGAAATCCTTGTTTCGATACGCAAACGACACGTTCTCCAATGTGATGATGGGCTCATTACTAGCGAGAACGCTTTGTTCCTTGTACAGGAAAGCCAACGCTCTCTGAATTTCGTCCTCAGAACGTTGGAAAAAATGCCTTAAAGCCACATTTTCTTTCCACATAAATGCTTTCACCCAATCCAAAAGAGCCTTTTTGCCGGCTGGAGTCCGATCGCTTGGGATCACTTGCAAATATGGATGGTTTTCACCATTGATTCGACCGGACTGCTGCTTCCCAATCACGATTGCGTGCGTGATAATGTCGATAGGAATGTACTCGAGACAGCTCACAATCACAACGATCTGAGTTTTGTAAGCAGAAGCTTTATTTTTCCCACCCGTGTCGACCAAAAGTTTGGAGAATCCCCGAGTGAGCTGCGTCATCATCCATTCCACTTGCTTCTTTCCATTCTCATCCAATCCGTCAAAAGGCTGATCCAGAAATATGACATCCGGACGTGGCACTTGAATTAAAAGTCTCGCCAGCATCAGCTTTCTTATCTCTCCAGTGGATAAATGCTTCACTTTCGCACTCCATAATCCATACAGTCCAAAACGAACGATCAAATCTTTTGCATCCGGGGAGGAAACACCGCCGAGCACATTCGATACAAACTCTTGGCGATATCTCTTCACAAATAATAGCTGCTCTGTAATATTGTGCATTCCAACGCATACTTTCTTCGCTTGCTTGAATCTCTCCATTCTGCTTCCAGAGACCGTATCGTCCACAATACGCGTAATTAGTTGTGTTTTCCCGCACCCATTCAGTCCAATAAAGCAGTGCGTGTCGGCTGCATACAACGCGTATGGCGGAGATGATAGTTCCACGCGCGCGATTGGGACTTTTTCGGCATGTACGTTCTTGTTGGAGCGCTGGAAATAGCGAAATCTAATCCGTTTAGCGTGTGAGTGGAACTTTAGCACTGGAAATTGAGATAACATTTACGCTTCGATTTCGCTTACCGTGAGAATGTGATTGGATATAATATAGCCTTCATTAAATGTGATTGACTATAATAACGCTTCTATGATTCCGATTGGCTTTAAATAGCTCAGCGTCGGAATCGTTTTGGAGGCGATGTCGGAGCGTCGTGTGGCGCGCGTTTGGATCGATTCGAACGTATTTCATTGTCATTTGGACGTCTTCTCGTACTTTTATGATCAGAGTGCGTCGACATATTACGACTGTGATACATTTTCGTCTTTTTTTCGGCCGGAAAATCTTCTTCGGTCGCTCTTCGCAATAAGACACGCCATTTCGTATCGCTTTGATGATTCGACATGGCGATGCCAAATCGCCATTTTGAGCGCACAAAGCCATTGACGTCCGATTCACTGTCTTTGGGTCGCTCTGTGACGTCTGTCATCTCGACATCTTGTGCCTCAGTATCACGTGAATCGCTATTTTGCTGAGAAGCGGATAATTGGTCTTCTGTTATCTCGCGACCGAGCGCAATAAGCGCGCGTTTGGCTGTAAAAGTATCTTGAAACACGACTGTGCAGGAGCTGTCATTGATCCATTCCACATATGAGGGACCGTAGCCTGTGAAATAGCTCAACACATCTTTGGATCGTACTTGTTGAAATCGCTCATCAAGTGAATACACATGAATACCATCGTCACGGAATAATTTCTCTTTCAAGACTTTCTCACTGATGTCACGACGTTCGGACGCTACCTTTTGAGAGGCGGCATGCAGACTCTTAGTTTCTTTGTCATTTTCCAAATGTGTGAGACCAAACTTTTCCGCACGAGCCGCCAGCCGTTCTTTCTGATCGGTTTCTTCTTGCCATTCTTCTTGTGTCATTCCTTTGGAGATCGCACGAACGGAATCTGTGGAGAATTCTACTGCAAATGCCGGTGTTCCAAATCGTTTCATTCGTTCTGTACGTTTGTTGAGCTCGTCTTGGCTACAAAGGTCGAATCCTGTGGCAAAGCCCGAGTCTATGGCAACTGCTCCACTTCGTTGCCACTTGCGAATGTCTTTGGGATCCAAAAAATCCTTCAGATTCGGAGCTTTGTATGTGGCTCCAAAACGCTCTGCACGCTTCCGTGCGACTTCCACAGCCTCCTCATAAGCTTTCTTCTGTGATTCTGTCAGCAAGTCTTCCTCACCAAGCGGATCAGATCGAATAATTGTACGTATTTCCATGCTATCGATCTCAATGCTGGTATCATACGCGTCACAGAGCTCGACAATTCGACACGACGCTGGTACATCCCAAGTTGCAAATGAAATGTACGCAAGCGGGGCATCCAAAGTGTCATCAACAAACGCTTTTGCGATAGGATCGACTCCAAATTTTTTCCCAATTCCAAGTATAAATGTGTTCCTCATCCAAACGATCCAATACGGAACAAACACAGTTTCCGAGCATGTTCGACCGGTGAATCGATTCGAGAGCTCTTCTTCTTTGACTTTTGCCTTTCGCGTTTGATTCGTCGTATTCCTTCGCCAGACGACTTCTGTATTCCCACTAGAGCCAATTCCGACTTCGAACAGCCATTCTATCGACCTCTTCTTTTCTTTCCCAAATGATTTCTGGTCTTTTTCATTCATTATTGAAGCATTGTTTACGTCGATTTCATTCTGTACAGTCGATGACGGAAGCGGACTTGATTGGGAAGCCATATCAGCCGCAAAACCAATGCGTAAATCCCCTCGGCATTTTGCTTCAAACTTGCAGAATATCCCTTTTTCCGCTTTATCGGATCTCCCTGACGCGTCTGAATCCTTATGGTACTCGTGTATGTTCATCCACTGCTCGTAGCGACCGCGCGTTGCGCGGACGTGCATTTCATTCCCATTAGCTTTCGTCATGGACACGCGGATATTCTCGTAATTTCCTATTTTATCACAATGGAATCTGTAATATATTCTGCTACTTATAATCAGTGCGTCTCAGACTCAGACCTCAATCTGAGTCGATATTGATTAATGAGAAATCGCTGTCTTCTTTTCCCTTGCGGTCTTGCGTCGCTGTGGCTTCATTCTCGCTCAGATCCGACAGCATGGACTGATAACTTATTTGGTTTCGATTTCTGGTCCCTCGTCGCACAGCAGCCGCCGAATTGTCGTCTTGTGACTCGTCTTCCGAGCTTACGATTTGTCTCTGGCGCTTGACGGGTTTATTGGCTTCATAAAGCAATCAGAACTACTTCCTAAATCGGGCAAAAAGAGAGCGTACCTGGTTTCAAAGTTTTCTTCCCCTTTGGCTGGGATTCTGTATCTTGACCTTGCTTTTTCCTCTTCGCTATGACAAAACTAATTTTAACGACAATGAGGAAGCAGTAGTAATGACGTACGTTGTTGTGAGATTTTGTTCGATTTACGCTTTGCTGGAGGTTTCCGTTTCTCTGCTACAGCCGATTCCAAAAGGAACACATCGTCTTCGTCTGATGGAATTTGCTTTCCGTCGACGACATTCGCTTCATTTTCATCGCTGTTATCAGTCACTTGAGCCATTGAGCTCTTCTTCGATTCTGTTTGCTTCACAGTCGGTTGATTGGCTGCACGAAGAGCGATTCGTTCTGCAAGAGAGATGCTTTCCAATTGATCCGACTTGTCAAGCGCCGATGTGCTGATACATGGAAGCTTGATTTCCTTCAAGTTTGTGGATCCTTTCTTCACAATTGATTCCTTTGCCGTAGAACTTTTGCGTTTGACTATGCGCTTTACATTTTCTTCTCCGTAATCTGGATCGTCCTCTGTCACAGCTTTCTTCCTAGACTTGGGTTTCCTCTGACGTTTCTGGTTACCAACGGTTGCAATAGACTGAGACTTGATTTTCTGACGTATTTCTTCGGTCTGATGCAAAAGCTGTTCAAGCTGCTCAAGATCTGTAAGCCATAATTCTTCAATACTTTTCGCTGCAAGACTTTTGTATTCAACCTCGCGCTCCTTCAGCTCTGCACGAAGCTTTTCAACTCGTTCCTTTGTCAAGCTCCAAATCGCCATACTCAGCAAATAATTGTATCCTTTTGCCAGCTCTGCAGTCCCGTCCTCATCATCGCTTTCCTCGCTATCTTTCTCCTGCTCCTCATTTGTTGTCTTGACTTTGGAGCTCTTGGGATGGATTGTGTCGTATCCCGAGTCAGCCAACTCCTGTAAAAGCTCGACTTTCTTGCGATTGCTAACAATAAGATCTCCACTGATTACTGCTAATATAAATTTGACTTTGTTTGCGAGCATTTGGATCTGATCCGTCAATTTGTTTAGCATTGCAGCTTTCCGTTTTCCATAGTATGCCAATCGAATACCATAGAACGCGTTGATGATAGCATGCGGGGAATCGTACTTTTGAATTCGGCCGTCCGCGTCAAAAAGATGCATATTCGAAGCACTGATTGAGGTTTCCAGCTTGAATTTCTTCACAATTCCACCAGGACTTTGTACGATTTCTTGCAGCTTTTCCGGTGTCATTGAAATTGTGAACAGTACTTTCGAATCAGTGTGATTCTCCTTGAAATCTTTGATTGTTTCATTTTCTAGCAGCGTTTCCAGAAACTGTTTATACGTCTGAGTCCATACTTTGACAGGAAGTTCTGTGATGACCAATGTGCTGTCCCCCGTGACGTGATAGATACCGCGGACGATGAATGCTTGGCTGTCTCCATCACGTGCATTCGAACGTTCCTCAATACTTCCCGTGAATCCACGGTACCACGGGACTAATGGGCGTGTTGCTTCCTCCCCTTTGATTCTCGCACGTAGATTCTCGATGAGATCCAGAGGATTATAATTTGGAATAGAACTCGACCAGCCTGTTCCGATTCCCTCACTTCCATTCACCAGCACCATCGGAATCACCGGTACATACCATTCTGGTTCGATAAGTTGCCCGTCTTCATCAAGGAAATTCAGTAAGGAATCATCATTTGGATCGAAGATCTTGTACGCAATCGACTCCAATTTGGTGAAAATGTAACGAGGGCTAGCAGCATCTTTCCCACCAAGTATCCGAGTACCGAATTGTCCATTTGGAGACAATAGATTCGTATTATTACTCCCGGTAAAGTCTTGAGCCATATTAATGATCGTTCCATGCAGACTTGCTTCTCCATGGTGATAAGACGAATGCTCTGATACATAACCGGCGAGTTGTGCCACTTTGATTTCCACCTATAATTCCAAGTGCTCAGTAAAGCATAGATGTCGTGCGATCAATCCTATTCACCTTGAGGTTGCGTTTAAAACAGCAATAGAGGACTTTGCGTTGTGATGGTTTGAATCCGTCCACCAGACAAGGAATCGATCGCATGTTGTCGGCCCTCGAGAATAGGATGAGTTCTTTGTTGACGAATCTACAACAAGAACCTTCCGGTAAATCGTCAAAATACCATCACGGTAGACGTACTCTGAGTAGGGCATGTCATCAACGTTATAATCCACATGAGTGCCGGGTGTGTATCCACGCAACCAATCCTTTCGCTCTTCGACCCGCTTTTTGGAAAATGCCATGTCAATGGAGTCGCCATCTTCTTCACCTTTATAGCTGAAATCAATTTGGTGCGTCGGTAAATCGGAAAAATATTCTTTCGCTTCCTCTGTTGTGCTTGTCCCGAGACCTTTGTAATACTTGATCCTCCATCCTTGACCGTTATTGGTGACCAGCCTCCATGCTTCATACTCTGGCATTGTGTAAAACACCTTCTTCATTCTTCCTTTTGCGCATTTGACAATTGGAGTGATAAATTCGTGCATAAAACCTTCGATTTGAAGTAATGATGGCCAGAAATGATGGATGAAATTGATCACAAGACCTTTAATGTGACTTCCATCGTGATCTTGATCAGCCATAATCATCAAATGCCCATAGCGTAGCGATTTTGTTGACTGGTAAACTTGACCGTATTTGAGCCCAAGAATCTTTACGATATTTTGTATCTCTTCATTTTTAAGAATTTGAGAATGGCTTGCCTCACGAACGTTCAGGAGCTTTCCTTTCAGCGGGAACACACCGTAGTAATCTCTTCCTACTACTGAAAGTCCCCCAATCGTCAGACTTTTTGCGGAGTCTCCTTCTGTTAGAATCAAAGTACAATTCTTTCCCTCGGCTGTTCCAGCGTAATTCGCATCATCCAATTTCGTAATCCCGGTCAATTTCGACCGATTGCCGCCTTTCCCGCCTTTTCTTTGAAGTTCCGCAGTTTGTTTGAACTTTGCAAACGATAAAACACGCTCTACGATACCACTTTTTTCAATTTGCTTCAGAAACTTGTCGCTCAGGGTATGTGCGGACCCGAAGCTTGCAGGACGCGTTGTAAGGGTTTCTTTGGTCTGTAGCACGTCAATGACGTTGTCAGTACAATGAAATAGACGGATCAAACACTCACTTGAGAATCAAACGACGGATTATCGATCAGAGCGCTGACATAAATTGTCATCATATTCTTGATATAATTTGGCTTGACGGGTTCTCCCTTGTTCCGTTTCTTGACTGTTGCCACGAGCTTGTTTACAACTTGATCGGCAACATACGTTACGTGCTGCCCTCCTCTGGTTGTGCATATTCCATTCACAAAACTTATTTGCTGGAAGCCATCGTCACTTGGTCCGAATCCAACTTGCCATCTTTCCGTCGGTTTGTCGAATATCACGTCCTCTTTCGCACTATCACTCGTATACAGGCTAATGTAATCAGGAAATGACTTGCAGGTTATCTTCTCTTCATTCAAGTATACTTGTAACGATTTGTCTGTGATTCCTGCAATGTCGAACACTCTTTTTTTGAACAAAGAGACAATATCATCATCGAGTCGATCCAATTTGAAGCGTTTGAGGTCTGGACGGAATGTGATGCAGGTGAAATCTTGCTTGTTATAGTTTGTAATCGATGGTGCTTCTTTCTGACTCATATTATCTGAGAAGACTTGTTTATAACGCTTCCTGACGTTCTTGTCTGCAGTCTCGACGACAAATCGAGTTGAGAAAATGTTTGCGAGCTTAGCTCCATATCCATTTCTTCCTCCGGTGGTCTTTTTCTTCTTGTCGTCAAAATTGCTTCCCGTCAACAAATGACCAAAAATCAGCTCTGGAACGTAGACATGATGTTCCTTGTGCTGGACCACAGGAATACCTTTTCCATTGTTCCATACCGATACTTCTCCAACTACAGGATCGATTGTGACTCGGACTGTATTCATTGATGGATCGCGTTGCTTGTTATCGCACGCATTCACAATGATTTCATCGAAAATCTTGTACAAGCCAGGCACATATGTAATTTTTTTGTATTGCATTTTTGAGGACTCTTCATCATAAATCCACATGTTTTGTGTCACTGGGTCAATAGATCCGACTATGGATTGGTATAGGTGAGTCGGAGAGATCAAGGAGAAAATCAGAGGTGCAAAACGCACCGTATGTATCTGGCCGTAAGAGTATGTGTTGCAACTGAGTTTTCTTCTGATAGATTTGCTCGATAGTTTGTTTCTTGGATGAGGTTTTTCTTTCTGGATACTCTGAGCCGTCGTCATCATCCGATTCTGCGGATGATTCTTGAGAAGAATCTTTGTTGTTGTTTGTGATTTGCTTTAACGGTTTTCGGGCGCGTGGTTTCGACTTTTTCATCTCTTTTGATGCCTTCGCTTTGACTTTCGTTCGTGCTAGTGAGAACTCTTCATCGTCAGAGCTCATTCCGCTTCGTAGTAAACGTCCAAATGATTCAAGTTTCTTTTTATTCCGCGCCAAAAACTGACTTGTTAAAAGTTCAATTGAATTGTGGTGCCTATGATTTGAATTTGAATTTGAATTGATATCGATGCAGACCTGCTTTATGTTACGCACCAAAGTTCAGGATTAATCAGTATTACATATAAAACCTCATTGATCCATGAAAGATAAGGTAGAAAGTCAAATGTTATCCTTGTCAAAGTAGTGGCTTAGCTGCTCCAACTATCTCTTTAACGCTGTGCTTGCAAGATCATTACTTACTCGGTTAAAAATCGCTCTACTTGATCTGTTTTCATAGAAAGACAAACGCTTTACTGACCTCTCAATTGTGATACACAAACGGAACTTCAAAAAAAGCGTCAATGTGCATAGTTTCGGTACCGCCATTACCGTTTGGCAAAGCTCGCTGAACACAATTATAGGAAACATAAATAATTTTGTTTTCCCATTTGTAGAGCATATGCATGGCTGTGTAGCATCGTATCCGGGTGAGAGCGATGCTATAACTGTGTTGAGCTCATTGTGCCCGCTGTGAAGTCGTCGCAGCCAAAGAATTGCATCGAATGTGGAGTTGAGAAGACAGAATGCTGCTGTAAACCAACAACGCGACTACATACTCTGCCCGTAGTCTCCGTTATTTTATCAATGATTTTTCTGAGAAATACGAAGGCATGTAGACATCAATCCTGAGCATTCTGACAACTCTTCAAACAGTGCTCATCGCTGCGAATTTATTGACATCGTGATCGCGCAAGCAAATACTTTCCATCAATTGTATTGGATTCCTGTAGGGGAGACTTCAATTTCATTTAGCTCAATTCAGAAAATAATTTGCATTTAAGACACGATTCAACTTCAACTTCAACTTGAAGACATCAAACATTCCCTCTTAAAAATGCAAACTTTACCTTCCAGCGCTCCAAACGCAATGATTAGCACATGCTACACCCGGCAAATAATTACATCGACGCCAAAAGCTAATAGTCACATCACCGCTGCATTATTCGATGCCGCAACAGCTGCGCGGTGTAAAAAGTGTGATCAGAGGAAGTGAATATGACAAATACTAACGAAAAATCCAAAGTCCTACTTCCATTACAAATGCTGCTAAAGCGGAACCATAAAAAAGCAATATCAAAAATGCAGGAAATCCTGCGTATATCAACTATGCAACATGTCTCAAGTGATCTGCTCGTTTCCTATCAATTGGTGACTCTATCGCTTCATATGGAGCATTTCCTGCTGGAGTGTAACGTGATGAAAGCTGCCGCCGGGAACGAAGAATCGATTGTGTGCGGGAGGCTCTCGAACAAGATGAATGTATACGTCCATCAAACTCTCCTTGATCGGAAGATTTCGCAGCCAGTTGTTTACGTGCCGCTTTTTCCGATTTGAGCTCAATTGCGCCAGTTTTGGAGCTCGCACAGAATGAGAACAAGATACCACTTGCAATGCAACACAACGCGGCAAACGCGAAATGACTCACCGCAAACGAAGGCGTCAACGCAAAAATGACAGCTTGGACCATATAGTAAAAAATGAACGAGCCAGCAATGCATCGGGATTGAGAATACAGTGGAAAGATTTCAACGGCCGTCAACCATGCCACAGACGTTAAGCTCAATGAGGAGCTCGCAAATAGGAGTAGTAATATGACGGTCAGCAGGACGGATTCTTCATGCTTCAAAACAACTAATGCGCCACATATTAGGGATAAAAGCGATGTGAAAGGTAAAATATCCTTCAAAATTGTTTTTCGTCGGACATTGTCCACTGACATGAGACTGAGTAAGACGCCTGCAAAGTTCATCGCTCCAAAGTATAACATCCACATGGAACCCTTTTTGCCAGGACTATCTCTGAAAGTTTTGATCTTTTCTCGTTTCAGCAGTGCGTTGGAGGTCAAAAGTGCATACATGGCTTGTAATAACAGCACCAGTGCGATTCGGAAGAGCGAGTTTCGTGGTGTAGGAACGCCCGCTTTACGTGATATATCAGAAGTATCTGTTGATCCAAAAGCTTCCGCCAATTCTTGTAATTCCTCATTCACGTCATGTCGCTGCCGCAAACGTACCAATGTGGCTTCAGCTATCTTACTATCTCGATGGCGATACAGCCAAACTGGGGACTCGGGAATTAATATGATCACTACAATGAGCAGCAGGAGCAGCGGAAGCGCATACAAGAACTGATACTGCCAAGATCGAAGTGGTTTGTTTGCCCAATTACGGCCCAACGACGTGGAGTTGATTCCGTGCAGTATTCCAGATTCGATCATGTACCCTAAAGCGGATCCCATCATGAAAAGCACAATACCTTTCCCTTTCCAGCCTTGCAAAGACATCTCAAAATTAAGCAGAATTGCGTTGATGGAAAGCATAGCTATTCCCGCCGCTACGATGCATACGCCTATTATAATCATCATTTCAGATTCCACAAAGACGAGCACGGAACCACCACAAGTGAGAAGGATGGACGCAATTGTTCCCATCCGACGACCAAGCACATGTCCAACTAAGACCCCGACACCAACGCCCACACCACCAGCTAGAGCCGCATATACACTCAGCCTTTTGAAATCGAAATGACCATTCAGCCTTTCGTTCACAAAGTACAAAAACGATTCATTCACGAATCGATATTCTGATCCGTTCACATATCCAAGAGAATACACCAACGCTGTGTACCAGCCATGCGGGATCCCTGCAAAGAGTCCAATCACCAGACTGATAGAAGCCGCGACTTCACTCCCAGTGCTCAGAGCTCGCGAAAATCCTCCATTGTACATCATACGCGTTTGTATTGTTCGGACAAAAGGAACGGCTGAGAGGACAAGCAGAGGAACGACCAGAAACACGCCAACAACCATATCGTAAAAGAAACCGAGCGAAGAAACCAGCCCAAATCGACCCGTCCGAATACCAAACACCCCGTGCAAAATTAAGCAGTATTGAAGCACACCATACATTCCAATGAGAAGCCCGAGTGAAAATGACATGGATTGGTGCCATGACCAATTTTGAGATAAACCGATGGCAAACGGAGCGGCCACTGTACCACCTATGACGATCAGCATGTACATCACCCCGCGTACGACAACCAGTTTATTTCGACACATTAGCCGTCCAATAAGAATACCACCAAGCCAGAGAATAAATGGATATACCAATACCGCCGCAAACAACAGGAGAAGCTTCTCGACTTTGAATTCAAATACGAACACATAGTACGCACAAAATGGATGTCGAAGTTCTCTCAAAGCGTATACGAGACGAGAGCACCAGCCCATATCTTGAGATAAATCCACCTCATAATGCCAGAAATCCAGCCAAGCTTCCCGACAAGGCTTTAATGGTCCCCCTTCCGCATTCGACAGCATCATACGCGAGGCGGAATCTTCCTCTTCGTCATCTTCTGGGTACGACATCATCCATTGCATCCAATTTGATATATCAACAGTCGATTTGGAAATATCGAATCCATCCGTATTGAAGAGGAACGGAGCAAGCAACCAACAAATTCCCAAAAGCCACACAGCAAAAGAAGCAATCCCATAGTCCTGGCCTTTACTTCCGTAAGAATGCAACAACGTCACATTTTCCGGAATTCTAGGATTGTCGACATCACACTCGGATCGACTAATCCGCATGTTTAAACAATATGCCTGCAATGCATCTTTTCCGATAGCAAAGCTGCCGTAAATTCCAAAGAGAATCATCAATCCCATCAATTCGACCGCTTTACGATAATGAGAAGCCGCGTATTCCTTGAAGAATGCTACCAAAGTTTCTCGTACGATTGCAAATCCACGACCAGTTCCACGATACTTGGAGCCCCCACGCATGATTGCAACATCGAAGTAATGAGCTTTTGTTCCGGTTTCAAAGATATAAAACACTGGTCCAAGTGTGAGAATCAATTCAAGAAATTGAAGCATCGCTTGACGCCAACCGAATTCTACAAACAACGTGGCTACCAATGGAATGGTCATCAGCATTCCAAATTGAAAAATGAATTGTGTGTTGAGCACAGCAGCGAGATCGTCCAAGCTCTTCGTTTTGGTGATGACACCTTCCTGGATATCGGAGAATAAGGACACATACAATTTCGAATATGCGTAGCAAAACACACACAATACAGTCAACGCATTGCAAATGTAAAAGCCCATGTGTCCATAAAACATCGAATTCAAACGAAAGAAATCCAGTCCACGTCCCATACGATACGCTTCTCGACTCAGTGAAGATTCAGCACTTCCATTCGACAATTTGGCTTCAAAAGCATTTATTTGACTCAAAGTCACGTCTCGTCCTTTACCACACTGCATGAACTCAACATGAGTCACATTACCGCCACGTAAAGCCGTATTGTATCCACTAAAGACGTCTTCCGACAGATTGATACCCAAACTCGCTTTGGATACACCACCATTCGACATGATAAACGCCTTATCAAAAACATCCGGATGGCCATAATGCATTCGACTTTTCAGCGGGCTGGCTAAGACTCTCTGCGTGAGACTTACAAAGACAAGCTCTTGGAGTGTCATAAATTGCGCCAAACTGGAAGCTCGACCGGTAAAAATATGCTCTTTCATCCCTAGAATCGTGGTCTCTTCTTTATCGGCAGTAGCCAGAAAATTGGGGATTTTCAATGCTTCTTCGAAATAGTGTTCTTGATTCATATCGATCGTTTGGACGTACTCGCCACGTGTGAAGGCCAGAGCAATATTTTGGTTTTCCGGCTTCCCTTCTCCAATAATTGGATTACCAGGCAAAGCGTACCGATACACTTCGACAATTTCGTCTCCATCCGATTTGACCAAGACACAATCGTACCGCAAAGCGCCATTTTCCGACGCGATCGTGTCGACATAACTCACACGCCAGTTGGGGTACTTTCGCATCAACAGATCGATATCGTGGGCGCGTGGATCACCGCTTGCGAGTTGTTTAGAGTACAGCTGACAACTGGTGACATATGTGAACTTAAGCCCAGCAATGCACTCCATTTGTTTGATCTTATCGACATGAGAAAGTGCCATATCGGAGCCAATTTCAAGCCAGCGAAGCATCTTCAACGCATCTTCGTACATCATGATTCCATGAACAGTACGAGCCAATGTCTGCCCTCGCATAGATGCCCACAAGCGTAATTGCGTCGGCGTTTCGGACAATGCTTCTTCGATAGAATGTGCGCCTACACGCTCCAAAAAATTTCCCCATTCATCGCTATGAAATGTGATCAAATACTTGAGAATACTCAGATTCCGATCTTTGTGCTCGACTTTCTGAAACAAAGGATTCGCAATCACACGTCCATTCAACTCCTCGATCGAGTACAAGACAGGCTCATTGTAATACGGCGTCACGACGGAGAACGAGTACATGGATGCGATCGAAGGGACCGATGGGATGTCCATACAAAGCGAATTGAGAAAAAAGCTCATCCGACGTTGTGCCTCCAAACAACGCGGCAACGCATCTGCAGCATCCAGCGTCAGAAGGAAAAAGAGTCGAGTCGACCACGAAATCACATCTTCACTCGATAACGACGCTGATGGTGGCTTGGAATTAAGCGTATGATCCATTGCTTGAGCGTCTCCATCTATCAGCATACAAATCAATTGTTCTTTTTGATACGATACATCTGGTGTCACCATCGCAAAAACCGACCGACGCAATGTATCAATCACATTTTGCTGTACGAACAATTCTTCCATGCTCTTCAACAAATCATCGACACTCGATATCATCATCAAAACGTCTTCATTTGGAAGCGTATACATGGTTCCGGGAGTAGCATTTTGCTCACCACCACGTGTGCTCAATCCAAGACCATTCGAGCAGCTGACCAGAGTCGGTTCCGGGAGATCAAGAAAGTTGGACAGCAGTTTCACCATACATTCGGCTACGCGAGGCAAAGCTGTCAAGTTGATGACGCCTTCGACTCTTCCATGCGCAAGTATTTCCTGAAACATGAGTGAAATGCGTTCATCACGTTCACCGAGACAAGACCGAAGCACTTGCAATGAGATTCCGATACAATTACGCGCACAATCCCACAAATCTTTCTCTTTAAGATACTTTCGAAGCTTTCCATCATCCCATCCTTTATGTCCAGCCTCAACTGCCACACTTAGCGCCTGTTGAGCCTTCCCAGCGAGCAGAAACACAGGATCTTCAATGACTCCATTATCGCAAATTTGGTACTGCAGAATCGCAGTCTCGCGATCATCCAACAAATCTGAAAGACGAAAGCTGCTCACAATCTCATTCCAGACGACACCAAAGCGCAAACGGACGTCTGTGGGAGGAATTCCTGTGGCATTATTACTTCCAAAATCTGTCACATCTTGTTTTTTCGCGGCATTGGACACGATTTTCGCATCGAATAGAGTTGGAGCGTTTCGCAATCGTTCGAGAAATTCTATTCGACGAGAGCTGTGGCCGATCTTTAGACGAATGCCAATGAATGCGCCTACTAATGACTGCAGAATCGCGAGCCAAATTTGGGAATCGTACACATAAACTAGGATTGTAGGCACCCACATTGCAATGATAAATAAGAGATTATGATTGGATTGAATGAGTCCTGAATTTGTGGATGATACGTTAATTTGATATATCTCCACACTCGGTCCAATTAGCGGTTTGATCATGAGCTGAAGATTGAATGCGAATTTGGCGATGAATAAAACGGTCCAAAAGATACCGTATTTCATAAAGGAGGATGAGGGCTGCTTCATTTGCGATACGCGTCCAATATACTGCTGGTGGGTACCATCCAAAGCCATAAAAAGCTGATTTTTATCGAATAATGATCGATTTCCACCCAGCATGCGATACGCACCAAGCACCACCACAGGCAATAAGTATATCGCAATGAAAATGACTGACATGTCCAAATATGTACTGGAACCAAGCATTTTCTCATACGGAGCGGCATTGATGGCACCAAATAATCCGAAAAAGATTGTATGCCACACTAATCGACCGAACAGAGCGACAACGTAAGTGGAGTGAGCGAAAATTGCAATTCCACCCATCCAGACTTCCAGAACGACTTTGAGCGCCAACAGACCTGATACACTGATTAATATAGAGGAAAACGCATGCTTTCGTATCTCGCCGTACTCGCTTTCGAAAAAATTTGCATAGAAATGCAATCCATCGTATAAATCGGGGTCTGTACGATACGCGATGAATGCTACCACTATTAAGGTGTGCAGCATCACAAACAGGAAGAAATATATCCTGAAAAATGCTAAAAAAGGATTCCAAAAACTTCGACGTTCTTTGTACGTTTTCAGCTCTTGCGAAGTCATCATTTCAGCGACTTGATCCAGCCGCAGTTGTAAACAGCCGGTCGACCAAAAGAACTCATTCACGTCGTCATAATTGCTAATATTCTTGTAATCACATGTCTTTTTTGAGTTGACGTTGGAATTTTCACGCATCCGGGCAACAATATCATAGATTGGCTTCACAGTAAGTTGAAGAAAAGAGCCTGGAGCAACATCATCCACTGCATTCAATTGCAATAATTGTGGCGCTAATTGATGGTAGATGTAGCACAAACATTCGGGCATGAACCTCAAATTAGCAGCTTCACCCCAAATTAGGAGATATAGCACAATCTGTGATTCCGCAAGTTCGACCGAGCGAAAAGCGTCCACTAAGTGCGGCTCGGTACTTAGAAACTCGCACCAACGTCGGTAGTTGTGGAAGAATTTGGAGTGCATCCGACTGATTGGAGAACTTTCACCTTGGTTACGTTCACCTAAATTACGTACCCAACACTGATAATGTTCTTTTTGATTACGCACACTTCCATCCTGAAATCCGAATTTCCTCTGTAATATCTCAAAAATATCAGATTGTATGAATGTTTGGCACGATTTCTTTACTTGACTGCCGGGCTCTAACGGAACCTCCAGATTTTGGTAATTGGATACAGCTCTACGACGTTGATCCGGATAGTGGTACGGTTGTGCGGAGACATACTCGGATGTCTTTTGCATTTTTTTAAAAAGTGGTTTGAGCTCACAGCTCCTCCGTACTCAGTCGTGGCTTCTGCAAAGGAAAATACAGTTACAACAAGCACCAGAAAGAAATATTCGATGATACGCTTGCGCTATGTAATTGTTATAGTAAGTAGGTTCCGGATTGATGGCGATTTATAGGAAAAGCCCAATTCAATTCGGTAAAAAAAGTGGAAAGTGCAAAGTAGGGTAGGGGGTACATGGTAGTCATGAAAAGGTATAAATCTGATTCATTCCTAGCGACTGAAAGGTATAGAGTGCATAATGAGAATGTTGTTAACGTTAATAACATAACAAGACGTACTGGCTGGACTTAATCCGACCGAACTTCTTCCTATGTACCAAAGTATGCAGAGTGCGAGGTGCCCATGTATCACTCACTTCACGTTTGCGTGATTTTTCCAAAATTCAACTGATTTAATGTACTGGTTCCGATTTAAGGGAACACCGGAGCCGCCTTCCTCTTTTCCTAGAGCATTCCGCATCATTGTGATTGGTGTCATGGGTAATTCGTAATCCACATTCTGAGCTTTGATAGAGATAATTCCCCACGGAGCTTCATTTTGCGTCTGATCCATTGCTGTGCCAGTCGCTTTGTTCTCGTTTTGTATCTGATCTCGATTGTACAAAATTATGTCAAGATACTTTGCCATGGATGGAGTCACACTATGTGATGGAAACCAGCGCACTAGTCTGTGCAAAAGATAAGAACAAGCAGGTAATGAATAGTTACCACGCACGTACACTGGCAATTCGTGTGCTGCTCGTGCTTCATAATCGGACATCAGTAAATGAGCATTGGCTTGTGTGATTTTGACCGTATTTGTGCGCGTGTCCGTAAAATTTTCCACAAAAAGATGCTTGCAAAATGGCGCATACCTAGCTTCGAATGAGAACGCTTTTTGCCGGCAAATGATACGACAGTGTGTACCCATCAATGAGTTTCTTGTTATGCTGCACATAAATTTCATTAATGCGCTTTTCAAATTCCTTTTTGTCGAAATTAATCCGTGTGCCGTTGTACTTGGGATCATCAAACTGTCGAAAGCAAAACGGGTCTGAACAACATTCTGTTAGCCTTACATGTGTAATTATTGCATGAACTAGTACCTAGCACAAGGTCGTGTTTAACCTCGGTCTCCTCCAATTTTTCAGTCGAGATTGCAGCATCATCAACTTTGCCTGTCATATTCGCAATCATATTCCGTAATCCTCTGACGATTATGAGTTGATTATTTCGTCCAAAATTGGATGATTGATCGCCAACAGTTGAAGAAATGACTCTTGTGGAAGGTAGCGTCGACTCTAAGACACAACGCAGCATTCCTTTTTTCAAAAATCGCTGGAAATAAAAACCGAAATGTCATGTGACAATTGTGAGGGAACTCAATTTTTTTCCCGAGGTCACACACAGTACCTTATAGAACCAAGATCAAATGACAGTGAAAGCCAATCAACGCAAACCCTCTATTACTGGACCTCTACCTACATTGAAGGATCTAGTATTTCGCACGCTTCCTTATTTTGGGTACGATGACAAAGAACCGAGTGCTACTTGTTTTCTGATACAATCCAATTGCTTGAGTTGGGCATCCATACTATTTTGCAGCTTAACCTGTTTAGGAATTGTTGGTGAGATGGATTGCATCCTAGAGAAAAAAGAAATCAACCTGTTGTTCCATGAGATGCTCTAGCCTTTGCATTATGTCCAATTGATTTGACATACACCCATCTTCCGTCGAAAAGCTTTTTGAGCAGTTGTCCATGTCCTTTCGCGGCTGAGAGAAGCTTGATTGACTGTCGACTGAACTTTGGCGTTTCTCGAGCATCAGCTCGATAAAGCCTGTACCGATGATGGCACCTGGTAGTGCAAATAAGATCATTCCCCAAAGGGACAGCATGCTTGCAAATGTGCGCCCTGAACTCGTGATTGGCACGATATCACCGTAGCCCAAAGACGTGATGGTTTCGATAGACCACCATGCGCATCGACCAACACTCGTGAATACGGTTGGTTGCGCTTCGTTTTCGAGAAAGAAAATCACGGTTGATGATAATAACACGACTACAGTCGTAAGATACGTTATTATGAAGAGTTCTTCACTTTTTCGACTGAAAATGATCCTGAGATTCTGCATTGCGTTATAGTAACGCTCAAGTCGCAAGAAAGAGAGTACACGGAGTAGTCGCAGCCCACGGAGCGAGGTTATGCCACGATACGTTGGATGCATTTCAATCTGCCTGCAGGTGTCATCTCAGCACATCGCGCATGAGTAGAGAAAAATCGTACATGTGATTGAACCCAATTTCCATGTAGAAAGGTAGCAGGGACGCAAGGTCGATGAGGGACATGGGTTTGATCATCCACTTGATTCTGTGTCACAAAACGATTACGCAAATCGCAATGGTACGAGCAACATTGAAAGACCTTCCAAAAAGCGTGTTGTGATATCGTTTGTCTTCAACACACGACCATACTCGTAGAAAATAGTCCAGTGTGAAGATGGTTGTGGACACGAGCAGGAACATTCGATACCCATTTGATAAGATTGCTGCAGTAGAATCTATAAGTACAGTGTCCATGAAGCGCAACTGTAACAAACATGAATTTTCCGATCTTTTAGTAACTGAAGTGTCAGCGATTGCCAGGACGACATTCACAAATATCAATGATAAGATGCTAAGTTCCATTACGTAAGAAAACTGCTGTAGGCGTGTGGCAGGAGACTTGTTTACGGGTCGATATCTCAACACAGTGTAGATGTCATGTCGAAGAGAACAATATGACAAAGAAGAGCTTCTGCTGAAAAGCAATCGAGACTTTTCGGTACCACAGAAGTCTCCCATTAGCTCCAGATCTGTCACCTAAAAATACCACCGACTCGTCCTAACGCATAAATCGATGACGGCAAATGAAAATATAAATGGGTTTTCACGTTACATCTTAGTGGTGACTCGACTCGACACATGCACTACAATTACATGAAGTCTATGGTCGGACAAATAAATGTTTTTTTCGGATATTGTACACTTTTTGCATATTCAGCCAATCATTCCTTCAGAACTTGCAATTGTTGCAATAATTGTACCAACTCGTCCGCGGGCGGTCGTCGATCCGGATTCGCATCGAGACAACGCATTGCCAATAATCGAACTTTCTGTGGGCACGCGCGGCTGAAAGTGGGACGTAGTCCAAGTTGTGCAACCGCACGAGCAATTTTGACAGGCGTCACTCTTCTACCCGCTCCGTCTTTATGGTCGGAATAAGGAAGATGGTGTGTATCGAGTTCGGACATGACGACCCCGAACGAGTAGATATCCGCTTTTTCCGTATACTTTCTGCCTAACAAAACTTCTGGTGCTATCCAATACACTGTACCGACTCCCGCGGTCATTGTTTCTTCCAGCTCGCGTTCTCGACTAATCCCAAAATCACTCAACTTGGCACGGAATTGATGATCCAGTAAAACATTTTTCGATTTGAGATCGCGGTGGATAACTTTGGGCTGTAAGGAATGCAAATACGACAAAGCTTCTGCGATATCTTCTGCTAGATACAGTTTCTGGTCGTACCAGCGCAGTTGACCTTGCTTCTTTTTCAGATGATCGAAAAGATCCCCACGCGGCATGTACTCGGTCACCGCACATAGATCTTGAACATTAATCCAGGATAACCCGACAAACTCCACGATTTTGGGATGAGAAAACGAAGCCATCAGTTTGATTTCCGCTGCGAAACATTCGATTTCCTTCTCGTCATTTTTCCTCTCTGCGAGCATTCGTTTGACCGCTACTTGACGATCTTCTAGCTGCGCCAACCATACTTCCCCAAATGCTCCCTTTGATACAACACGAGTAAAATATAATGAGGAATACGGAATGTACCGTTGTTGAATTGTACTATCTTGCTGAAAATCCCCAAGCACGCGTGTAGCGAAATCGGCCGTTTGCACTGTGTCTTGATCGTGTGAGTTTGAGGACGCAATAAATGATAAATCAATCGGCTTAGAAAGATCAGCTGGGATTGAGACTTTAGAATCCGAATTTTGTGATGATTTATCCAGTTCTGTTCCGAGACGTAGTTGTCGATATGGGGTGTTACTGACGGACGGAGCAATGAGATGGTGGTAATTAACGGCTTCCCGTGGTGATCGATGACGTAATCTTTTGTCACGACGACACCACCAGAAACAACCCATAATGAGTACAAGTATAAGAAACACAGCCAGACCCACGACCAAATAAACGATTGTAGATCCCGAGGAAGCACGCTCACTTAAACTTCGATCCATTCTTGGGTTTCTGTACTATACGGTTTGGGACTGGTCGAAGTTGGCTTCTTAATGAAATGTATCAAACCCGAAAGGTTTTGGTTTCAGAAAAATATAGTTCTCTTTATCATTACTCACTATACCTTTTCTCATAAATTTTATACACTCCACCAGCCATTGTGGATAGGACCAGACGTAAAAATACTATGTATAAGCGAGCTACACTCTTAATAACGCTTCCAAAACAGCTACATACTTGAGTTTGTCTCGTTGACTAGATCTGTCGCAAGATCAGCAAACTTTTGCTGCGGAAAAAAGGTTGATAGAAGCTTGTAATTTCAAAAGTAATAACTTACCCGAAGATTTCTGATAGCTTCATTTAGCTCATTCGCATTTACTGTTTCCGCTTCAGAAAAATTACATTAGTGTACTTTAAAATGTTGACAGTCCTTACCGATTTGCAGCGTTTTCGTGTCACGAGATTCCAAATGTTGCTCGTAAAACAACACTTCCAATTTGTGTAAGTGTCGTCTCAAGGTCGCAACATCGCGTCCGAATCCTTCCATTTCCATTCTCCGCCGAGTTTCCAGCGAGCGGTAGCGATTCCGAAGGGATCGAAGACGCGCTTGTAAATCTTCCGTACGCTGACGATAGGTATCTTGCATCGAGCCAATCTGATCTTTCAATCCACTAATTTCACGCTCACGAGTCTGCAATTGCTTTTGTTGAATCTTCTCTTTATCTCGGTCGTGGATAGATTCCTTTCTACTTGTCAAGCTTGATAATTCATTCTCTTGATGTTCCAGCAATCGGTATCGTTCCTGTAGTGAAGAGAGCTCTTCTAACACCAGCCGCTCGTTCTCTTGTGAATTGTGACGTAATACCAAGTATTCTGCTGTAGTCTGGTGAAGTATACGATTTGTTTTATCCAATTCTTTCTCCAACTGCCGATTTCGTTGAATAGCCTCATCACACTTTTGAGTTTGCTTGTTTCTGATCATAGAAAGTTGTGCTGTGAGCATCTGATACAAAAAGAAGTGAGTACTGATGCTCCTTTCACCGATAAAGAGTGCTCAAAGCACCTGAATACGTTCTTCGGCATTTTTTTCCCGCATTGCATAGTCTTCTTTCACAATGTTCATCTTCTTTTGCGCAAGAGCGAGTTCTTGGGTCAGATTTTCAATTTTCAATGAATCTTGCTAAAGAGAGATCGCATCATCAAAGAGCGTTCCCTCGTAACAAAATAGTAATTACCGATTGCGTTTTTGTATCGGCTATCGATTTTCTGTGCACATCGGAGATTGTTTGATTCGTTGATTTATCGGAGATTGCTTTTCTCTTCTGATTTGTAGTTTTTGTCCTCGCGGCGACCGATCCTATGTACATGGTTGAAGGATACGCATATATCTGAGGTATCATAGCTGCATCATCCACAGTTTTGGGGCTCTAAAATTATACTTGCTTGAACGAGGAAGCAAAATATTCCTTCAGTGGCTTACCTCATCTAAGATTGGCTCTGATATTGTCAGTAAGCGCTCAATTTTATCCCGATCCACCTTTTCCTGACTTCGCAGAATTTCATTCTCTGTTTGTATTACTTGTATATGGCTCTTTTGCTTGTATAAATCTTGTTCAAGAGAGGTAAGGCTTTTCTCGAGACGCTCAATCTAATGAAAGCAGCACAGGTCTAAGAGTTGTCAGTGTAGTTACACGAACGTACAAGTAGAATTGATCACCTCTTTGTCTCTAGCTCGAAGTGTCCATTTTAGTCGATGACTTTGTTCCTTGGAAATCTATAATTCCTGTCAGCTTCCATATTGAATGTTGATGGAATGTCGTACCTCAATCCTAGCTATATGTTGCATGAAAGTCTCGCGTTCATGATGAAATTGAGTACAGCGCTGCCGGTAGTATTCGAGCAGTGTTCCATTCTTATCCGTATCATCAGTTTTTGTATTGGCATATTCAATTTCACCGATGCTTTTTGATGAATACGGACGGGCTCCTGTAAACGTCAATAGGCCATCCGCGTCAATCTTTTCCGACGCCATGTCTGAACATTCAAATATCATCGATGTTACGCTAAGGTGGCACAACCACAGGCGATTCATGTATACCGAATGTAGCTGCTTGAAAAAAACATAGCTATCATGTGTCGATTACGTTTTGTATCGAATGTAATGTTTGACACGTCGAATCTTGTCACCCATTCCCTCCTTGCCTTTCCAGGTTATACGCCACGTGATTCGCCAGTCTGTCTCTGACTCAGCGGTACTATTGGTCGGTTCTGAATTCTGATTGATAGAAATTCCACCGCATTCAAACAAAATTATAAATTCATAGGTCATTTTTCTATTGAGCAAGCTCAAAATGGACAATTTTCGCGTTATAGTGAATCGAGCTGGCAATACACTTTTTGTTGTCGGTTCGAGTGCTGCGGTAATCGGAAAGGAGAAAGGACTGCAAGCTTTTCATGCGGCGTCTGGAGCTGCCGCCATAGGGAGAGAAAAAGTGAAAAGCACGAATGCATTTCAGACAGCGTGTAATGCCGCTGCTGTTGGAAAGGAGAAGGCTAGCGCAACAGCAACCGTTGGGAAAACTAAAGCTTCATCCGCTTATACGCTACTCAAAAGTCGTTTACAACGGCGTAGTTCAGACCCAACGTGCGAGTCGAATCCAGCGGTGGTATCTGGATCAAAGGAGTTCTATAAGTACGAAATGACCGAAGAGGAGCGTCGAAAGAAAAGAGCAGAATCGAAAAGAAGAGCAGCAAAGAACGGGACCTCAAGTAGTAGTAGTCGTCGCAAGGAGCGTCGAAGTCAGACATCAGAGCGCTCGAAAAGCACTCTCAATGGCGAATTCTCAGACAAAGAGCATATTAGAAAACTCCGATCCAAGTCAACAGTCTCAAGTCATCCGGAGCATACAAAAGAACGACGTAAAACGAACCGGGACGGAAGCGATCGAACCAACTCGCGCTCGAAAACGACCCGTGAAATGAACCTATAGAGGGGCTTCCAATGTTGGTGAAATCAAGTTATGCAATATTGGTTATTTGAAATGCTTCCCCGCTCGACTTCATTTACATTGCAAAAGTATTAGAAAACAGTAAATTACGTGTTATTAAATAAAGAGGAAGAATCCATTCAAACTTCTAGGACCCCTGACGTGTGTTCCAAGTAATTTTACCTCAATTAGGCTTTCTTTATCTAGTTTGCAGGTGTCTAGAGCTGACAAACAGCTCAGCAATCCGCACCCGCATTCGTTTGCAAGAGCGAGTGCTCATTCTTTCTTTTCAAATGTCTCAAAAGCGTTTCTCATTCTACCTTCGGCTCACCCGTCGAGTTATTATGTAAAGCTGTGAGAGTAGAATATGAGCCGTAATCACAATATTACTTGCACGCTAAACAAACGGTCACGTACATCAGCATCAGCAGTACAATCAAGTTGAAAATATATAATACCGTCAACTCATCGATCTCCTCCAAACCTTTTTAATCTATGTCGCTATATGCGCTAATCGATTTGTTCTTTTTCGCTACGCAATACCATTCAGTCGTTGGACATCGAACAATATAGGGTGTTGTTTTAGGAGATGCGCATAGAGACGCCTCTTCAAAACTTGATAAAGATCGATTCAAAATCCACATATCCTCTTCCTTCAGCCTTGAAAGTAATTGGCCTCAGTTATATGGTATTGTATCTATCTTGCTAGTCTCTCGATTAAATCGTTCTACTCAGCCTTGAATATTGGTAAGTCTTCTACTACTCCGAACGGTAAAAACAGACTACGCTTAGTATGAGTTTCCTCAGTTTGATCAGCCTCTCTTCCCACCAGCACGGTACCAAATGTTCATCATGATGCAGCTTGTCGCATTACTGAGTCGTGTTGGCATTATAAGATTTATCGGCGAGAATGCTGTCGATACTCTTTTTGAGGACATTTTGCAGCTGATTGCTCGTATCCTTGCAAAACTCCGCTTCAGGCTTTTTATCCCATTGTGCTTTCTTTTCTACTCCGCGTAGCTCGTTGGATACTCACCTCTTCTATCAGATATCCATGATAATAATGCCGTGTAAGATCAGGAAATCTTCCCGAACTAGTGGCAAACACTTTGCCATACATTGAATGTCATGAGGATTCTTGATTCATAGCGTTTCCTTTCTGCATGTTCATCGTGCACGAATCTAAACACTCACTTGGTTGCCCGCCGCCTTCGTGTCTTTTTTTTTCGTAGAATCACTAAGAGCGTTAAATTTTCCTTGGGATAGATTTGCCAGCCCGGGAAGCATCGTAATTAATCGGTAAGCAAAATCGATTCAGTATCCATCTGTTCAACGCCATGTTCGTCTAATTGCATAATAAATGCTCATAAATATTATATCCTGTTCATCAGTATGATGACATTAAACATCTTCCCCTCAATCAAACAATGTGAACATTAAAATTTTGTGGCTTTGGATGTGAGCTGAGCGAGTCAGCTTCACACCCATCGGATCCGTGTTGATACGATATACTTGACATCATGTCGTGATTAAAAACGTAAACAAAACACTCGCATTCCGTTGATGTTGGGTACACATTCAAAAGGTCTGGCTTACAGCAAACGGTAAACATACGGCTTTACCGGTACTTTCCAAGCATAATAACAAATCATCCACTACACCTTAATGCTGCTCATTTTTGCTACCTGTAAATGTCCAAGCCATTTATGCCGTATACTTGCTTCCTCTTGTTTGTCGTGCACATGTCAGATTGACGGTTAGAACTTCATTGCATAAATGGATGAACACTTTGTCTACTCTTGAGTTGCCCGATCAAACTACTCTGTACGCTGTAAGTAAATTCCTCTAGTGAACTTGAGAGCACAGAGTACTGTGTAATTAATCCTGTCGTAGACACAAATTACGCTGCAAGTCGCATCAAATTCGAACTCGGAAGAAGTACTTGGGTATTTTCAAGATTTCACATCGAGATGATCCGATCGACTTCAAAAGTATGACCATTTGCTGGGTGAGACTAGTGAAAGATATTCTACCGCTAGCATAATTTACCAAAGCCAGATAAAGGGAATTGCTATTTCCACCCACCACGTGACATTCTGAATAATCCGATTACGGCGTTATTTTCACTCACCTTTTTATGTAAGGGGCACTTCTCTCAGAAGTATTGATTGGTAGACCCACCCTGGATGCATATAATCTGCCAGAACGGCCTGTCTCCAAGAGTATTGAAAATCGGCTATCCGTGTCGCATCGGTACGAGATAATATAGAGTACCCTTTACAGTACAAACAATTCCGCTGGTAGAAAGCTTTCGCAAATGTGCACTCGATTGCACCACAGGGCACTTCGAAATCGGGCGATGCATACAAATGGTATAGCGGTATAAAGATGCCAACTCCACTGGAAACAGCTACGTGCAACATTTAGAAACGATAGCCAATCCCATAACACTACAACCGCAGGGCGTCTGTGCGCTTGAGAACCGGCTTAAACAAGTTACAAATGTATTTACAAGTTATTTTGATTTTTGCTCGTGTTAAAAGGTATACGGCAAAGATCGTTGTCCTTATCAGTCCATTTCTCAGACCAAACTGAACGTACTTTCAACTTCCAAAGACTTTCTCGCAAGATGTAGTTTTCAGACGACAGATGATGGCGATCCGTGAATGCGTACTTGTACCGTGTCGTTCGCGAACATGCTTTTCATTGTACCGTGTTGTTCGCAAATAGGAAATGAAAAGCATGAGAAAGTTGGCTGATCTAGAATTGGGATTATGGAAAGGTGTGCAACTATGAGTTCTGATGCCTTCAATCGACATGCAGGACTTTGAAACTGTAGCCGTATCTTGAAACAGCGGGTGGAAACATCGCAGTAGTCTGATTGGTCAGAAAGTCACGTGGTGGGTAAAGCCGCAATTTGATTGGTCAGAAAGTCACGTGGTGAGTGGAAATAGTAAAAAAAGTTGGGTGGAAATAATGCCGTAATCTGGGGGTCAGAAAGCCACGTGGTGGGCGGAAATAGCAATTCTTCAGATAAAACCCATGATTTCTCTCTGTCTGATTGGCGTTTAATGTAGTGCTGCTTTGTCGCTTAACACGAGGACGTAGCTAGCTACAGTATAAGTTCGAAAATGTGTAAACACGGTTGGACAGGCCACATTTTCTCGAACTTCGGGTCAGATCATTTCTAATTTGTTACTGTAAATAGCTATTAGTTCACGCAGCAATTATGACACAAGCTCGTGGAAGCCATTCGAACCACGCCCACATTCGCAGTCTGAATTTAGCGGCACAACAAAATGCAGTACCAGACGAATCGTGCTCTGTGATTCGTGAAGATATTGTTACAGTCGAAGAAATTGGAATAAAGCCAGCCGCAGCTACCACCGACCCTCCAGCCACCACCAAATCGAATCAGCAGTGTCCGGTCATTCCAAGCACGTCAAATGGCGACGAAGGATGTGCTGGCAAACAGTGAATCAAAAAAGTCTCGTTTAACGAGCAGTACAAGCAGAGAATGAGAAAGAAACTGCTCATCTTAAACATAAAACAATATAAGAGCTGCATTCGTACACATTCTTTCTTCTTTTTATTTGACTGTCTACTTTACAGCAGTTTGACCAATCCAATCCGCCGCAAAATGAAATTTTAATATCTCGCACTCGAAATACACAATCATTCAAAAAAAGGGCTGATACTCTTTGTATATTCTATTTCTTTTTGAAATGCCATAATCGATGTGACATACCCGGCTTGTTACCAGTGCGTAAAGGCGAGGGTCTAATGGGCAAGTTCTTATAGAGCCTTCAGCAACTACGGTGGAAAAATAGAAAAAGCCGTTTATGGCTTGAAGAAACATTTGCAGTTACTTAACAAACTCATGAAGCTCTTACGAGTACAGCTATAAGATGTAACATCGATACAAGAGATTGCGGGAACGCAATTTGTTTTCCAACAATCAGAATTTTCATTTCTACTTCCAGCCTTTTTCGCGCTAAGAAATCTTATGTTTGTACAGAAACGTGCTCGATCAACTTAAGATATTGATTTCAGCTTCGTGATGTTAAGTAGACATATTGTGCCCCATTCAGCGCGGGATTAGAGCATCTGCAAGCTTTTTCAGATAGAGCTTGAGCTACCTTTTCTAGTTTGTTATTACTTCAAACAATTCTGAACTTTTTGTCGCAAAGTGCGATTCAAGGATGGGAGAGAGAATACTTTCTAATCTCTCAGAATTGCACCTTTTTGAAAAGCATGACTCGATTTACGTTGCAGGATGTCAGGTAACTAAATTATGATGCCATTGAAATGGACAAAAACATACTCTCTTTCGTCATCCATTTGCACCATTGATACGTAATCCCCCACAAATAGTTTAAATGCGCAAACCGGTTTCTATGTGCGATGTTTGAAATAAAAGCTGTCCTTCGTTCGCAATCAGTGAAACAATGGAAGCCAGGCGAGCTTATATGCGATGCACACTACTTATGGTGACTACTACCGCAATAACCTTTCCTTGCAAAGCCTATAACAAAAACAAATACGACAAAATGACTTATATTAATTACATTCAACTACTCACACTCGATGACGTGCTGTTGAAGAGCAAAATCTATGATGACGTAATGAGGTCATCAATAACCTTCCAGCATTTGACTCCAATGACGTAATGAGGTCATCCATGACAGTGATCGGGTTCCAATTGCACGCGTTGTCTGCATCATCTACAATGGCGTAATGAGGCCATTAGATGAATATGCTAAGTGCGAACCAGCTGCCACTCTTGATTGCGCCAATCTCCTTCTCGATTCTGCGTTCTTCTCAAAACAATCGCGTAGCTTTCACCTAGTCTTATCCGAAAGGCTTTTCTGTAAGGGTTGTGCGAGTCTTCATCTTCCAATTTAGAACCGCCAAATTGATCTTGTGCCTCGTTCCGATGCTTCACTTTCCTTACCAACGCTTGCGATAGATCTTGGTTGACTTTTTCGACTTCATGCACTTCGATCTCGTCGGTCCCACAGTCGACAAATGCGCCGTGTTGCCATATCTGTCCGTTTCCGTTGTCGCCGGTGGACACTCCGCCGTATCGTTGACGCGGCTGAGTCGGTTTTTTAAGCTTTCCACAGTACACTCGAGCTGAAGTATCGTTTTCTTGGCATCTTCTAACTGGAATGCTTTTGTTTCCAGATTTACCAGCAATTTCAAACTGAGAATTTCGAGTTCGCGCGCTTCAGTGGCGCACTTTTCATACGCATGTTGCATTTCCGTTGCCTTTTCCACCGCGTTGTCACGATTGTTTCCAGCCAGGCTTCAAGATCCACGAATCATATGTTGAGTCCGCTGATTTTATCTTTGCGTCTTCCAGCTAAGCTGATTTTCATTCAATGAGCGCGAAAGCTGCTCGATTTCTTCTTGAGATGGTCGAGTTCGCTGAGACGCGGTCGCGTTACTGCTTGTCTCCATACCATGACTTTCTATAAAAGTGTGAAAACTACAACGTTTTTCCTCTCACCTTTTGAGTCGTTTGAGTCAGCAGCGCATCATTCCAGCGATAACGAGAACAGCCCGACCGAACGCGACACGGAATACGACGACAAGAAACGTGACTCACATCACGGGTCGCAACGCGGTCGGGCTGTTCTCGTTGTCGCTGGAATGACGCCTGCTGAATTGGAAAAGCGGTTGGGTCGAACACTGTCGTTGTGGTGGCGTTGACGCTTCGGTCGGTGCCCGTATCGCATACCCGCCGCCGACACGCTTCAGAGTCGACGTTCTTGCGTTTCCACTTGCTCCATTTCTACGGAGCACGTTGGCCGTCGTAGATATTCTTCGTCGCTGCATTTTCGGAAAAATAATAAGTGCTTCGTTTGAGTCAAAGAAACGAAAGAATACCGACACATATCGACCTCACCTTGCAAGTCTCTTAGCATGATTCTCGATGCTAATTCGAGACATTGTCGGTACGAAAAAGGCGGCGCTTTCCAAGCGATTGGAAGCGGAATCGACAGATGAGTTCAAATCGATGAGTATATCTCATTTCGAGTGTCTTTTGCAGTGATAAATTGATGCAAAGGACGCGCAAAATGAGATGTACTCATTGATAAGTGCAACTCATAATGTGGAAGAGCTATTTTTAGATCTCACGGCAACGTGTACCGTGAGATGCAAAAGTAGCTGCAGCCTGAATATGCGGGTGATATGGAACTTATAGTAGAAGTCTATCATTAGTCAATAATACAGATTCATAGATGAATAGTATTTATATTATGAAAAGCAACTTGACAGTCAGCGTAACACAGTTTCTTTAAAAAAGATTCGGTCTCCTGTACACTGATGGAAGCAACAAAAAATACACCAAAAGATGCATAGTGTCAAAGCAATCTCTACTCAAATGTAAGTATGCCATGCAGCAACAACGGGGGCGTTCTAAACTCCGCTGATCCCGGTTATGATTACCAGTCGCAACTCGCCGGTATATGAGCAGAGAAGCGGACCAACTGTATACGTACAGACTATTATCCGGGCTGACAACGTCAATCACATGAAGAACCCTCACGGTATCGGTCACCACATCGATCACGGCGATCTCTGGTTACAAAGGTGTGCGCGATTGAACTCAGCATCTACTATTAGACATGAGTGAAGGACGAGATAGCTTTTGGATCGGCAGTAGCACGAAGGGAGCCACTCGCATTCGCGAATTTCGGAAATTTGATGCTCGCTTGTCTATCCTTTTCATCCAATTCACGAGAGAACAGGGCATGAGAACGATGCATGCTCTCATGTGCTGAGCACATCGGAGCTCCAAAAGCTGACATCACTGGACCGTTAGACAGGGATATGTATAAGCTAGTCGATGGCTACTGCCTAAATGTAAATGTGTGCTTCATGTCAGCGTGCCTCTATTGAAGGATCTGTGCAATAATGTGGAAAAAGCTGAGAAGGCAACTAGAGTCGACTTATTTATAAGAGGCTTGTAATCTGTGCGGCTTCGTTCATTCACACTGTAGAACCTGATTAACATCACGGTAATTACAAATCTTGGCAGAACCCAGCAATAATGACAGGGACAAAAGGAAGCCGAACGCAGCATGCCAAGGTTCGCTGTGTCAATACTGCGTCTCAACAAAATGATGGTACGAGTATGTTTACTCGCAAACCTTCTGTGGAAAAAAAATCGATGCAGAAAATCAAAGGAGAATCAATAAATTCAACTGGCTCAATAGCAATCGACATACAACATCCATATCTCGCTTTCATTCAAAAGCGAAAGCGATCCTATAAGAAGAAACTGGATAAAATAATTACCTTAGAGGCTGCATGTGCCGATGGGAAGGTTTGATTTAGCGATATAGCTTATCATTCCATGGTAGCTCATCTCCATGTAGGTGCTCAATGAGCAGCAAAAAGAGCTGGTTTCGGGTAAGCCGATGCTAGAGCGGCTTCTGCTGGAACTCGACATGGTTCGGGATCAATTCATTGAGCTGGAAACAGACAAGGTATTGTGACATTTTAGTTCATGATCGACTGTGACTAATTATGTAAATTCCGTATTCTAGCATCCGATATACGATCTCGAGTCGCCGAAAATTTTGGACAGAGACCCTATCGATCCACCTATACGAACAGCTGATAGCACCGTAAGAGATGAGCATCATGCAATTGAAGATTTGCTCGAGGTTCTTCATATTGTGGACTCATATCGAGGTCTTCAGCAGAACATCCCAACAGTGTTAGACTACTATTCCCAGGTGCTGCTGGGAAAAACACGTCCACCAGCAGAGCTCAGCTTCGAAGAGAATCTGGCGGAAAGTGTTGATGTTGCATTGAGATATGCGCAAAAAAGCGATATGGTGTTTGCATGTGATACGACATACGCGCAATTGAATGGAATCGTTACGCAGCTTGCAAGTGCAAGGAAGCCACAAGACGAACGTTTGATGAAAAATAAACCGGGTGAAGTCAGTCCCTTGGTTTCAAAGCATGCAATTGTATCCAACTCAGGGTCAAATGAGCATCCGATATCGAATGGCTCACTCTGTTTGAACCGGAAAAGCCCTGCAAAGTCGACGATAGATGATAAAGTGGCATGCATCAATTTCTTCACTGACTCAACAATAAATGATGATATTGTCGGAGAGGCAGCATTGAAGAAGGAGGAGCAAGAACCATCACCTATCATCGACATGGAAAATATTTCGGAGGCACCTTCGCTATCATTTGCCGAGGCTGCCGCTCGCAAACCTTCAGCAGGAAAATGGAATAGAATTGGTGCTGTTACGGAGGAGAAATCTAAAATGATATGCTCCAGAATTGTGGAGCAGAATCGTCCGAACCACCGTCGGCGATATCAAGCTCGACCAAAACAAAACAGCCACTAACATCTTTTCATATGGACGATGCTGGAAATCAAAAAGGTCGCCCTCACGTGTCTCACTCAATCACAACCGCGAGTTGGAGTCCAAAAATTCTAGTACGATCCAGCGCGAGACAACACATTGACACTTGTCATTTTGTCTGTTAATAGAAAACATAATTTCGGGTTCTTCCTTTATTCAGTTGACTCATACGACAGAGCTCTCTTTGATGTTATTAAATTAGATGCTACCACACCAGTCCGTATCGCGAATTTATTGAAGGGAACTCAGCAGGCATGAATTTTATTGGCTCCACACGCCATACATTGGAGTAATATATCGATGTATACTCCATTTCAAGCGCTATTGTACAGTACTAAAAATCTCAATTTTACTCGTAGCTGTTTCCGTTGTGAGAATTTCAGGATACTGCTAGAAAATATCACGTGTGTACAGAATGAGTAGGAAATTCACTCACGTGTTCAGAGGGCGAATGTCCAACGTGTGAGGAGCCACGTAGAAATTTCTTTTTCGATTCGTGATACACTAAAGCCTGACTTATCCATGCGGTCAACACATGTTCGCAGCATTGGAATAATATACACCACATTAGTAGCCTGCAGTGTTGCCTCCATGCTCCACAGATTTTATCAAGACTCAGCGAGTCAGCAAGGTACTCGATCGATCAGCCAACGAGCTTTCAACAGGATTGTAATCAAGTGGTCTTATTGCACCAATTCGGCACTGTCAAATCATCAAACATACCTTGTGGTCGTGGTGGTATTCTGACAAACTTGACGTCTATGACTGCGATACACCTTATTACATATATAGCACCATGACAATGACGTTTGCTGCTTGCTACTCTGTATGCCTCTCCATATAGCAGTACGCCAAATTTGGACTGCTTTTCACAAAGAATTACCACCGGCAAGTAGCTTCATTGCATTCTCCGCTTTGCACATATTTGTTCTCGTATGCGCATATGGTCAACGCATACAGATGAGTCTCATCTGATCGATACGACCGACATGCTGATCTAAATTCGATCCTATAAAGACATCAACAACCGAATAAGATCCATTGTGTGGGGCTAGTGACCGTCATGTCATGTGAGGTTTATTACTGAGAGCTTAATTTTGAGGTAATGCTGCATTATAAAGTTTCGAAGAACATGTACAAGCTCATTTGACATGTGCTATTATTCGCCCTTCTTTTTCTTCTCCTTCTTCTTCTTCTTTTCCTCTTTCTTCCGCTTTTTTCGCTCTTGCTGTAATTCTTCAAAAGTGGAACGATACGTCTTCAATTTGGAAAAGTACAATTGCTCCAATTCCAAAGCCATTTGATGAACGGGTTCTCCCATTCGATTGAAAGTCGTGGCATTCTTTACTAATTGTTGCACATCATGAGAGAACTGATCGATTTTATGATACTCGGCCTTTTCGACTTTTTCCTTCATTCGAGTGAGATCCATAGGCTCTTTTACATACTCAAAGTATGTAGGGACTCCAAGTCGTTTGCAGTTGTCCCGAGTTATCTTCTACAGAGCGTTCGTCAGACATCACACTTGTGCGCATTGAAATAGCAAAGAGGTACCTGAATAAACGGGTTACTAGGCTTCCCGTGAACGATCCATTTTGTCCATGTGACGTCGCGTAATTCCAAGATGAGAGGTGCAAGGATCTTTTGCAACATGGTCGCATCTTCACGTTCTCGTTTACGTCTCTTTTTTTCTTTTTTGTCTTCGTTTTTCCCCTTCACCTTCTCTGACGTACTGGATGCTTTGATATCAGAAGTCGCTGCTTGTGACGTAGGAGAACGTACTGTTCCTGTGTTTTTCCCATCTTTCTCTGTGAGTTGATCATTTATGTAATATTTCACGCTATATAATCGTGTGAGTTGTACCTTTGGATCGTTGCACAAGCATTCCCGGTTTTGATCCTGCAGGAAGCTGAAACGCGGCGCGAAGGAGATTCTCGGGTAATGGCTGGATGGGTCGATCGAATGGAACGCCATCCAGTAATCCCACAAGATTACTTTTCACATCCTTTGCACTTGCGGTAACAAAATTGGTGTTATTACCACACACACCGCGTAAGAGGTGATGATATGTTTGCGGGAGCTGAGTCGTATTCATTTTCTCAATATAAGTATCTAACTGATATTCTTGCATCAGATTATTGTAATGGATTCCATCATTTTCAACTATTCAAACATAGGTTGAGTGTGATAGGTTCAGTGTTGGCACATAAAGGAAACTTTCTAGCGCTTGCAACGAGCGTGAAGAAACGTACTGTTCTCTCGTATGAGATAAACGTCTGAAGTCATTAGAAGCAATTCTCCAATATTATGTAACCCTGCCCTAAACACTCCAAGGGTCAAGTTCGGAATATCATGTAAGATATTATTGTAAGCACTACTAAAAAACTTGTAAATCGTTGGTTATCACTGTGGTTAATAGTAAACTCATTGAAGGTGCTCGCTTACGAAACGTAAGATACGAACTGACAACGAAATTAGAGCTGTAACATTATAATTCTACGTGTTCCTTACCCACACTCACACGATCCCGTTCGACGTTGAACATACCGTTGCAGTAATTTTTGACGCATGGAAGCCTGTACACCATCCGTCTTCAGTGGAACTTGATATTTTGCTTGACCTCGAACGGGTTCAATCTTGAAGTCACCAAGTAAGTCCGGACAATGTTTTACACCTTCTCCGATATCTTGACAATTTACCAGTAAATCGTAAGCGATTGAAGATGAGACAACGGAATCTTTTTTGTACTCTGGATGTCCCCTCACAAACCGACGCATCCATGTTGCTATTGTTGGCAATTCGCCAGTCGCTCTTTTGATAATAAGATCCAAGTACTTTAATATAGTCTGTCGTGTAACATCATCGCATTCGATATAGTCCAAGTACGCGTATATGATTGGGATCAATCCAGTAAAATAGGATCCTTTACCCATCATAATTTCGGCAATTGTCATAAGTTCGTATCGATCAGGGTCTTCATGGAACGCGCATCGGACATTCTCAGATGCACAATCGCCTTCTTCGGGTGGCGCTAAATGACATCGAAAGTAAAATTTCTCATTCAATACGGCATTGATACGATGAGCGGCTTCCATGTTCTCATTCACTTTGGACAATGGAATGTACAAATTGAGATCAAATGTGAGAATCACACGCGACAAAAGTGCGACGAAAACGGTGTAAGCTGCATTTTCAAAGTCTGTCAGTTGAATTTCCATAGAGCGAAACTCGGTCCGCCAGCCAACATGAATTTTTGCTGACTGATGTTGCGATGTGTATGGTGGTGGAGGCTTCCAGCGGACTGTTTGCCAGTTTGTTGATTGAATATTTTCGAAATGATCTGTTTCAGTTGCATTATCCAAATGCAGACGCTGTTTGTAAATGACCAATGGATCGCGATTGAAAAGATGGGAAATATGAAGGGAGAGCAAATGATCCACACCATGATCAGTCAGTGTCTGGTACGATTGCTCGTCGTATGGGACTTCGACGTCATTGTACTTAAGTGTCGAAGAATGAGGATCCAAGCCGGACTTATGATTGCAAATGTATGTCGAGATGCCTTCATACCGAGATTTGGGGAGTCGTTTACAGCCATTGCCAGCCATTTTTGCGTATGCCGCTTGAACTGCTGGATCAGTGGGAGCAGTGGTTAGACCTAATTCTTGTGGTGTGCGATCATCTACAGCAGCTGAAATGGTTGCCCATCGAACATCCGTGTCTGCTAATCGGCCCTTTAAGATCGGTGTGGCTGCTGTGAGGGCCAACATAATTGGCGATAAGACACCCAGATGATCATACAAGTGTCGAGATTCGCCAATATTTTTGGCTTGAAAAGTTACTTGCAGGCAGCACATTCCCATCCCAAAGGCCATGCAATCCATATGTATGAAACCAGGGTATGGCTCAGGAAGAGGATTCTCACAAGATACACGTTTTCCGTCCATAGCATTAGAAGCAGCTTTATCGATATCAGTACTCCTATCAAACACGATCTCTGATGATATCGCCGCCTCAGCTGGTTGGTCGGCCTTTTTGGACTCATAACTGGGCCGGGATCGCTCAGCATTCCAAATATGATGCTCTTCGATCAACCGAGCTTCTGTGTAGATATCTCTGAATAATGGAACACGAATATCGATCTTTCGCTTTCGGCGCTTTCGAATGTTCCGCGTGAGTGCCGCAAAGCGAGGATGTGGATTGATGACATCGTCACTCACATACTGAGATAGCGCGATGGGGCCATTCGGGGAAGAAGGTGGATCTGTGAAAACCCCAACACCAAGAAGCGGAAATGCAGTGATGGTTGGAGCGATCTCGTCTTCGGCTAAGACTTCCAGGAGACGGGCACGGCGAAGACGCATATTTGCTTCGACTTTGCGTAAATCATTGGTAAAACCTCCATACGGAACTTTTGGTGTTCCTTCGATCATCCATGCGCTACATTCAAAACACATCACTATACAAGCGTAGTTATCTCGTAGTTAAAAGTGTACCCATATTCTGGCACCCATTGACATCCATCTTCATGTCCAGGCTGATTATGTTTGGCTTCTTTTTGCTCGAGTTGCGATAAGAGTTCAGCGGCACGAAGTGAGAGTGTTGCTTTTCTTGTAGCCTTGTCCAAACGGAAGATACCGTATTCGAGTTCGTCCCCCCATTGAAGCACGTCACCCTCGATACCTTTGACACGATCATAAATATGAAGAAACTGATCGATTCCATTAGCTCGAACATGCTGAAGCCAGTCTAGAGCTTCTTCCCATTCCATGGGGCTACCATTGACCAGCAGTCCCATGATGATTCAGGATCACCAGCGATCAAATAGTGGGCTTTTGTGTGCTAGAAGCGCTAATGGCTGGAAATGAACTGTATTACTTAATATGGAACGAGTCATGTTGAGACAATTGTGCCGATGAAAACGAATAAAGCGTTCTCGGATTGGTCAAAAGAACCATACACCGATTGGCTTGTAGGCCTAAAGGGTAGGGGACAGAGACGAATACGACACTAGGATTGACCAATCAATTTCTCATAAAGGTTCCACTGTTATCGACTACAGACCCCAGACCTTCTCGCTCGTACTTTATGTGTCCCACACTATATACACGAGGATTGCCATGCCACGATATTCAACGCGATATTGGAGTCAGCGCGACCCTTCTTTGCCTCAAGCAAGCTTACCCAAAATAGCAGTGATTCTGTTGAATTATAAAAATTTTGGTTGGAAAATACCTAGTTATGTCAACGCTCAATCACAACAGGGCAGTCGTGAGCTATTTTGTCATTTATGGAGCAGCGCGCACGTGACAATCTGTGCGGATGGAGGAGCCAACTGCTTGTACGATGAAGCCACAAAAGTCGAAGCAGAAAGCATTTTTTTGCCAAAATATATAAAAGGTGACTTAGATTCCCTTCGACCAGCAGTGCGAGCATTCTACGAGCAGCGCGGAAGCGAAATAATACAAGACCTCGATCAAGATTCGAATGACTTGGATAAATGCTTGAATTTACTATGGGATAAACAAGAAGAAATAAGTTCTGGAATGTTTTCTGTCGTAATTTTTGGTGGAATGGGTGGGCGCTTTGATCAGGAAATGCAAAATATAAATTGCTTGTTTCGGTATCAATCGAAATTTCAGGAGATTTGTTTGGTATCGGAAAGTACTACAGCACGTTTGTTGGTAGCTGGAAGTCATGAGATTGAGCCCAACTTGGAGTATGAGACCGGAGTATGCGGGATCATCCCGCTTGGGGGGCCGTGCCGGAAGCTGACAACGGAGGGCTTGCAGTGGGACGTGACAGATCGGTATTCAGGATTTGGAGAAATGGTTAGCACCTCCAACCTTATCAAAGAAAAGCGCGTATTGATTCAGAATTCGGATCCGGTGATTTGGACCACAGAACTACATGGCACTGAGTATTCCTGAAAGTACTACGACTTTTCGATTTTTTATGCTGTTGCGTACTATTCCAATTTCAATTTCTGAGAGCTTATTTCTGTCGCTTTCTCGTGAGTGGCCATGTAGCGTAGTATTGCGCGTTCGAGGCCCATGCATTGCGTACAGTAAGTCAGATGCCTGTTTGGCTGATTTTATTCAGCACGACTAGTTTCAGCACTCTAAACGCTTCGATCGTAGGTGACTGTCACAAAGTCTTGCAACAGAGAGCAAAATAGTACTGAAACTAGTCTTGCTGAATGATATCAGTCATTTCTGATGTTCACATTGCGAGGTCCAAGTGGCTCTTTGTGTGTTCTCTGCATAGTGTGGTCACATTGAAAAGGTATTACCGCAAGGAACACTCGTGTGCACATATCGATTGACACATAATATTGGAGTAGGTAACTGGCGATTTATAAGCTTGTGTGGTATCATTATTTTTTGCAAGCTGATCGCATCAAGCTATGCAAACTGTGTGGGTAGTGTGGGCATACTACATTGATCGCAATTATAAAGTCATAACTTCGCATCAATTGTGTAAGGCTCAACGAAACTCGAACATCAAATTACCCATAGCATGGAACTTCGTCGACTCGGCCATCTGTGTTCTCTCACGTGGGTATAATTCACAGTTGAGTCGAAGCATCCAATTACCAGAAAAGTAGAAACATGCACATCCAAGCTTGCCACAATCAATCGAACTTGATTCTCATTACATACAGTCGTCACATTCAGAATCAATTGACTACTTACTGAACACCAGTGCCAGCGAAGAGAAAGTAGAATTCAGCATGCAATAAAGACAATGACAAGTGTAAGGGAAACATTGATGCTACACTATGTCGCTGTTCCACATGGAAAAACTTTGATGTTGTTTGAGCTACTAAAAGTCAGCCATACACATTTGGCATCACAAGGATTACACTACTATACCATTTTGCCGCTGTTTTGCTACTCCAATGTTATTTCCCGCTGCTCTTTCTTCTTTTCCTATCAAATGGAATAAAAAAAGCTCATTGTGGCAGAATTTACAAGTGCGCGGCTCAATGCCTTTACATAGGGCATTTTGCTAAATGCACAAATGTAAATGCCCTTTTACATAAATATACAAACAATTGTTCGATAAGTCATGTGCGCATTTAGTAGGAATTATCTGAATCGTTATGTAGATTTAAATTCTCATGCTGTAATTCCCTAACTTTCATGGAGCAGCAACGTAGTAAGAGACCCAAAATCATACTGTACAGTTCACAGATACATTATATACTGATACGTATGATATGCACTTTCCCTGCCTCCCTGCCTCCATGCCTCCATGCCTCCATGCGCAGTGTGCAGTAAATCCAGGGTATCGGCGTTGCAATTAGACGCGATCCATCAACAGTGCAGCACGAATGCACTGTGACTGTGTTGCTACAAATCACCGTGACCAACGGAGTATATGCTTGAACTGGCGAGACACACTTTTAGTATCATGTCATCGATGTATAAGCGCTACTTCAATTGACAAAAATAGAGTAGATACTGAGATCCGTGCTCTATCGTTCAGTACGCTTTATTCATCGTCTTGAGTGAGTGTACAACGCAATGTTCGCGCGACTATCGTTCATCGGTTTAATTCTCAGCAGCCATGTCACTGACATGTATGGTTTCAATTTCAAGAATCGTTGTGGATCACGGACGCAAAAAAATGTATTATCGGTAGCGGTAGGAGCGCTTACCAATGCATCAGATCCTGATGGTATCGCCTACTGCGTGGCAACTCTGGTCGACGCAACTCACGTTGTAACCGCAACCAGTTGCCCTTTATTGGTAGATGCGAATGCACTAAATCGGCCAGCGTATTTTGCATACAAGATCACGCAACAAGGGTTACCTTTTTTTGTCAAGGTGAATAAGCTACTCCTGCCAAGAAACAACCCTTTGAGTAAGGACCACCTTATTTACGTACTAGAAATAGATCGTGTGCAAAACGTAGTGCCAGCTCTACTTTCCAAGGGTAAACCTGCCAAACACAGTACTTATATGGTATTCAATATTGGAATCGAACTTCCGGAGGAGATTCCACCGACAAAACTGCGTAAGGAATGGGTAACTGGTTTACAACAGATTCAAACTGAGATTGTCTGTTCTGGGGCACACAGATATCACCCGAGCAAAACAGGCGAAATCCCAAACTACAAGGAAGGACATACTGTATGTGCAAGTTCGACTTGTTTTTCTCTATGTGAACATGAACAAGGAATGCCGCTGATACGGAAGGGAGAGGGCAATAGTCAAATTATCGTTGGCATTATGTGGCTGCCGCCGGACGATTCGTTTAAGACGTCTGTACCTTCAACTTATATACTTCCGTCGGCATACTATGACTATATCAATCAAAATGCGAAAGTTACCTGGGTGCAATAGTACAAATGTTCTACTTAATGAAAAAGTATGGTGCATTTCAGTGTTTTCTTTTATGCATGTAAAACGTAGCTCTTCCAAGACTGTAAATGAGAAGATACAAATTTTCTCGCGCAAAACGCATGTCAAGGCAAGTTGCTGTGTAGAAATTGTTTCAACGAAAGCTGGAGACTTGTTATCTAGAGGCAAGTAATGAATCCTGTGTTGGTTAAGTAATATCTGACGTTGTTTTCGTCTATTAAGTCAAAATTCCGAATGTAAGCTTATAAGCAGCTTATGCGAATGTCTACATTTAGACATTTTCGACAATGCAAAATATTTGCGCACCTGCATCATCGATGGCATTCTGTCCACTTGCGCGCAGTCAGCTCTAGGCCCACTAGCATATGGAAGGCTTCCTTCTCGTCTCCATGGAGCTTAACAGAGAAAAGGAACTGATTGGGGGGAGCCATTTATGCACGTGAGACCTTTGTGGGTACTACTTCAGTACCTTATAGCGGATGTATGTCCGCGAATGACTGATCGCGTTTGGGTTCAATGTGACCATTTGGAGCACTTGACACTATTTCCCATGTGATATCATAGAAGCTCTGCATTGCACACTGCCAGAGGTTGAATTCCTGCGCTTGTGGCTTGTGTGGAGGGGTTGTAAATGGAAGGCGCTGAGATCAAGTGGTCTGGAAATCGGTTTTGTCGTATCGTTATGGATCCCATTACAATACAAATGTTTTGTTTGTGCGCTTGGTCGTCAACATGCGATAGCATACGATTGGATTGTCGTATGGGATGTAATTATGCAGCTTCTTATTTTGATCGGATGGATATCGTAACTTTTCATGAGGACGACGAAAAGAACTTGACCAAGTCGAGGACGGAATCCATGTCTGTATCGCCTGTGTCATGCCATTGCTATTGATTTTGCTTTTGTGATGCTGAAAAATCGGTGGAGCATTTGGCGTTTCCACGATCGGCTCGGCTGGTGTAACATTGCACGAAAAGCAATAAAGTAGAAATCATAAAGCATGGATGTTTTGCTGCTGGCTCGATTCGATGGCGGAATATTCGTTGCTTTCACTCAAATTTGCCTTTACTTTCGACACTGGTGCCTTTATATACGGTGGGCGACCATCCTGGACGACAGGTACCGAGAACGAATCCAACTAGATCGATAAAAAGACGTATTTTGCGAGGCACCAAGATGAGCTCAGTGCTCGGCAATGTCGGGTTGAATTTGACTTTCGTTGTCCGATCTTTTACACGACACACTCGATAATTGCTCTTGCCCGATTGAGAACAAGGAAAGTAAGGGTATATAGTAAGGCGAATCTATTCCTCTTGCTTCGGAAGGCTGAACGAAAATAATGCGCCTGCCAGAAACTTAGTACCACCTCAGATCCCATGAGAACACCGAATAAAAATACCTGCTGCTTCGATGCTTTTCTTCAGATGTTTGCGTGTATAGCAATTGCTGGTTGTTGACTTCAGTATCTCGATATGTTGTCCTCTTTCTAAAACTGCGGACAATCCAATGGTGCAATTCTATCGACAGAGATTCTGGTTACATCGACGATAGTGAAGTGCAGCCTCTTTTTCCAGCACACGCGCTGAAGATTCGAAATTTGGTACAGTGCTTTGTATTGATAGAAGGAACAATCTCATGATGGTCATATCTGCATTTTGAAATAGAGCTACAAAGTGCTGTCAAAGTATTATCAATGAAGCACGAATGAGCATCGATGGATGCTTTTTTGATGATTTGCTAGTATCATTCCGCTACAACTTTGCAAACGTTCCCGGCCAGATGTGATCGCGTCGATCTGGATTTTGAATTCTGTCCAGCTTATTACACGTCAATGTATTACAAGAAAAAAATATTGTTTCTGTCTAATTCAAGTAGAGAATTGTATCATCACATACAAGAGAGTTAGAAGAATAAAGACGTACCGAAGGACATTGAAAATTGAGAACGTATGGACACTTTCGAACGACATCTTCACATATCGACAGACACGTTCGATGTCTCGCGTTTATGCCTTCCTGACATCTTTCCTTTCCAGACGGATTGCGCTCCATGCAAATCGAGTGGTGGTACTCATCGTCAGGCTTGTCAAGTTTAGTACTATTCCCCGCATACCCACACTTTTGGAATTTGATGCTACAAATCCAATACTTGTACGCTTCACGGCAGCTTTCACACGAGTGGAGGCTATATTTGAAGCTACATCCAAAACGCAGCAGAACTGTATTGACATTATCATAGTACATTTTTGCCATCGTATCTGAATCCAATCCATCTTTATCCTCTGAATCAACCACAGCAACGTAATCGATCATTGTGCAAAACGGCAACGAATTTTTCTTTATTGCGCGACATACAGGTGATTTTGGCTCCTCCCTAAAACGGAAAGCGCTAGTATCACTCGCTATATTCCAAAATATAACCAGAATGAGAATTGTTTTCCTCAGAAATCGACTTTGAGCGCTCGTAATCGCCGCGCGCTCTTTCATCAAGTTGAAGTTGATAAAAACTGTGAAAATGAATATGTCAGCATACTTGACGGTTTTCTTCATTCACGGTACTCGAAGAAAAAATCTCAACGTTTAAGTATTATAATTCAATCCGAAAGGAAATTATAAACAAGAAGAGCATCCACGCGCGTTGTTTCTCGCTTGTCAAAATTCAGCAAACAGCAATTAAATTACCTTATCAGGCAAAATAGGTGATAAGAGTGTTGATCACTTGATTGAAAAGGGAAAGTTGAACTTATGCAATTCTTAAGGCAACTTACGGACCCCGCGCTCAAACGTTTGTACAAATTTGTGTTAAAGCGACTTATTGGGCGATATTTGGCGCATGATGAATTGGATTTAGATCAATTAGACGTTCATGTCCGCGCAGGAAAGATCGAATTGTGTGATCTGAAACTCAACGCCGATGTGCTGAATGCGGAATGGTTTGACATCTGGAATTCTTCGTCGCAAAAAAGTGGAAATAGTGCTCCATTTCGAATTGAAAAAGGATATATCGGGTCTGTGAGAGTGACAATTTCGTACGCAAAGATTCTGACAGAAAGCTGCAATGTGGAATTCGATGATATTGAATTACTTTTGGTACCCAATAGTGTCAGCTCGTATTCTGATCCAAAATGCGATTCGGCTGCTCAATTATCACCTCAGCGAAATAGCTCCGATAAACCCAAAGAGAAGAGTATGGAGAATACCGTGGGAATTAAAGATCAACGAGATTTGATTTCTCAAGAAGGCCTGGATTTCGTGGCGAGCTGGATTGAGCAAGTGACGTCCAGGATCAAGATCACCGTTTCGAACGTTTGCATTCGATTGGAGACCAGGGATTCAAATGGTGAAGTACGATCACGGGACAGAAACGCGTCAGATCATGAACAAGAAGCTGAAAGGAATGAAAGTGTCGCGCTTGTATGCAGATTGAAATGGGCACAATTCACGGATGAATCGGTGGTGCACAATGGAAGCGTAATACTATCCGAAGAGGATCAGAATGGGGCTCAGGGAGGAATCAGATCGCTTACAAGCTCGGTTATTTTTGGTATCACTCAGAAAATTATCAAATTTAGAGGGATCAGCGTTGAGATTGTCAGAGATGATGTCTCTGGTGAAGAGGGAGGTATCACCAGATGGATCCTATTTCTTAGTGACACTTCACGCCAGGGATATGTGCAGGTCAAATTGGCGCAGCAGGAATTAATGGATGTACCTAGCATCGACGCCGATATTTTTTTACATTCGAGCAAGATCGTCATTCAGCCGCGCTATTTTAAAGCATTTGAGACTTTGATTGACGCCTTTGATGTCGAAAGTGCAGATAAAAGCTGCCCAGAAGGTGGATATGTTCATCCGAGCTCACAGAGCTTGTACCATTCTATTTGTGAAGGGCACCCATCTTGGCTTGAAATGAGAGAGGATGAAAGTCAAAATCGCGGACAAGATAAGAAAAAGTGGAGTCTCTCGACAACGGAATTCGAACGTATCGAAGAAATTCTGATGCAGTATCGTAAGACAAAAGAAGAACTACAGGTAGCCCAGCGATCTTATCTCAGCGGTCAAAGAAGAAGTGACTCATCTATTGCTAATAGTCATGCAATTTCTGGGGTTTTGAACGTCGAGAATGTCGAATGTTCTGGTTTATCTGATGTCGAGGAAGATGATTTTTTTGAATGCAATTCTGGCATGGAACAGACAGGAACTTTTGATATGCGGCAGTCAATATACGCTTCAATGACGGGTGAGGCAGATATGATGAATCCTAGTTGCACACTTACTGGAAAATATAAACGTTCGAAGGACCGACAGGCCCGGAATCGAGCCAAGTTACATCTGCTGGAATTTGAGATCATCATCTTGTATGAAGACGTTCAAGATGATGACGACGTGGAGAATCCAGAATCCAGTCATGAGCATACAGGCAATTTCGTGCCGACACATTTAATAGGCCTCGAAAGGCGAGAACGGCTCACGATGACTATGTCGGATGTGCTCTGCTCATCGGTTTTGTATTCATCACAATCAACCATGAGCGCTACTATCGGGAATTTCGATATTTTTGAGCACGCTGTTCCAAGTCTTGGGATGATCAGTGTTGGGGAGGCGCAACCTCTTCTAAAGATTCAGATCCTACGACTCTCTGATTCCTTAATGCAAAAGGGTCACGAGGTCCAATCGTCTTCTGCCATCACAATTTCAACCAGGATAGACTATGAAACAAGTTCCACGACAAGCAATGGTGCAAATACTATATCATCCATCAATATTCAAGTACGAGCGCAGCCAATTATCGTGGAATGGGACATGTACATTTTGAATCGCTCCTTCAACCTATTGCAAGCAATAGAGGATCGCTCCAAAAAATCGGTTGTAAGAACCGAAGGAAAAGACGTACGATCTGTTATCAGAACACTCGAAATTTCAACTGAAGCTGCCCAATTTGTTCTCAGATTTCCAATGATTGGAAGTGATGTCATTAGGTACGGGCTATCGTCCACGCGTGGTCTTTGTGAAGATAGAATTGTGATCACATTGAGACACCTCGTCATCGCATCTCAAGTCCAGCCAAATGGCGAGAAAGAAGACGCAAAGAGAAGCAGTGAAGCAACACTACACTGGCTATTGGAGTACAAATTTGAATTTGATGATGTGCATGTCGAGCTTTGTACCAAAAAAGATGACAACCAGCGTACTGGAGAAGATGTCAACTACACTTTGGTAGACGGGACCAGCGACACTGGTCAATCCGATAATCATTCGATCATTCTAAGGATTCAAGATCCATCACAAACTTCGATCGAGGAAGCTATCAAGATGCGAATGCCTTTTGATGAAGCAATCAAACACGGGGCAGACATCGATAGTGCACGAGTTGGTTTGAATGGCTGGAGCGGAAGTACACATTCTACCGCCCAAGCTTTTGAATGCGCCGCTGCACCAGCGTCACTCTACTTCCTCGACATGAAGATCAACAATGCGAAATTTACTCTTTCCAAATCTTCCTTTGGTCGTCTGCTAGTTCTTTTCGAGGCTCTACTATCGATAAATCCTGTAGAAGTGGATGAGTGCATTGCAACAGTTTCACGTGAAAGCCGTCCTAATTACATGAGTATGAAGCTTACGCTCTCCAAAGGCAAACTGGAGCTGCAACATACAAGAGAATACGGTAGCGGCTGTGTGTTCTCGTTTGCTTTTGAAAACGTGAAGTTGTTTCAGGTCTCACAATGGCTGGGACAACTGGTGTCACTGGTTCACGTTTCCGTGCAAAATGTGACAATGGTAGACGAGACACTGGAATCACGAAAGCCAATTTTGTATCGCACACCTTTTGGTCCATCAGATATACCAGTACTATTCATCGGGGCTGAAATCGCAGATATATCACAAAAAATGCGAGAGATTACAATTGGAATGCATGTTTCGCATGGTACGCTACGTTTCGAGCCAAGTTCTCAGTGGTTGTTTGAACTGCTGGATATACTGGTTTTTGAGTATCCAGCACCGATCATTCCATTCGATTCAGCGGATTTGAATGAAGCAGATTACGAAACCATCGTCCAACAGATGCGATTTGATATTGAGGATGCTGTGAAGCTCGCAGTTCCGATGAAAACTGTCTTCACTAAAATCCCCATCAAATTATGTGATGTTGTTGTGGATTACGCACCTGTGAATGTTGACTCTCACGCCATTTTAGTGATTGGAAGTGCTAGTATCTCTTCGAATATCGTCTCCACGGCAACGTTACTCGGTTACAAGATCGTTGCCAAAGATGTGGAATTATTTTTGAGGAATAGCGGTACAAACTATGAGGACATTGACAAATGTATCGGACACACACAGAGACTGCAAAACGGCGATATGAAAACGAAAAACAGTCACGCTTCACGTCATGAGTCGATCCGTGCAAGATCCATGCAGCAGAACTCCTTACACATGTATTTAGACTCGACTGGATACCTCAAGATTGTTACTTTGGATTTCATAGAGATGTTTTTGAAAAGCTCCACAGTCAACTGCTCAAACGAGATGAAGCTAGGCTCGGTGGATTCTACTGGCTATGCTTTGACCTCGGAGTGCCCTCAACTTTCCGTTGAATTGAGCGTCGGTACGGCAAGTGTGTATGCCTGCTTTGATTCATTCTGCACATTGACCGAATTAGTATCGGATCTGGCTGACGAATTGAACAGAGAAGATGAACCCCGTGATGTCACTGGATATGTCGGGCTTGATCGGGTACAAGATTTATCGAGGGATGTGACTACAACCGCTTCTCGTTCACACAGTGTACGACTGGCGACGAGTAAGGAAAAGGTGGAGCTCACAAACATCCCCGAAATCATCTCTGGCGACACGACAAATGCCAATAGAGATATAGCGCTGGTTCAGGCTTCCTCGCATGCAGCACTGACGAGTACGTTTGGGTGGAAGGAGTTGGAACATTCACCAAACAACAACATTATACAGCCTCCTGTCAATCTTTTGAAAGATATTGAGTTGAATGCATTTGGAAGTGAAAGCACAACTCGTCAAGGAAAATTCTCTACGAATGACATGGAGACGCGACAATTTCAGACTCGATTGGATGAAATAGACAGGTGGAAACATCGCGTTATGGGAACACGACATAGCAGCCAAAATTCCCGTGCAAGCGTACGCATCAGCGAACTGTTGATTGAAAATTATTACAAAGAAAGTCACGCAGAAGAGTCGATCCCAAAGCAGCGTGATGATCGAGAGGATAGCCCATGGTTCAGCGATCAACTTCATGTGACAAATTCTAGTAGTTTAGGAATTCGATCTGACGAACACAATTTTGAGAAAAAAGTCGCAACCTTTTCGCCGCAGTTTTCTCTCGAAAAAGAAGATGAAAATGCGATATCAACAGCTCCGGAGGCGATAGAAAGTGAGGATCATCAGTATTCTTCGATCTTCAAAGTGGATGATAGCGCAAAGAAAGCAATGTGGGAGCCCAAATCCGCGGACGATGAACGAATGAGCGAGATGCATACGGAAGTGTCAACTACGTCCATTCCAACTCGTGTTGGAGATACACACCAAGCACATTCACGTTGTACTCTATCAATGTCTTTGTTTGGTTCGGATCAAGACGAAACTACCGAAGTAGAGCTCGAATTCCCTTACGGAAACGACCTTCAGAGAAGCTTGTGCCACCTACTCGACATGACCGATGATTCCACTATCAACAATGAATTACCAGAGAGCCACCTGGGAACTAAATGCACGCAAAATTCCGAATCAATGATCCATCGCGACGATGCGTACATCCCGCAGCCTCAATCAGATGAAGAAATATCTGGCGATCGAACTCAGCATCTTCAACAGGAGCTCCCGTCCGTTTCTTCAGTTGCCAGCGAGTATACGGCTCGATGGTTTCATGACGACCAGAGTGATATGCTGGGTAAGCAGACTCCATTTCCACACATCTATCAGCATCACGTGGAGATTCCGATTGGTGGTGCTGCCGCGTCTTTAACATTTGGAGAGAGAGAATACAAGGCAGCACTACAAGGAATTGCGAACGAGTGTCACGTTTTGAAGATCGAACCATCCGAAGTAAGCACACGCATGCACGTTCTTTTGAGAGATTTCAACTTACGTATCCGGCTCTTTGGAGGCTCGGACTGGCCTACCGATCCAATTGAGACAAGTGCAAGTGCTGGGCGAAAGAATGAGAATATTAAGAAGAACGACCAGCAAACAGTTACTTTCGAAACGCAGGAACATACAAGACAACGTCCCTCACGGCAAGAAAAACTTTTGGATGCTCTACTCGACGATTACGTTCCTAATTCTCATGATGATACACTTACGAGCTACGGAAGTGCACCGACACGATGTGATATTTTTGGTGGTAATTCTGGCTCTTTGAGAGATGGAAAATTGGTGGATCCTTCCTCATTGCCATTCACCGCTACGAAATCAACAAAGACAGGACGAAAAACGGAAGAAATGCTGGAACTCTCTGTACATCGGATACAAATGCGCTTGGATGTGTTTAATGATAGCGATTCACAACCTCTCGCTTCAAATACGGTGGCAGCAGTAGAAGATTTAGAGATTTTGGATTACATCTCAACCTCACAAATACGTAAAATGGTATGCTATTGGAAGTCCGACACCATTCATCCTCGAGAAACCGGAAGCAGTATCATGAAGCTGAGATTGATGACGATACGACCAGGACCGAATTTGTGCGTCGAACACCGCCTCAAGATGCGTTTCTTACCTTTACGCATCAACTTGGATCAGGAAGTTGTGATATTTCTAAAACAATTTGCCTCTGTGGGATCGACACATCAAATGAATGCAAAGGCACCAGCGGCAGAAAAACATGTGGAAAATAGCGCAAAATCTGGAGATGCTGACAGTATTGAGATGGTGACTCCAAAAGCTTCTATAGATCTCAAAGAAACGGATATTCGACTAGGCAACTGGTTCTTCCAAAGCATTGATATCCGACCTTGCAAAATCAAGATCGATTATCGTCCCAACCACGTGGACTACCAGGCTTTGCGTGCCGGAGATTATCTCGAAGTGATCAATTTATTTGTACTGGAAGGTATGGAACTCGTCTTACGGCGAGTCATATTAAGCGGTATTGACGGATGGGCAGCTGTGGCGGAAAGCGTGCTCATGTCGTGGGTCACCGATATTTCTCGACATCAGATACACAAATGCCTCGCGTCAGTGACAATGCCGCCTCTACGATCATTTGCAAACGTTGGATCCGGAGCTGCTGATTTGATTTTATTACCGATAGAACATTATGGAAAGGATCGGCGACTCGTACGTGGGATAAGAAAAGGAGCAAAAAGCTTTTTGAAGAGCGTTACCGTCGAGACACTAAACACAGCTTCAAAAATGGCTCAAGGAACTCAATCACTACTGGAACAAGCGGATGATTTGATATCAATTGGAGCTTCTTCATCAATGCAAAAGAAGCAACTTCAGTATCGAGGATCTACAAGTCGAATCAAACGAAACTCAAAACGTCTCGGAGGTGGAGGTATCAGAAGCGCCCAAGTCAACGGTGGAGTGCTTGGAAGCCGTCAGTATTTGCAGTTACAACCCAGCAACGCCACAGAAGGTCTGGAACAAGCATACGATTCATTAGCCCGTGAGCTTCACATTGCTGCAAAGACCATCGTAGCGATTCCTCTCGTCGAATACAAAAAGACGGGATCCCACGGATACGTTCGATCTGTGATCCGAGCCGTGCCGGTCGCTCTACTTCGTCCGATGATAGGCGCCACTGAAGCCATGTCAAAGGCGCTGATTGGAGTGCGCAATGCAGTCGATCCAGAAATGAAGGAAGATATCGACAATAAATTCAAAGACTTTCGAAGTGTGTGAAGTTACCACATGCTCATACGTTTATAAATGTAAAAAGCACGTAAAGTTGTGTTGTGTCTAATTCAATGGAATGGATTTATACTATAGCATCAATGCCGAATACTCGTTTCACTGAGGTCGATGTAATGGTATTATTCTTTGAACTCCATGAGAACTTTTGCTACCAGGAGCGCCATATCATAAAATGAAGATACTGCAGCGCGAAGTAATCGAACTTCAGTGGTACGAAAATTACTACAAGTATGTAAATCAGAGTGAGAAATTGGGATGTTAATTGGAGATTGGATACATACGCAATCAGATCGTTTTCTATAACGCTTAGATGACGAATTATCTTATCGGGTTGTAGTTCTTTGTCCACTTGTAGACTTTGCATCGCATAGGAAGCATCGCGATGACTCTCAAAAGGGATTGTAATCACACTGCGGAGAATTGATTTCTCGATATTATGTCTTGTTGGTTATGGTGGTAGCGTACAGTCACGTACCATGTAAAGGGATGAGAGGTGTTTCGATTTGAATTTGAAGAAATGTCCATTATGTAACTCGGACGGATAGCTGATGAATTAGCCCATTAAATGTATATGATTATAAATGTAATATTCATGTAGTAGCCCAGCAACTTGTTAATTGATGTCTGCATACAATTAATATGAAGGGCTAGTTGAGTAGCGTGACATAGGACAGCTATCTTACGTGTGCCGTCTACATGCTGCGAGTATTCTGATCGTATCAGCGAAAGTGATCGTTTGACTTTTCAATCATAAGATGTTTCAGTCTGAATTCGGTCCAAGTGACTATACATATACATCAGTATAGTGTCTATCTGATAATCAGACTCGAACTATGGCAGTAAATTGATGCGTTTGTACACTACCCTTCAGAAAAGATTGTCCGCCCACCCAATGTTTACCACCTTATGGAACGAAGACTTTGGCTTCCAAAGCATGGTACACACACCTGATGAGCCATCTGCCCATGAAAACTGGTACAGAACTTCGACAGTATTCAGAGCTGCAATCCTTCAGTTACCAGCGAGGAGAACCTCCTTTTGTTTCAATTACAGCTTTGATCCTCTCTGGCATGGAGTTAACAAGATGCTGTAGCCACTCTGGATCAATAGCAGACCATGCCTATTCAAGATGGAGCCATAATTCATCGCTGTTTTTGGCTTTGGGGAGCTTTAGGATGGCTGCTTTCGTCTTTGCCCATACATTCTCAATGGGATTGAGATCAGGAGAGTTTGCAGGCCATTCCAGCTTGCCAATGCTGTGTTCTTCACGCCATTTTTCGGGCGCTTTTGCGCGCTGGGTAGGCGCACCATCTTCCATGAGTATGGCGCTTCCAGCATTGACAAGGCCTTCCCAGAAGCCAGCCAAGTCAGCACCGTACAATTGTGCGACAAAGTCAGCTGCTGTGCGACGATTTGGTGCCATACGCACGAGCTGGCTTTCCTTGCTATCCTAAAAGGCACCCCCAGATCATCACTGAAGAAGGCCCGAACTTGAAGAAGGTACCAGATAGTCTGATTGGTACCTATCATTGTTAGATCTCCAGACAAGATGTCGGTGAAAAATTTTCCCAATTTAAAAGCTGGCCACATTAGTCCAGCAGAGTGATTTCCAGAACTCCATGATGGCATTCTGGTATCTTTTTGCAAGGTCCAGCCTCTTAGCAGTGTGTGGCTTGTTTATAGAGGGCATCTAACCTCCTCTCGAGCAAAGAGACCAGCGGCATGTAAAGTCTCTCTCACTGCAGTCTGACTTGCTTTAGTTGGCATGTTGGAGGTAATTTCGGCCAGAGTTGAACGTCTTGCACCCTTGGTGCTGCGGACTAGAGCTTTTGTGAAAGTTTTTGGCCTTCCAGGGCTTGTCTTTGGCATAACTGTGTTTTCTTTATTCCACCTCTCCATGATGCGTCGCACCTGTCACTCATTTGTGTTGAACTTGCACGCAATTTCTGCAACTTTGGTACCAGCCTGCCTCATTTTAACAATGCGCAATCGTTCCTCGGCTGTCAAAGTATGGTTTTATGCAGTTTTAGCCATATTTTGTAACTTGGGGGTGCGGAAGTGATTTGTTCAAAGGCAAGTTGCGGTCGTGAGAAGAGATTGCGGACAATCTTTTCCGAAGGGTACTGTACAGTTATACAAATAAATGACACTTTACGATGCGCTTTGCACTTTGCACTTGCGGTACTTTCGGTAATACTTGTCATAATTTATTTTCTTACGTCATTGTCATTTCATACATATCCTATCGACTATGCGTGTGCATCTACCACAACGCGTATCCTTATACAATGAATACCAGCAAGCAACTGCAATGAGACTTTGACACTCAAATTTCCGCATAATTAGATAAAGAATTCTGGTATTCCATGCAACTTAAAAGCTAAAATCAGCATCTGACTCACTGTTTCCACGCTGGTAACGTCATTTGGGCGCCACGACCTCGTCCAATACTAGGCGCATTACATGTATCGTCTTCGCACATCATTTGATCACTTGAATGCTCATTCTGATCATCCTTTCGGGGAGAGTGCATACCGTAATTCTCACCATAATAAGTATTCACTAAAGCCGCCGCCCATTCTGAAAGATGAGCTTCGTCCTGATGAAACTGAACATTCTCCAACGCCTCAATTCCATCCAATGACTCCACAAGTAGTACTCCGTTTGACGCAAAGCGAAGAACAAACTCGATCAATCGCAAAGAGTTGCCCACCACTCCGGTATCATCCATTTTCAAAAGCTCTAAGAAGTGCTTCAGAACATCATCGCTACATGCCAACACGAGACCAAGGTGCTCTGGACTTGTTAAGGCGATATTGGTCAAGGCGAAAGAAACTTCCCGACGAAGTTCTGAATTTCCATTTCTGAATTGCTGAACGAGTACGGGAATGAATGCGTGCTCTACCAGCTTTTGTACCATTTCCGGGTCGAGCGTCGCGAGATTAGATACCACCCATGCGCTTTCAGCTGCTAACGAAATGTGCTTGACTTCATTTTCCGGTTGCAGAAACTCCAACAATTTTGTCAGTAAAATGGACTTGGACTGTAAAACAAGATGATGCACGAACCGCACTATTTCGTGATTGATATGCTGGTCCATTGCCCCACAACAGATATTCCCGATAATGCGCAGAATCGGAGTCAAAACCAGCTCATTCGGTGTTGCGAATCGCGGTAAAAGTAGCTCCACTATAGGCTGCTTGATAAATTCTGCAAGAAATATATCTTCTCTCGCTGTCAGAAAACTCAATAGCCATAAAAACTCAATTAGAGTGTCATCGGTAAAGCTTGTGGGAACACGTGTCAAGCCTCTAGTGACAGTTTGTAGTACTCCAGCTTCCAGAAACGGAATAGATGATATCTTTGGTCCACGTGCAAGATTCGACAATGCCCACGCACAGCTAGTTGGCAATTCTTTATCAGTTGAAATCGCCTCTGCCTGTACCAGTAGCGGTTTGATAGCGCCCTGAGCAATAAGAGTCTGCCTGAATTCTTCACAGTCAGCGGCGATATTGCCAATGACAAAAGCAGCGTGTTCTGCAACAATCGCATTTCCATTTTGTAGAAGCTCTAGAATTCGAGGAATCGCGGGAAGCACTAATTTCGTCTCTTCATATTGTCCGCTGGCTATGTTTGCAAGACACCAAAGAATCTCTTTGTAAACCTCTTCTCCTCTTCGTGTGGCTGCAGCGAGCGGTGACGCACTTTCCAATATTTTAACTAGCACGGGAACAATCTTCAAGCAAAAGGTCAGGTGATTGAATGAGCATTAGATGAGCCTTCTATTCGGGTTACGTACGCCAGATTCACAAATTCGGTCGACTTGAGCGTAATTGTGTGATTGTTCGCATACAGACAAACGACAACGGAGCTCCTTTAGCGCCTCAAATTGTATCTGATGCTGCTTTGTGCAGTCTTTTGCAGTGCTTGCAGCAAGAATTTGCGTAATTTCAGTGATATCGCGGGTATTTATTAGTATGTTTGTGTCGTCATTTGGTACATTTATACGACGTCGTTTCTCTTGTATGGTGCGATTTCGTTTATCTTTTCGTATTTGAACTGTTTGACGATTTCGTCGCGCTTTGGTCGCGCGTGATTCATTGTTTGTGTCGTGTTTTCGAAGCGAGTTTCGTGGCGGCATGACCGATGAACGCTCCGAATGAAGGATGTAACTACTAATAAAGTGCTTACGGTACCACCTGACCCATGACAAAGCACACGGACACAATAAGCGCTTTTATTTTTCAGCGGCAGACACTAATGGCAACCCTTAAAGGTCATATCGGTGTCAAATATCATATAACGAGAATACATTCAGTATAAGCATTGAGAACGTGCACAAAGATCAAATGGCGGAATTGTCGCATGATGCACTCGATTCTCCAAATCTTGAAGTTCATGGCCCAACTTGAGAGAAAAAATAGCAGAAATGATCAACACTGTGGATAAAAAATGAAGTGCTTGATATCGCAGGAGTTCTTCAGCCTTCAGCTTTGGCGGACACTGGAAAAGCATCCTTATGTGGTGGTGATCCGCTACACTAAAAACGGACCAATCACAATCATTAGGAGCTCAAGTAGCGCCACAATTGCATACCAAAGATGAGATGATACACAACATCCCACAAAGCCAAGTTTCAGGGCGGATCGTAAAAGACTCAGCATATTGGCCAAGAGGATGGATTCGTGGTACCATGAAGTTCGCATTATTTGGTAGGAAAGGTGGGCAGAAAACCGGCGGAATGTATGTGCATAATAGAGCAAGAGAAGCATGGCAAGAAGTTGAGGAATATAGCCCAAAAGATGCTGCATCGAGTATACGCTCGAGTCTTGCCGGATCGTTCTCTTAAGATGGATAAGATTCGGATGTACTCATAACGGACGATGCGACTTACATGATGCACGGAAACCAAGAAGCAGTTCAAAAATGCCATCTACAAGTTCGAATATGACAAAGTGCAAATTGCGGTGAATGAAATGTCCTTACAAACGCACACAGTCGCAGATACCACGGAAACAACGTGCGTGTCGGATTGCGTGGACATGAGTATAAGAGACGGAAGAAGAATACCACAGCGATGCTATAAGCCACAATGACCACATTGTGAGTTGACAAATTCATTTCCGTCTTCTTTCTTGGCGAGTATACGCCGTCGCGATAAGTATACACTACATCCGTACGTTAGTATACACATCAATATCTTAATCGAAATATCGAATGCAAAAATGACATCCTCGTGCACGGACGAACGCATTCCATCAACACCCAACACAAATGAACCTCCTTCACCCGTATATTGGGGCTATGTAATGGTATTTCCCAATTTTGACTATCAGCTGCCACATACAAATTCACAGCATTCAAAGCGCTTTAATGAGAGCACAAAATTACTATTACAATTACAACAAATTGTCTGTCCGACAACTTTGGACACAATTTTATGGAAATTAAAGCACGCGGATTTACAATTTCGACTGTTTTACTCGTCAGGAAAACAATTTATATTCTGTAAAATTGGAGCCACTGAAAAGCGTTTGCAGTCGGAAGCAGCTCGCATCGAGTTACAGCTCCAATTGAATCCCATTCGCTTGTCGAAAATTGCTCGAAAAGGGCTTTTGCAATACGGAATACATCCATTCCCAATCGTTGACGTCAAACACACCTTTCGATACGCACCGTACGACTTTATCTTTTCTCCATATGTGATCGCGTCACAGTATCAGTCGTACTTTTTGAGGAGTGGACCCACAAAAGACTCGCTTTTTGATAGTAGTAATCGTAAGATATTGATAGAGAATATCATCACAAGTGATCCGAGTGTCAATGGAGCAGGCTGTCATTTAGATCGCCTTCGGTATGATGGTACGATCCTGGAATGTTTCCCATTACATGAAGATTCCGAGCGGAAAATCCTGCAGAAAGAGTGGGTACAGTGGAATATGGCGCCTATGATGCAGCCTTTCGGTAAAATCAAAGCTTATTTTGGTGTGAAAATTGCATTATACTTTATGTATCTCGGCCACTACACACAATGGCTCACGCTGCCTGCAGTAATTGGATTGATTGTGGGCGTTTTGGCATGGAAATTACCAATTTCAATGAAACCTTATGTGTTTATGTATCTACTGCCGGCATTTGGGATTTTCATGAATATTTGGGCAGCGGTATATCTGAAGAATTGGAAACGATTGAATGCACACGCAAGTCTTCGATGGGGTGTTTCCAAAATCAAAGAGCGGCCGTACCATTTACGACCACAATTTAGAGGCGAAATAATCACTTCGCCGATTGACGGCTCCCTCACAAAGTATTTCTGTCCAAAGCAAAAGTGGCGTAGAGTTGCATTCAGTTGGCTGGTTATTTCTCTATTGATTCTCATCGTTTTCTTCCTGGTTTCGTGCATCTTCTACTTGCGATACGATCTCACAAAAGGATCGGATTCGATCCATTTGGTCGTTGCGAATTATCGTGTGGGTCCTATGCTTGCGGCAGTAGCCAATGTCGTCCAAATCACCATCATGACCAGAATCTATAATCACTTCTCGATTCGATTGAATGACCAGGAAAATCATCGTACGGATGTCGAGTACGAGAACAGCCTGATACTGAAAACGGTCATATTCCAATTCGTGAACAATTTCTCGGGGCTTTTTTACTCTGCTTTTATCAAAAATGGGCTGGAAGGATGCGAGAATCTGGATTGTCTGTATGAGCTCGAGTATATTTTGATGATTATCTATTGCTCTCGATTGGTTTGGGGAAATGTGACAGAAGTTTTACTTCCTCGATTTTGGGCATACGTCAAGCGTCAACAATTGCTCACAAGTCAGCGGTATTGCTCGCGACGCACAGAAGAAAATGGGGAGCCAACTTTGTGGCCGAAATCGAAATGTGAAATGGAATTATTCCTCGCTCCATACGATTGGCACGGAACCTTTGACGATATGTTGGAAATGGTGATTCAATTCGGGTACACGACTATGTTTGTGGTTTCATTCCCATTTGCTCCCTTCCTTTCGTACCTCAACAACTACTTGGAAATTCGACTGGATGGATATCGTCTCTTGTACGAGACCAGACGACCACAGCCTCAAAATGTTTGTGATTTGGGCCATTGGTACTCTGTCCAACAAGTTTTCGCTGCAATTGCTATCTGTAGCAACGCTGGTGTGATCGTGTTCACTGGAAACTATTTCTCACATGTTTCAGAAAGTTTGCGTGTATGGCTTTTCACTCTGTTTGTTGCGACTTTATTTTTCATCAAATACGTGCTGGAAACGTGCATACACGACATCCCACAGAGTGTGCAGGCTCAATGGAAACGACAAGAGTTTCTGATCGCGAAAATCATACATCATGTACCGGACGAGTTGGGAGACGCTGCTGCATGTAAAGTTGCTGGAATCTGTAAGGAGGTCTACCCAATCGAACTTGCAACTATACACGATCACGATCCCGATGAAGTGCATGGACGATCACATCTGAGCAGCTGAATCAGTTCGCACTGCTCGAGCGGTATGATCGATGTGGTCAGATTGCCTGACGTGATCCCATAGGCGTCACTGCAGCAGAGTGACCAGAAGACGGAAGCTTTTGTATCCTTCCAAATCCCCACATGAGACCTACGACCCCGAGAAATTGTATATAATGCAAAGGACTGATGGGTCCCGTCAAGTATTGGCATCGCTCTCCCGTGGTGGAACACATGACCTCATCCGTTTCGCCACTCATCGAAAACATGACGTAAAATTGTGTGGCCATTGCAATCACCGATGAAATCGTAGCGACGCTCAAGACTCGTTTCATACGTCGGAAGCGTTCATACGGTTTACGGACATTAGCATGAAGATGTGCATGATAAGAATGCTCCATTTCATGCTGTCGTCCAAGCATTCCAGCATCATCCATAGTCGATATAAACCGTATCATTGTCATGGGAATATCGGCTTCTTCCATGCTATCGATCTCGTGAACGCGCTGGAGGACCTGCCAGCCATACACCAAAAGCACCATCAATATCAATGTCAATAGAAGCGCATCGCCAATATATCGATACGTTTTCGGAATACGATAAAACCCACGATGATCCAATGCAAGCGAATCAATTCCACCATAATATATCCAAATCAACAAAACAGCCGATTGCTCCGTGACAATCGAACGCCACGATCGCTTTGAAGCTGTTCCGTGCGTCACCGACATCAGAAAGAAAGCAGAATTCAACAGGATGGAATACAATGCAGCAGTGCACAAATGAATCATTAGATAGAATACAACGCGTGGTAATGTGCCTCCGTAGGACCCAGGATCTACCGCTCGAACAGAAAAGGTTGCAGAACAGAAAAATGTCACAAAATATGCTTTTTTTTGTATTCTCGATCCCGAATTTCGTGTCGCTCGACCGTATTGTAAGGCGCTCGCAATAAGACCCGCAGCTCCGAGTGAGAAATAAATCCATTGAGATAAATGGTAGTCGGCGAGATTATAGCTCGCATACGTCGCGGTGCATGACGGACCAACAAATCCGTATTTGCATGTTTGTTCTGCCGGTTGGGAGAGCTCAAACGCGCTTGTACTGTGCATTACCTCAAGTAATAGCGATATGACGTGATGTCATCGCTCTGATACGATCGAGTGCATCGATTGAATTGAATTTCTATCCAGTCATAGGGAGTGAGTTTATCGTATGAGCGATATAATCCCACTTTTGATCATTCTTTTTATGCGATACATACGAAAACGATGGACTTGTCGAAAGAGTGGCAACGCTACCGATAGTACTGGACTTTATTTTTGTTTCTAGAAAGGTGCATGACGGCGTTGCTCCGAGGTGCGATAGTTAGCTCCATGGATGGTCAAGCGAAGCGGCAGAGCAACCGCCTTGATACTCAACTGCCAGAGAACATTTGGGTGTGAAATACCACTTTTCAATGATCAGAATCTGCATGTTGTCTCTCCAATGTATCATTCCATTTGGGTTTATAATTGGGGGCACATTGGCCGATGAGAATGATAGAAATACCACACAACAGATTGTGCACATATATCCGCATTCACAGAAAAACTCAAGTCCTCAGGTCTCTACATTCAAGCTGTACGACGATGAGAGTGTGTCTTGCCCGAAAAAGGTTCAGCTTTCTCAGCTTGAGTTGATGCCTGGAGATTGTCTCGTGATAAAAACCGAGCAGGGTGGAAGAGTGATTGATGCGGAAGTATGGAGTCGTAATGAACAGGAGCTTCTGACGTTCTCGTTGGTCGAAGATCATTTACATGTGTCGTACATTCCCTCACTGACGACGCTTATTCTTCCACTTAACATTCCATCGTCCAGACGGCGTCCTGTGGCCACTTTCTCTGTACAACGCACTCGTGATGGATCGATGGATGAGGATGAGAAGACAATGAATCCAGTACAAGAAACCATTCTTGGGAATCAGACTGATTTCAAGCCGTCGATTTGCTTCAAAACTGTTGCACCTCAAATGTATGCAGCTTCTCGTGCGGTAGCTCGCTTGATCACAGAACGAAATGAGACGTCAAGATTTCGACCCAGTACCACCCGCGTGTCGTGCACTGGGTCACTTGTAGGAAGAGGAAATTATCTGCTGACGAACTTTCATTGCATCAAACAGACTGATTCGGAAATCCCACAAACAAAAACACTATTCGGCCGAAGAGTGATTTATAACAGAAATCAGGTCTCACTGGAAGGGAAGACTATCAATCTGACCGTAAACTTTCGTGACGAAGCTCCATCGTGCTCGAATGACACTGTAGACGACGTCAGTGACGAAAAGAGCAGCTCGTATGGCACACCATCAGCCACACAAGGAAGAATCATCGCGGCCAATTCGCGGTTAGATTATGCGCTTTTAGAACTGTATCCAATCGAAATGGGAATGAATTTGTCAGATATCTTTGGTAGCTTGACATTACGAGTCCAAGGACCTCGAAATGGCGAAACGATTTATATTCCACAGCATGCACAAGGACAGCCAAAGGTGATTACGATTTCGGAAAATGGACAGCCAGCACGCGTGTGGATGGACTCTCAAGTGTGTTATAATCGGAATCGGAATGAGTCATTGACAGTTGCGTATAATGCGGACACGGAGCCTGGATCGTCAGGGTCACCGGTATTGAGTCAAGATGACAATACAGTTGTCGCATTGCATCATGCTGGTACAACTATGGTACCGTATATCACAAATATTGATTCCGAAAGTGCATGCAATGAAGGAATCCGAATGGATGTTATCGTCCGTGATCTTATTGCGAAAAAAGCACTTCCGTATGGAGCAGTTGCTGCGTCGTGTCAGCGCAGTTTGTGAACATCACGCACAGTAGTGCACTAATTAATTTCAATCACAACGAACACGTTTGCTCGACATGCGCGTGGCATTGTGGACTGTAGATTTGCGTTCAGTCAGAGGTTTAGCGCTACCAGCGATTGTAATTTCGATAAGAAGACGTGCTTTTGCGTTGCATCTGCCACATGGAATATTATAATACCACTTATCTGAGCTCATCCGCTCCATATTGGAGATAGGTAAGGTGGAAACGATCAGGCTTTTATAGTAGCGATAACGGTAAAGTCACGGTGTTTATGCACTAGAGCGATGTTGGCCAGTGTACAATACTAACGATTGTTGAACCTCAGAGCTCAAAGTGTTTCAACCTTTGCGAAGTGCGACAGAAAGATCCAATGAGATTACGATGCCAAGCGAAGTTTGTAGATAGAGCTACGAAATTGCGTTATTCTGTCTACGGAATTAAAGTGGATACAACTCGCTTATGGTTTCCAATTTCGCTAGAAACCAGAGAGATATTGGATCGCTCCTTGCTTTCCAAGCATGTCGGTGGCCCACTTGAAGACGAGAATTTGACTTGAAAATATTTCGGTAGGTAGCAGAGCGTGGAGTATATCCGTTGTAGACATGTCTCAGGAAGGATGGGAGTGTGGAAAATTATAGAATCATACTTCTTACAAGAATAGTCAATTAGGAGTTTTACCGGCTGAGAGGCTGAATCATGGAGACAGGCATATACGCCACGTTCGATGTAATGACTTGACAGTTTTATGCAATCCAGAATGCCTCTATACAGAAAGTGTCCAGCCTAGTCCAACAATAGAACATCAGACTCCCTCCGTTTTATAATAAGACTGACTTTGGCCGTAAAGAGCCAGCTTCTTAGATGGCTTCATACACCTAGCACATATCAGGTGACTGTCTCTAACTTCCAAACGATCCGGCAATTCCTCTTGCAACTTGAAGTGATTAATCCACGTGCAGAGCGTAAGAACAATTTCAGTTTTCTTCTAAGAAAAGACGTTGTAGGATTGGTTGCATCTCTATCCAGGAGCAATAGAGATATCATGTCTCTCAGTCTTTCTGGGAAAGGTCGACCTACTGATTTTCATCCTCTATCAAATGTACCAGCTTATCAAAGAAAGTGAGATATTCTAAGTCCGAGCACTACATGTGTAGTAGGCTAATTTGCAATCTCACTTGCTAGCAGACGGCTTCACAATTTCTCATGCGGCTGGAAGGTCGCACGCAAGGAAGTTGGCATCTTCGTGTCTGCGCAAATGGTGATGAAAACTATCTCCATGTGTTATCAGAATATTCGTTGCTTTATTGGAGGTTTATTTAAAAAGCCTAGACTGAGCTTAGGCCAAAGAAAAGGCATTGATGACGGTTGCGTACTTAAAGATTACTTTATGTCCAATTTGAAAATACCTACACCACAGAATACTTTATCGATAAGTTATGGAATTCTTATCTTGCTACACCCGAACTTCACGTTAAGTCTGAGATGTCATGCTCTAATCCTTGCTTTAAAGCTTAGTATTGCCGAACTTTATATTGACCACAGCTCCAGGGCGGTAAAAGTGGAAGTGTGGACCCAGTGACTGCGCAAATGTGAAAGCATCCACCATTCTCAGCTGCGCCAGCACTGTAAAATTATGCCATAATCAGTCGTTACTGCGTTAGTGATCGATAAACCTGGACAAAGGAACATAGCGAACGAGCAACTTTCACTATTCCCATTTGGCGATACCAACAAATCGACATTTCTCTGAGCCGTCCTTTCATAAATGACCTTTCTCATCCATCATGGTAGTGTACAAAGCCTGATTTGGCGAGTAGAAGTCATCCTCAACTGAAGGAGATGGACGGAAGTAACGAAATCGGGATGATATCTTGAAAAGCATTCAAACTGCTTGATCTAAATGAATTCAACTCGACAAATGGAAACAAATAGAGAATATCGCAGATTTAAACAGAGTTTTCTATAGCATACGCACAGATTAATGCTGTTGCTAGAACTTGTTTGGATAAGCCTATTCTTTAGATAAGCCTAGGAATACTTTAAATACACCGTTAGACACTCGATTAACGGTACTTCCATTAAATTACGTCACAATGCGACCTGAACAGTTTGAACACGACTACTACAAAGCTCTTCGTAACTAATTACGGACCCGCGTGATGAGAGTTGTGAGCTCACTAAGAAATTGCGCTTAGAGCTACCAAAGTTTATACTTGAACTCTCAAGCGAATTTGCGTCAAAGGTGTCACTATTCAATCTATTTGCTTGGATGTAATCTTTGAATTGATCAGATCGGTATACAATTGGAGGTTCGGCATTGCTGCTTTCCGTGTCGATAAAATTTGCGGTAGTCACCGTCGTATCCAACATTTCAGCAACATTAAACTGCGGTTGTGACTTGAGCTTTGTCGAGTTGATTGACAATTGACATGCAGATGAGATTCTTGGATGTGGATCGATTGTGTCCATTTCAAGAATCTCGGTCCCATTCGATGGTTTCTCGATCATTACGTTCATTGAAGAAGTGTTATTAATCGCACTAAGTCTTGGTCCTAGAATAGGACATGGAGATGCTCCATTGAAATCCGTCGAGTGGCTTCCAGACTGGACAGTAGCAAATCGATACGTTGTATATTCTTCAGGGAAAGCGGATGATTTTTGTTTACAAGACTCTGAAGTCTGTTTGTGAAATGAACCTGATGCAGTGCCTGGGCTTGTGTTTTCAGGAGAAGGAAAACAGGAATGAATGTCTGTATACGTCTTGGACTGCGCGTTTGTATCCGTCACTGATTTACATTCACTCGCTGATCTCCGCCACCGATACACCACAATGCAAAGCACGCATACAAAAAGTAAAGCAGCAATCATGACGGAAATGATTGTAGTAGTGTTCAATCCCGATTCGCCATCCTGCGACTCGAGCTTTCGACTCGTTGACAAGACCCGAATGTACATACTCGCTGCTCGGATGAGTTTAAAATGACACACTCGGAAGTACTATACAGGCATCTAAACGGGAAGCTACGTGACAAATACCATAAAAGCACTCGATAAAGCGTAAGCATACAAACGAGTAAATTGATCTGCTCGCGCGTTTACATATGAGATACGCCAAACACACGCCAGAGATTCTTCTGCTCTCCTTACACAATGTCGCAAGTGCGTGCGCGCTTTTACGCAGACAACATAAACTACTCCTCTATTGCAAAGAAGCAGGTGGAATGCATAGGATGCGATATGTACTTTATGTATGGATAGGTCTTTTTTAGCCAGTTGGCCTCTGATTTGTTACACTCGTGAAAGTGTTTCTGCACATTAACCAAACGGTCCTCACATACGACTGGTTGATTCTCATTAGTAATATCAGCGCCTATATAAAGATAAAGATTACTTCCACCTTTGATCACCTGTGGATCCATAGAGAGGTTTAGCGCGTCGGAAATGATAATGGACCGAGTCGCGGGCCCGCTGGTGATGATCAAATCGTTTATATTGCACCATGGCGATAACGACTAGACCAGCGAGCATTAGACCGGTCCACCATCCATTCAATAACCTCGATTCCATCAGTCTCGCTCGTGGGTGGAGTACAGATTCTGATCCAGCAGTATTTGACCACCTTTTCTCCGAAAATGCACCAATAATGGTCTCTTTCCTGATTTTATCCTTTTCCCCAATCTCAAACGCGTCAATCCTTCGGCATGTACCATTCTCTAACAAGATTCCTTTTGCACAAACACAATGTGCGTGTGGACCTTCCTGACACTTTCCGTATCCGTTGCAAAAATGAGTCAGATTTTTCTCGCGAACACCTTTGTCTTGTGGGTAAAAATATCCAAATGCCACGCGCCAGCAATAATCGATGGATGGAAAGTAATATGCGAGAGAGACATTCTTATCGTCTGCTTTGGCATTGACTGTGTCCTGCTGTTTGGGAAACTGTGCACATGGAGGGCCTGAGTATGGAGCTCTAATGCTCGGAAATTGAACTGCTGAATAGTATTTCTCCGGCCTCGATAAACAGCCGTCATCGTTCCCATCAACCGCACAATTATACGTTGGTATCGTCCCCACGCCTGAACATATTGTGACGTTTAGTTCCTTGTACAGCTGTGTTATGCGCTCATCCATCCAGTGGCTTCTCTTCAATACAGCTGTTTTGAGTTTCTCAATTTGATCCTTCATTGTAGCATTACATGTAATAAGATCTACCACAGCACATTGGAATACGTCTCCGCGCCAGTCCCCATGACATCTCTGGAGCTGGGAGTATATGGGTGCTGCGCTTTCATTGATGTAAGAAGTGATCGCTTGATCGCTCCATGCGCCATCAACAGGATCGCGCAAGCTTTTCCATCGCTGTATAATAAGAGATGTCAGTTTATAATTGCACATCAATCGCTTCCAGAATGTATACTGCGGGTAGATCCAGTCCTTGAAATCTCGACGTGCTCCATTCCCGTACGCGAGGTTAAAGTCCCACACTGGCCCAGCATTTATTGGCTGATTTCGATCTTTGAAAAAAAATGTGCTCCGTCGATAGGCGTCCACATTCAGTGACATCTCAGTGTGTAATATGTAGTCAGCAAATGAGCCTAGATCAATATGAGCTTCCAGATGATCCGGATTCGTCATATTATACCACAGAAAACGATACAGCTTTGGCAAAAATCCAGTTGTTGTATTCACAAAGAAGTCTCTCATATTTTGTGATAATTCATTTTCCGGTGGGAATTCCAGAATTGGTCTTTCGCCCATGCCAAATTCATTCTGATACTGATCAATGACCATATTTGGTGATTCCGCACCATACGTAAACGGATCATTTTGCCAGGCCCAACCACCGTTCAGCTCGTCTTGTGTGCATCCTGGTGTGAGTGGAGCCAGTGGTTCCCGATGCTCCGTAAATGTCAGTTTCTCGAGAACAATGTAGATGCCAAGGTACGCAGGCTTTAACAAAGGATTGTCTTGCAGATACAAAACGATATGTTTAGTCTTTGGAGAGTAGCGGCCGGTCCCACGATACAACCAATGAGCTAAATGATTACGGAGCAATGAACAATCCAAATACGGCCCATTCAAAATAAAAACACGATCTTCAGGAAAACCCACGAAATTGACTGGATGCTGGAATCTCAGATTCATTTGATGCTTGGCGAAGAATAAACTACTCTGGCCGCGAAAATTAGTTTTCGACATATACGTCGCGCTGGGTGCATCATTCACACAATTCAAATTCTCGTCATTATCACGATGATGATCTATCACATCGACTGTGGTTTCAACAGCTCTTTTCAGGCAGTTTGGGGCTGGATATCGCTGCTGGTTACAAGTTGGGTCAGGGAAGGCCTCCTTCGTAGCTTTCACAATGACAACGGGAAACTCATAGCACTCTACAAGTCAAGCATGAGTGTCTCACAAGTCTCAATCAGCAAATGCATGCGTACGTAAGTGATCGTGCGCCCAGGATTCTTCCAAGCCTTGAACCGCATCGATCGCAAACCAGAACGCTAGTATCCACGCAGTGAAATTCATACTTGTTTTTGGCTCGTGCACGTAAGACAAACACGATCAAGCAAAACGAAGACTGACTCCTCTTCGGTGGATAATTGAGTGGTGGGGAACATATGCGCCACCACGACGCTTCGTATTTTGCAACGCTTCACTGCGTTAATGTCTCTCGGAAACCACTCGAACGTTTTATTCAGATTATCTCGCATACAAAAATCCTGAGAAAACAAAACCTACATTCAAGTTCCATAATCCGACCTATTTGTCCGTTTCCCGAGCACCAAAGCCTTTTCTTGTTCCGATTGTCTACCAGCACTTTGACAACTGTTTTTTCGACCAAGATGCAAGTACACCAACATCCCTGCGATGAGCATCAGTCCCGACATTATAAGGGTCGTAGATATCCATGCGCCATGCTCCGATTCAAAAATCAACCGATGATTCTGCAAATTCACTCCTGCTGTATCCGCACATGATGGTGGATGCATACCACGAATACACGTACAAGTCACATTTGGACCAGCGGGACAATATCCATTTCCAGAGCAAAACGGGGTCACCGTTCCGTCTTCAATGTATGTACCCACTGATAACCAGCAATAATCAACGGATGGAGCACAAGTCGCATTTGTAAAGTCTACATTTTCTGAACATTCGGGTCCTTCATAGGCTTGATGGATGCTCGGGAACGATAATTTGCCGATAAAGGCCTCTGGATCACTCAAGCATCCGCTCTCGTTACCGTCAGCAGCGCAATTGAATTTTGGCAGCGGCCCACCAGTGCTGCATGTGGTTTCGTCAAGTGATTTGTATAATTTGCCTCCAACATTTACGTCGATCCACTTGGAACGGGCTTCTATGATGTCCAAAATCATCTGTACCTCATCACGATAAGTTTTCGCTCCGGATTCGGTTGACACATGAGCGCATTGAAGGTCACTACTCATCCAATTGGAGCAGTGCGTGAGTTGTCGTTCGATGGGTCTCACGCTTGCTTCAACAAACTGTTGTATTGAAGCTGGACTCCATTCATTCGCACGAAGTTGTCGCCATCGCTTGGTAACAAGACCAGCAAATTTATAATTACAAAAGAGTCGCTTCCAGAATGTCGATGGCATGTACATCCAGCGCATGTTAGGATCGTTCTTCGCACCAGATCCGTATGCAAGGTTGAAATCCCAAACGGGACCAGCATTGATAGGCTCATTACGATCTTTAAAGTAAAAAGCACTGCGTCGATACGCATCTTGATTGAGAGACATCTCGGTGTGCAAAAAGTCGTCCACGAAAGAACCAATATCAATATGGCGTTCCAATCCGTTTGGGTCCGTCATGTTATTATATAAATACTCAAACATTCGTGGGAGCGGTCCGACTCCTGGTGTGACAAAGTAATCACGCATAGCTTGCGAAGTGGTATCTCCAGGAGGATACTGTAGAATAGGTCGTTGTCCGTACCCATATCCTGTTTCATACTTATCCAGCAAGATATTGGGAGAATACAGTCCATATTCAAGTGGATTGATTTCCCAAGCCCAGCCCCCGTTCATTTCTTTTCTTGAACACGATGCATTCAGACGCGCCAGACCAACTCGATGTCGACCATAATCAATCTTTTCCATGGCTAAATAAATCCCCTTGTATTCGACAGTCTGGTTTTCTGCATGTCGAATAAACAGAACGACATGTCGTGTGCGCGGTGAATATCGTCCCGTACTGCGAAATAACCAGTGAGCAAGATGGTTTCGGATCAAGCTTCGATCGATAAATGGACCGTTCAGTACGAAAGTTCGACCTGGAGGGAAATCAAGCCACTCGGTCGTTTGGTTGAAAGTAACGCCGAACTGATGCTTATCGAATCTCAAACTCGATTGGCCTCGATTATGTACAAGTGCGTCCCGGGCTGTCGATTTGTTACTCATTGAAAGACAATTTCTCTCTTTGGTGTCGATTACATCGATTACTGTCTGACGATTCTCTTTAACACAACTAAGAGATGGCAAGTGTGGTGTAACACAACTGGATAATGGAAAAGGCTGACGAGGTGATAGGATCAATACAGGTAGCTCAAAACACGCTACAATTTGTAGGTTAGCGTCAATTCGTACATGGATTGGGATAGGAAACGTACTTTTATCGTAAGGCTGCGCTGTCACAAGAGCTTTTAATCCTAACAAAAGATGAAGCAGTACATGCGTTCTTGCGATCAAAACCATTTCTGCTCGTTTTTCGAAAGACAGCCGGTCTGCGAGACAGAACACACGAAAAAAGTGAAAAGTGACAATTTGAAAGACAGAGACCCCTATGTGCTCCTCTCAACTGACCCAAAATTTTACATATTGACGCCTTTTTTGTCCGAATACCTGTCCACCACACTTTCGCTGCTGTTTATCAAATATTCTGGGTTTTAAACACTGAAATACGAGCATCAAAGGGATCAGATCAATCAGCCTTTCAGTCAAAGATACATTCGGAAAAATTTGCGAATTTTGTGCCCGTTTCAAGGCTCGTCATTGTGATATTGCTACCATACAATCATATAAAGTATCAAATCTCACTTGTATCTACTCAACCTCTCCAGTTGCAGAGATGCAGATTTCACTGCGAAAGTAGAAAAATGGTTTTCTGATTCGAGAAGAAAGCGCAAACAGATGAAGAAATCGTACTCGTGATTGCCGATACTTAGCTCTTCGTCGAATTGGATGTGTGGAATCATTATATTGAGCAGTTGAAATGCATCCTCAACCATAATCGTATTGCTTTTCGTCCATTCAAAATTTGAGGTCTCAGCCGCATCTTCCAATAATGTGATATAGTACTTCATGAACTGGAGCACTAGTGTGAAAAACGAAGAGCTTTCCTCCGCACGGTCGTCGCCACGAGTGTACAAAAGTACGAAACGGATGCCTGACACTGGATGATGCAGTACCAATCTGAGAAATAACGAGATTACACCTTGGAAGACCTTGGAATCTGATCCCCCAAGTATTTCAATTGCGGTTTGTGCACAAGGAGCTCCACGTTCGCTCGGAATTCGTAACAGATTTGCGCAACGGTTGAAAAACAAATTTTGTTGTGCACTTTGTTCAAACTCGTTTGGAAAGAGTGATTTGATGGTAATGAGATCTGCAAGCAATTCAAGCGCTTGTGCTCTGCTTCGAGGAAAGCTTTTTGGACCCAAGATGATATCTTGCAATATATGGCTATGGAGTAGTCGCTTGTAATCGCTCATTGGTGCTGCCTTCATTTCGTGGACGCAGTGCACCCAAGACGAGAGACATCGAAGCCCTTGATCTACAACTTGTACGGATGTGGAATGGATTTTGATGACACGACAAATGGCTTCCATTAGTTGAGCGCGCTCTTCGTGAGAAACACCATTCTTTGTATCTGTTGGGTATATATATGGATCGCGCCTCAGGCGGCTGAATGATTCGACCAAAGGATCATATGCATCCTTTTGGATCATTTCTGCACGATCATCTACAGCATCTCGAATGCCCGTGTTTGACTGGCGAAGCTTGTCTTCATCAATTTGTGAATAATCAACATTGTTGTCTTCCGCCAAAAAGTTTTGGAATATTTTGCTTTTCAAAATCACCAAACAAAGGAGACGGAAAGCGCTACTTAGGACATGAGGATCAATATCGACCCTTGAATCAAAGTATCTGATGAAAACGGGTAGAAGAGCCACAGAACTAGAAAGCTCACCTTTCATCATCATCATTCCTAAGACTTCATAAAAGTGCTTTGCACAATTTCTGAGAACGTTTGCCTGCATTGAAAATGTTTGATTGGAATGTTCGGTCACCCAGGACTTGAATTTTGCTTTTGCGTGCTCTGTTACTTGAGTAAATACACTACGAGATGAGTCTTCTGGCACCAGAGAACTCGTATGCTCATTTTTGCCTGGGCATGCGTCTAACTCGACATGTGGGATATCAAAGAGTGCAAGTAAATCTGTCGAAAAGAGAGTCATGAATGCAGTGATAAGTTCCATATTTTCCTTGTACACGAAATTAGTTGACACTATTTTCAATCTAGCTCATTGGATCGTACCTGCATAATGATTTCGTCGATGCTTTCAAGATCAGCGGGATTAGCCTGTATTTCGGTGGCAACGATATTTTTCATTCCCGATCGATGAAGAGAATTGATTGCTGATACGGGCTGTTGCGAAGTCTTTGCTACCCAGACATAGTTTCTGTCTACATCAGATCCGGGAGTCTGACTAGAAGATGCGAAAGAGGAATCATGTTTCCGTTTTTGTGCTTCTGCACGTTTTTTTTCAGCATCCAAACGTTGTTTTTCAATTCTTTCTTTTCTAAAAGCGCTTCTCTCGCAAGTCGATGGTTTCTTTTCTCGTTGAGTGTGCTGATACTGATTTTTGAGAAATTCAAGCTCCGAAGTAAGCCTGTGATTCTCTTTTCGTAGTATATCCTGACTCTTCTTGATTTCATACTGCTTCTCCGCCTCTACTGTAGCGATATTGGCGCATAATTCAAAATTTTCTTCCTCAACCTGCGCAAGTTTTGATTTTATGATCTGTACCAAACCGTCCAATTCGAAATTCTTATGCTGTAATTGCTCTAATCGGTTGGTTGTCTACACCACAAGAATTAGTAAGGGTGTTGGCTAATTATCGATCTGCTGACACGCGTACAGTCATAGCGTCGAACTTTGCGTACGACATTGAAACTTTACGTCACGCTGTATCAGTAATCAGTAATCAATTAGGAGTACACAATCGATTGTCTACAGTCCGATCTTAAGAAATGACTGAATTGAACTTCAAAAGATCCTAATTATTATTACACAGGTGCACATGATCGTGCCGATTACCAAACCTTTCGGTGGGATAATGCATTCAATACAAGTGGGAATGAATGTCCTATCAGCAGTGACGCCTTACGAAAGTACCGCACTTGGTGGTTCGAGCAATGGATAAAATGACTGGAACAGCCGCAAAAGCCTGTGAAAGTTTTGGTAGTTGGGAAGAAAAATTCACCTTCACCACAGCATTGTTACTGATAAAGCACGGCTGTTACAATTGGCCGACTGTGTTTGGCTAGCTAAACCACAAAAGAAAACATGGAGTGAAAGCCCGTAACATCGATTTGACACCATCTTACATGATGCCATCTCATCCTCATGAGGTTGGATGAGTTTACATTTGCTGATGCTGTGCTGATAGGTATCGGAAGTCTACTGGATCCTTGTCTGGCGTATCGAAATAGCTTTCGGATTTTCTGCAATACGTGGTAATGTCAAGCTTGGGCTTTATCTTGCATCCCTTCTCAATCTATCTTTGCTTTTTATTCACGGCAGTAATATAACTCCTTTTCGAATAAACTTTTCAGCTTTTCAATTAGTGCAATCGAATCGGTTGGACGATAAATCGTTAAAGATATGGCTTACTCCATTTCCTCGTCGAAAGATGACCCTACCTGACCAGCTCTTCCGTTTAAAGCTTTGGTTTAGAAAATTTGAACAATGCACAAAGCTCCTAGACTTGTCAATTCGATAAACATTCCAACCATAATATATTGCTACTACTCACACACACACTGAGCAAATTATCGCGATTATTTTTGTATTTCAACCCGATCGCGGTACCAGCATTCCTCCTTCTTCAGGAGAGCTGCAAGTGTTCACGAGAAGCTCGTGGACAAAGCAGCCGTCAAGCAATGTTTTCGTGCAATTCATTTCAGCACTTCCGAGCACGAACTGATTTCATCCAACAAACTATGCCATCCTTCGTAGTCCTATGTATCATCCCCCTCAACCACGCCGTCCGGTTTAGACCCATCTCCCCTTCATCCGTTGTATCGATAAAGTTGTTGCCTCTTCACATATGAGAAAAAAGTTCGTTTGCGGTCCATCGCAGCAATTAAATTCTTTGGTATGATTGGCAGGAATTCGCAATCATGCTGGAACACGATGCACCCTTCGAGACTGGTACAATTCTGCTTGCAAACTGGATGGGTCTAGCCCAACGAACATGCGTTGTGGTTGATAAAAGTAAATATTATGTACAAGTGTAAACGGAATGCTGATTATTGACATGCTCACGAATGTAGAAGTGTTCAAAGACACCTACAAATACTATGTACACTGGCACGATGTACGTGAGGGAGCTGCTCTGTCTGACTGATACAAGACTTATATGATCCATTAAGTTCAATCGAAGAATGGATGAATGGATTTATGCGCACGAGATCATTCGGGAAGGCACAGACGAAGGTCACATTCGTCATGCACATAAATCAGCCCGATTTTTCATTAATGTCTATTTCAGAAATCAAAAAGCTTAAAGAGAAAGAAGGAACAAAAAAACGGAAAAATCAAAAAGTTGCAGCAGAGACATCAAACGCATCGGATAAGGAGACTTCTTTAGGAAATTCAAAGTCAGATTCCCTGAGTACTTTATCCTTATTGTCACCGGAAGACGATCCAAAATACTTATTTGATGACGACGGTAAAACATCTGCTTACGGAAAAGTGGGAAGCGAGAGTCGAAAACCACTAGCAAAATCATCTCGATCGCGTGGACAGAAACGTAAACATGCTTCAACTTCCAGTGGGAATGCTCAAGATTTTGAGCGACCTGAAGAAGAGCACGACGAGCATGAAGGCATGGATGCCGCTAGTATCCGGGAACACGAAGAAGTCACCAAAGTAAAGGTAGAGGTCACCTCATCCTTACTATGTGTAGCATGTAATTGACAACTACCGTAGAATGTTCGACTTGTTGAGTTTGGGCGATATCGAATGGCTGCATGGTACTTTTCACCATTTCCCAAAGAATTTTTCCCCGGAGGTCATATCGATTGTGTAAGTGAGTCGTATACATCAACACTTCCTCAGAATCATAAGCAGTCATTGCCAGTTGTACTTTTGTGAGTTTTGTCTGGCTTTTTTCTGTCACAAGTCCGAACTACAGCATCATCAGATTCGAGAAGCATGTGACAGGGTACGAGACATTCAGAATCGCTTATGTGAAGACTGATATCAAATTACAGCATCCACCAGGAAATGAGATATATCGCCATGACAACTTGAGTGTTTTTGAAGTCGATGGCGCCATGTCGAAATTCTACTGCCAGAATCTATGCTACTTTGCAAAGTTGGTGAAAATCCATTATGTGTCATTCAAATAACGTGGACTAATTCTTCGTGAACAGATTATTCTTGGACCACAAAACACTCTATTATGATGTTGACCCGTTTTTATTCTACATCGTTTGCGAAGTCGATACTCGAGGGTTTCATCCGGTCGGTTATTTCTCCAAAGAAAAGTATTCCGAACTTGGTTACAACCTGGCTTGTATATTGACACTTCCATGTCATCAACGAAAAGGATATGGAAATTTCATCATTCAATTCTCATACGAGTTGAGTAAAAAAGAAGGTAAAGTTGGCTCACCTGAGAAACCCCTCTCCGATCTGGGGCTTGTGAGCTACCGAAGTTATTGGACCAGAAAACTGCTTTGCATTTTGAAGGAAATGCCAGAAAATGAAATTTCAATCATGGAGCTTACAAAGGTGTGTTAAGTCGTGTCGTTGTAAAATGCAATGCATGATGTTGTTCCTGTAGATGACATCGATCAAGAGTGACGATATAATTTCCACACTCCAATTTCTAAACATCATCAGATATATCGATGGTCAATATGTATTTGTTATTCCAAAACAACTGATCGACGAACAACTGAGCCGAGTTTGCAGCAAAGGACCACAAATTCATCCCGAAAAGTTGCATTGGACTCCGCTACATCTCGACATAAAGCGCGATAAGTGGTCGCTAAAATCCAAATATGCTGAAAAGGAAGAATAATTGGAAAAGTCTGTAACGTAAAGGGTACGAATGCTGTCAGTTGCCGATTTCGTCTGTCGAAGTCAGTCAAGGTGCATCCGGGCATGTCGTTGTATCAACCAGGCTTGATTGCATGCACACCATCGCGATCGACGTAGCTTACTCTGTTGATTGTCGAATAATTTACCATCCCAATTGCACGCATGTGATGTGCTTCTCATGTACCGAGTACTTTTGTTGCTGGATCCTTTCTGCCTCAAAATTGGCTTACATAGAAATTTTACCTCGCAGACAATCTGCATTTCGCCTGACTGCCCAAATGGGAGGGCCTTTTGCGGAGAGACTGATCTTGCTATTTACAATGAGAGCTGGAGATACGTTCACTTTATCTTTGTACGCTTCCATTCGGTTTAAACTTTTGGATCTTCGCTATGCGTACGGATCGTTTTGATCTCTAACGCAATCGATCACCGTATGCTCTGAATATTCTTTTAGTGTATGGAGCTGTTAGCAGCTCTTGCGGCAAAACAAAAATGATACGAGATCCTTCTGAATGTGAGGTCCTTTTTGGTCAAGTCGACTTTCATTAACTACCGATTTGCCAGCATTCTGTGATTGTTATTGTTGAGAAATGTATAAGCCATTCTCTTACGAAGACAATGACACTGAGCATTTGGATTCTACACAAGATTTTGTGTGTGGACGAGGACGAAGTCAGTGTCAAAATGAGCTTCACCGTGCCCGATGCAAGAAAAGAGTCATTTCTCTGACAGAAGACCTTCTGCCTGTGTTGAAAAGAGCAAAATGAAAAGGAATATAGATTCTATGCTAATCAAAACATAGACATCGTCTGGACGATCACAATGTACATCTTTCGTGCAGAAAAAAACGACGATTAGCAGACTACGCGTTCCAACACAATCTGTTAGCACGCAATACATGTACACTTCTTCATGTACATGCTAATGCCTCGATATTTGAAAGAATTGCACGATATAGGGCGAGCCCCCAGCCAAATTATATTGAGTGAAAGTGATCAAATAAGAAATGTCGACTCTCGGTGTTGTAGCGAATGTTTCTACCAACGCGCAAAAAACTCCGTATCGTAAGATTCTGCATGAATTCTTCAGCAAAAAGCGAATATTCGGCATCTATATGTGGTTCAATAATGCCAATTCTATATCTCACTTATTGCGCATGTATGGATTTAAGATTTGTGGGTACTGGAAAGTTGCGGTATCCAATCTTGTGCTGCATGAGAAGGACTCTAGAATACGGACCGCGTTTTTAGTCGAAAAATGATTCCTTTGAGAATTTCCAACCTTAGTATCTGTCCATTGCATCACAAACTCGAGATTCTCCGTTGCAACTCGCTCAAGTTCTCTAGAAACTTTAAGACTCTCAATAATCCTAGCCTCTTCAGTGCAAAGGTGCTCAGCTACACTCTCTGCTTTCGACTACAACGCAGCAATTATAACATTTTAGAACAATTCAAGAATATGAATGGCATACCTTTTGTACCAGCTCCGACGTGAGTCGGCTTTTGGCATTCTCCAAAGAAATCCTCTCCTGTTCATCGCGTGCTTGGAAGCGCCTTTGAAGACTTTTTCGCTCCTGGTCACGTTGCTCTTTGTATCGATCCTTCCGATACTTATGTACAAGTTCACGATCTGTTTGGATACTTCGAAGATTGCTAGCACGTTCCGCTTTTACTTTTTCAATCGATGACATTCGATGCGTGTCGACTATGACATAGTTTTTCTTGCGTATTTCCTTGGAATAAATCGCTTTCTCTACTCGTTAGCGTGATAGTCTCGATACTTTTTAATGTAAGCGAAAGCATACCATTCTGTCGACCTTGTATTTGCTCCCTCAGCTCCTTGACCATTCCTTTAAACTTCTGCTTTCCTTCCAGTTCCTGAGTGCATTGTCGAAGAAGTTGTACCCGTTGCAATGTCTTCGCTTCTTCACTGCGCAGGTAATGAAGTCGATTTTTGAGTCCGACGACTGTTTTCTGAGCTTGTTTGCGTCCTTTAATTGTTTCAAGCATCGCGTTACGTAATCTCAACGGAGCACGGTCGGCTGATAAGTTTCCAAAAGTGGCATCATATGATCCATCATATGATCCGTCTGGCTGACATGCGTTGATTTCAGAGTCCGATACATTTTCAAAAACGTCAATCTCATCGATATGATCGACAAACCAGTCGTAGAATTTCATCTGGGACGTTTACACATCAAAGGCTTGAGAACGACATAGTCAATATATTTTCCAGAACCTTATCAATTCGACCTATCTGGTCTTGATCTAGCTCTTCACGAGCTCTCGTGATAAGAAATGCAGCGACGTTATAGCCCATTTCTTGAAAAAGTTTATCAAGGTCGTTACATTGGACAGATCTCAGCCATCGATGGATTGTGAGTGTAATATCAAAATTGTGTCAGTGTGCTTGCTTACCGATCCGATCGAACGACTTTTTGAAATACTACGTCGAAGAGAGGGGTCTCACTGCTCGGAAGAATCGAAAAAGTTGCCATTTATATTTGCCCTCACGTACGCAGTAATATCGGTACGATGTGCCATTTTTGTTTTGTTGACGTAACGACTCATCCAAGCGCCGACTTTTCCTCTAGCTACTCTAACAGCTCCTGGATCAGAAGGAAGTGATTGAAAAATATGTTGTTTCAGCAATCTATCCTTTGGGATGTGGAGCATGATGAAATTGTTAGGATGCACTTCCGAACGTGTACTCTATACCACAGATATCTGAAGCATATATTTAATCTCAACTTCGATCGTGTTCTCAAATCGGGCAGTTTGTCTCGTATGTCTACTATCTATGAAGACTGCTGCTACATTCATATGCAGCAACACTAGATCTATAATATCCTGTCCCGATGAGAGATTAGGAATAAAACAATGAGATTGATACGCTGGTCAGCTAGACCAGAGTAATCACTTCCGAGCAACATCAACTCCGTGAAAATGCAAAATGATCCCAGAAAGCGAATCAAGGACGAGACAATCGTAGGTAACAAAGAGTAGTTTAGACATAAAAAATATCACAACTGAGAAACGTGAAAGTTGGACGCAGTTGAAGTATGCGTAGGAGAATCGTAACAAAATTTTCAAATTTTAGCACAAATCAAAGAAAGAGAGCTGACATGGACACTGATCAACAAGAGCACGAGGTAACACTGCGCACAAGATCAAGAAGGAACATATGAACATGCCGGCCGCTGCAAAATGATGAAAATTTTACATCAAATCCCATGCAGGTTATAAGATGACCGACAAATTGTGTACTTTTAATGCGATCGTGAAGGAGTAGACCGAAACCGTAATGGAATTGTGGTAGGAAAGGAAATTTGAAATGCAAGAGGCAGTTTGCCCAATTGATTGTTTTTATCGATAGACGAGCACAATGTGCTGAAACTTACCACGATGAGTGAGTTAACTATGATTTGGATAATGTCACAAGAAAAGCTTCCCTTCAATACATATTACTCTAGTGCTCAGATCAGTTGCAGCAAGTATTTGAGGAATATTATACTTTCAAAAGCGCTCATCTGGCTCACTCACGTATCTCGAATACTTGGGAGGAAAGCCTGGTGGACATTTCCCAGTCTACCAAGGACGAATTGATTCAAAGAATCATGTGAAAAAAGTGGAACTAGAACTTTTTTTTGCGATCTGGAAAAGAGACTTTCAATCATAGAAAACACTTCGCAAACTGGACACCGCACTGCTGCTCATTTTTCTTTGATAAAGATGAAATTACTACGAAATCGTCTAAATGTACTGGATTGCATATATGAGCAAGAAACGCATTTCTTCAATCCACGTTTTCGTCAGCACGATGCTCAATTTGACGGTGATAGCAGCTTGAAGAGGGGAAATGCTATCCATATCGTCGTGAACCGTCTCCGCCGATCTAATAAGAAAGAGAAGCATTAAGCCTTCGTCATCTCCTATAGACACTTTGGAGATCATGTGGCCTCCATGCTTTATCTACTTTGCATTGGCACATTGCTAAGAATGTCATCGTCAATTAAAACTCTTTTTTGCGACAAAGAAATTTGAGATTTGGTAAACCTTCTCGCACCTGTGGAGATTGGTATGTGGCATTGATGCTTGAGACCGGTTGCTTATTTGCGCTCCAAATGTTTCTACATTTATACTCCGTGACAACAAGTATTCCATATTACTATACTTGTGGCCTTGGAAGCTTTATTTGCGGTACTGCCGTAAGTATTCGCACTTGTGCAAAGGATATAGGAAGTAAAAAAGTGATATATATTGAGCGTCAATTATTTGTTCCTAGTTAGCCTTACCATATGCATATGGCCAGCACTTGTTGATCCTGATCCCATATGACATCCGTGAGTCAATGTCTCTCCCATCATTACCATACGTCAGCTTGGCGGCCAGTCAGATGAGGTTGACCTTAACCTGTAACAGGTCTTGCAGTCACCTCTGGTGAACTTTCATACCTGTCAGAAACAGCATCTTCTAACACAAACTGATTCAGTACACTCTTTAGACGTTGCGCCGACATGAAATCCTACTTCTCGTACTCGACCGCTCACCTGAATGAAACTACTTTGGATGATAAAGTTGCCTTTTCGATTTCTTATAGCCAGCCACAATGTAGAAAGAAGCCTGCTGCAATTAAAACCTTCTTCAAATAAGTAGGGAAATGGACAGGGGATACGATCTTTAAATATACTTTGGACTGAAGAAATGAAAATTAATAAAGTGCATGCATTTGGTTCGGTTTGAATGGGAGGGAGGGATCACATCTTAGGACCGATAGCGCGACTGAAACAATTCGAATGAGGATGCGATACTCGAACATAGTTCGAGCGCTTAATCACCACCTGCATCTCACCTATTTCATCATACCGTTACACGTCCGGAACACACCTGGTAATGATTTACAAAACCTCTCAGAACGACATAATTGAGCCATTTCGTTGTCCGTTTGAGCCTCTCGATACGTATCTCGTGCAGAAATATTTTGCATGCTTAAAGTACCACTTGCAGTGCTTTCCTGTCGCACGGCAAAGTCCATCAATTTGGATTAAAAGCCGAGGTTTGCGTGCCTAGAATGTAATTACAGAAGTCTCTCGAGCAGGAAAAATTTCTGCCCAAACCATGACACTGCAACTTCTCTTCATAGAGATAGTGTGCTGCTTCTTATCAACCTAGAATGGTGCCAGTATAACGGTCAGCAGCCTGGTCTGTTCATAGCGAACTTCTTCTTATCAGTGACGACCACAATCCACTACGAAGTATATTTGAGCTCGCGGTACTGTGCTACTCTAGTCAGTGAAGGGCCTCATTTGTGTCTCTTGTAAGGTAAAGGCCATGGCGGGCTAATTTATCGAGGCAATGTTCGACCGAGATGCAATAGGATGCGATGGCCAGCGAAAGCATGCCTATGGATGATGACAGAATAAGAGGGTGTTGCTCAAGTGTGGATTGGCTTTCTTTCCGGAATGTCTTCTCGACTTGCAGTCACCGCACAAATCTGGTTTAAGTGCCATGGTGTGCCGCTTTTATATATCGCCCCAGGAAAAAATTTGCATCTCGATTGTTAGCTTTTCCTCCTCAGTGTAGAGTTAGTTATACACTCGACGTCCGTTGATATTGCACACTTACATTTTTGGTCGACAGCTCTACGACTTTGGCATGTTGCCCGACCATGGTTTGCTCTTGTGGTACTGAAATAAAAAAGTAGTCAAAAGTGGCGAGTATGGGGGATTTTCACAGAAGAATTTATATACTGGCATCAAAGTCATTGATTCCTACACCTCAAGCATAGCATTTGGATTACAAATGTAAAAATAACTGGCTGAATCAAAGAGAGCAAGCAATCACCCATTATCTGATTCCTGAAAAAGCTCAACTCGCCTTTGCGAAATCGAACTACAAGCAACATTACTGTGGCATGATACGTGAGATTGCATGTTTCCTCAGACCTTGTTAAAATTCATTTATGCCCTACTTGCCCAAATTCATGCATGTATTTGCATTCTTGGATGAGTTTGATGTTTTGAACAGAAAGAATCCTCGAAAGTGTAAGCGCGATCGTCCTGATTCTCTCCCTTCAAGTGCAAAAACATATCGAAATGCTACGAGCAGTTACAGCGTAGATGCAATCATAGTCACAAGGACTGGCCACCATGGGAATGGGGCCGCTCCAATTGAAGGATATATACCTGTCTGCGAAGAGGAAGGCACCAATAGTTCAGAAGGATGGATTCTGAGGTGCATCCGGTGTGCTCTCAAATCATTTATGGGCTCGAAAAGAATGGATCAAATGTATTCGATATACTTTTAGTCATCTTGTAGAGGGGTTATTACTGCCTGACTTCATATTCGTGGCAGTTGATAGTAACCTCTTCTGCATAGTGGACAACTTGATCCAGTGAAGGTGCAGTGTACTATGACAATTAGCGCTGGCAGTCTTACCCTACCTCAATGCTACGACAGGCGAGCTGCCCGTCTACCTATCAGCACAGAAGCTCGTACTGACTTCTTGTACTTTTGAATTGTGAAATATATTTACTAGGGCTTACTCCTGGCAAATTATATCACTATGAAAGAGGTACGAGCTGACGGTAATGTATAATCTCAAGACATCTTGCAGGATGCTGACAGTTCGATGTGAAATGCTTTAAACACAGTAATCTGGTACAGCTTCACCACAAGCAGACAGGTAGACTGGTAGTACTAGCTACAAACTACTGTAACAGATCTATTACACCTTTACATTTACTTATCTCCAAGTCACATTCGTCTTTTGTCGATCCGCGAGCTCAAATACTAACATCGTCTTTCGACAGGACATCTTTGGTCACTGTGAAGGGATACTAATTAACTGCAGTCTAATTGGCTTAAACGCACAATGATAATAACCAGTCATCCGAAGGCTTTACATCAGTACTTGGTTGGCTTCCAGCAAATTGAATGGCCTCCGCGATTCAAGTTTCGCGTCCTGATGTGATTGGGAAGCTTCCACAATTACAAAACATGATAAAGCGTGATCCTGAAGCATATAAAACAGAGTTTATGATGCAGTATCGTCATTATGAGAGTGAATATCAGCTATTTGTATTGCAACCTTGCAAAGATTCTGCACACTTTAGCGCTTTAATATCGTTTCTCAGCCACGTCGCAAGATGCTTTCCGACTGAAATGAGTTCTTTTCCAACGCAATTAGTCTCCATCCTCCGCAATCAGTATCTTGTACTGGATCCACCCCTTCGAAAAACTCTGGTCCAGTCACTTGTTCTCTTATGCAGTCACAAGCTCATGGACGCGATCGTCTTGCTCAAATTACTTTTCGAATTATTCCGATGCCCAGATAAACGCTTACGTGACTTGGTCCATAAATACATACTGGCCGAAATCAGGAAACTCAACGCAAGATCATGCAATATCCAAGTTAATCGTGCGATTCAGAATTTTCTATACGAGATGATTCAAGATGAACATGAACAAGCAGCCATCAAGTCACTGCAAATAATGATAGAGCTTTATCGGAAACAAATTTGGCACGATACGAAAACTGTAAACGTGATAGTGACGGCTTGTACAAGTAAGAATACTAAACTCGCAGTGATGGGTATAAAGTTTTTTCTTGGAATGGAATGTGTTGATGAAGAGGAAGTCAAAGCTGATCGAACTGGAGACTCTACTGTGAAAGTTGATTATCATTCTCACTCAAAGAAAACAAAAAAACGACTTCGTGAAACAAGAAATGCAATCTCAAAAATTCGACGTGCACGTAAAGGTGAAGCGGGATCCAAGAACAACGTTTTATTCCCCGCAATAGAATTACTAAACGACCCACAAGGCATTATCGAAAAGCAGTTTCGCATGCTGAAAAATTCTATTCACCGATTTGAAGTACGATTATTGATGATGAACTTTATCAGCCGAATCATTGGGCATTATAAGCTTATCATGATTCCATTTTATTCACTTGTGCAGCGCTATCTACAATCTCATCAGCAAAATGTGACCAGTATATTGGCCTACCTTGTGCAAGCTTGTCACGATGACATTCCTCCAGATGAATTATTACAAGTTGTCAAAAGTATCGCGACAAATTTCATAACAGAAAGATGCTCCTCTGAGGTGATTGCAGTAGGAATGAATGCCTTACGTGAGATTTTCCGAAGAGTACCCCTTCTGCTAGAGTGTGAGGACATGGAGGTTTTCACATCTGACCTCATCATGTACAGCAAAGCAACGGATAAAGGAGTTGTCATGGCATCCCGTGGTGTCCTCAATTTGATCCGAGAGTGTCATCCGACTTTATTGCGACGGAAAGATCGCGGCAAGCACCATGATGGAGCGGCAAGACCCAGACCGTTTGGTGCGTCAACCGCGGTTGAGGGTGTTGATGGTGCTGATTTGTTGGCTGCCGCGGAAGCATCCGGTCGCTTTTCAAATGTTGAACTTTCTCTGGAAAACAAGTCTGGAAAGAATGAATTGGAATCAGATGATGAGAGCTGGGTAGATCTTGAAAGTGGAGATGAAGCAGATCACGCATGTAAAAGCAATGAGAGCCAGAGAAACGAAGAAGAACGCCTTGAAGGTACATCGACAGCTTCAGAAATGATATCCAGCATCACTAAAGTGGATCAGAAGGACCGTATTGATGCTCGTCGTATATTAACCGCCCTAGACTTCGAAAGGATTGAAATTCTGAAAAAAGAACGCGCGGAAACTTCTCGAGACCCCAAGAATCGCTCGAAAACACGCCAACAAACGAACGAGAATGAGCATGCGTTAGGCTCAAATGCCGTGACTCCGAATGATCTCGAAGGTTATACGAAAAAGCGACGTTTGACTCAAGAAGAAAGACTTCGAAGTATACTTAAAGGTCGTGAAGATTTTCAGCACAAACGGTCCAGCGGCGGAACTACTAACACTGAAAAGAAACGACTTAAGCATTTCATGATGATCAAGAAAAGTAGAAGGGTACAATCCAAAGTGCTGAAATCCGCACGAGAAATTCAACACACGAAAAATCGACTGGTAAAGAAGCAGATAACAAAACTCAAGAAAAGAAGGAAAATATAAACTGATTCAAACAGACCTTTTGATGCCACGTGAAATCGCGATCAAAGAGCTTCTGACGTCTCGCAAATCATTCGGATCGTCTGGGCATGAACTAGTATCGGCAGATGGAGCGTTTCCTGCTTGTCTAATGCACTTATATGGCAATCAATACAAGTGTTTTTCTCAAAAGTCGGATAATCCACTCCTTTCGGATGCTACTTCGGAGTAAAAAGAGTGGATAATTTAAGCATTGCTACTACATCTTGGAGACTAGGGTGCGAGTCATAGCGGTATGTTCTTTACATTTGAAGCATTAGATATCTTCACTCTATTCTACATTTCCCAATACAATCATTCTTATGACGCGTTGCTTGAATGTGTAAGATACACGTCCACCTAACTTATATGAAACGACATTGACCTACTGGGCGAACTTTCTTCTCAATATATAACCAGTTGATAATCCAAACAAAAATATGAAGCAAAATGCAAATCATCGTGCGGTAGTAGGCGGTGTCTCGCCTACTGCTGGTTCATACAAAGTCAAAAGATACGATTCATATGGCTCTTCGATGAAATCCATTCCAATTGATTGTATTAAACTTGCAACGACTTTGCAAAAACAGCACCATACCCCTCACATGAATCATAGCTTCATCAAATCACTATCTTCGTGTTCTGCATCTCCGTCTCCATCGCCTTCTCCGTCTCCGTCTACCTCTACCTCCTTACTCCATTCATACTTTGCTACGCAAGCTAAAGGTATCGAGCACAAGCATGACATACTGAATGATGACATGGCTGCGTTCAATGAAGAAGATGACAACGACTTGTCCTTTCACAAATCAATCTTCGAGTTTTCTTGCTCCTCAATCACAACAACTCCATCGTCGACAAAGCTTTCATATTGGCAAACATGTTTTCATCTGATATCGTTCATGATCGGCTCGGGTTTGCTGTGTCTTCCACTTGCGCTTGTGGAAATTGAATGGACCGGGCTATTACTATTGGTTCTGGCTGGTCTTGTAAATATGTACACATCCAAGCTATTAATTCAAGCGCTTGACGTAGTACGTTGGTCAAGTGGAAAGAATGTTTTCTTCAGCGACTTGGGCCGAGAATGCTTTGGCCAGATTGGTGCTATTTTAACAGCATCACTTGTTTACGTATCGCTGATAATCAATTGTTCAGGTAATAAATTTCGCTTTGCCTGCTGATCTTTTAAAAAAATCCATTCAACTTTTTTTCGTAGGATATCTCGGCTTAGCGGCGAGCTTCATCGTGGGTATAACGGATTTTGAACATTACACAGTGCTTTTGATGCTGAGCATTTGCGTCTGGACACATGCTTTTGCAAAGTCACTGAAATCACTTGCAGTGTTTTCGGCCTTGAATGTGGCTCTGTGTCTTTGGATGGAAGCTGTCATCGTTGGAGATGCCATGTATCCGTTGAAGCAGCTTGCATTGGAGCAGTCAGCTTTCGTCTATGAGACTCCTGATCTCTCAAACGCTCCTATATATCTCAAACTAGCGTATAGCTTCTCATTGCTAGCCAGTGGTTTCGTCAGCCACATCATCGTCCCAAGCTTTTATAACAACATGGAAGATACTAGAAAATGTACCTCAGCCGTTACCAAATCTCAGGTTGGAGTATTGATGCTGATGTATTTACCAATTTGTGGTATCTCTTATGCGGTATATGGACCAAACATGGAAGCACCAGTGGTTTTCAATATGCGGAACACATTTGTTCGAAACTTGACAATCATCTTGTACAGCACGCACTTGCTATTGTCTTATAGCATAACGCTTTTCCCGGTCCAAGGAGCCTTTGAAGCCTATCTAGTGCAGCGGGAGGAAAAATTCGTCAAATACCACGAGAATCATGAACAAAGCACCTCATCTTTTCCAGGAGGGCTTGACAGCATGTCAGATCCATCTCAACACCTCACTTTCCGAAAGAAGCTTGCTTGCCGCTCCGTTTTGATCGTGATGACAATGTTGTTTAGCAATTGGTTTTTGCCCAGCACATTGGACGTCTTTGCATTTATGCTGATTCCATCCATGCTTTTATCATTGGTTTTACCATGTCTCTTTTACTGGAAGCTGTGTCAGGAGGAGGCTGGATGTCTTGATGTCATAGCAATCATATTCGTGCTTACACTTGCCGTATTAACCACAACTTGCACGCTAAATATCATCATCTAGAGAGCTATTCCAATATTATTTTTGCTGATCCAAGATTCTGTACACAAATGATTCGATTATGCACTCGCATATCGCGGCTGAGACGACGATAGTACAAACTCTACACAATCGTGTGTCACGCATTTTATTGCAAAGGCTAGTGACAATACCAGAAAGTAGAAAGGATGATACATAATAGTTACAAGTCAGAATTGGATGTTGTTCGTACAAGTAAAATCACGGGGCGTATTTGTTGGATTCTTCTAAATTCTTACATTAGCGATGTTGGTTCAGCACTCTCACGATGCACATTTGACTGATTTTGAAGTCATCTAGACGCATTGTATGTCGACATAGGACATTGTGAGATAAAACGCATAGCATCATCATCGCCTTTTTGACGAACATTGATATCTATGCAGCCTTGAGAAGGCAGAGAGTTGCGGACTTGCAACCTTTCCCTTTTGCTACTATTTGTGTTTTTTGCCGTAGACCGGACGGGCCACAGCAAGACCGCTACAATGAGAAGCGACATTGAATATAAATTAGGATTGATGTTTTGATGTCAATGTCCTTAGTGTGCTTAAAACGTTCTTAGGTTGCAGGTATACAAATAAAAGAATGGATTGCGTCAAAGGCATTGTATGATCGTAGTTTTGCATGTGTGACCCCATTCCGCTGCGTTTGTTATGAATCATAATCAAGAACCATCAACTCCAACATGATTCATGCGCCTGTGAAAGAAGCAAAATGTAGATTATCGTATACATGCAGCAAAGAAAACCATTATCTCGCTGATAGATTAAGAATAAAGCCCTCCTCTCTCATCCTAGAGCATCGGATAAAGTTCATTGTTTGCACTTCGAGCAGTTCTGAGCCTTGCTCGCCTCCTATACAAGCGAGCTTTTGTTCCAATGTATATCCCAGCAAGCACCAGTATAGTCACTCCGAAGTGAACGGCCGTCAGAATGAAAGTGACGCACGTCCCGAAGAAGGAAGAATCAAGTGTTTTGTGGATATCAGTATCAGCTACCGACAATGTTGAAGGCGAAAGATGAATTTGTGTTGTATTAAGACAGCCTTGATACTCGTCCGCTGTAGTCCACCACTGCATGGAGCAAAGCAGAGATGCACGACATAAGGCATTAGTACACGGTGGTTGCCGATGCGATTGAGCCTTCGTATTCCAATAGTACTGCTCAAGAATATTGAAATCTGATTCAAATTGGCCAAGCAGAAATTGCAAGTTCCTTGTCGACAGACTCGTGAGCTTGTACGCTCTACATAGAAAAGCTTGTGAGGATGTTTTGACAATCTTTGAAATTCTTACTCAGAAGCGCGGAATAAAAGGCTCCAACTGAAGAATGGCTGCGACGTTGAAATATTCGAACCATATACTGAGTAGTCCAGCAATTCGTATGTAAATGCGTCATACTCCCATACGATAAACGACGGATTATTTCCAAATAACGGAGAAATGGATCCGGCAGTGAATAATGGAGTAGTCTGCATTGACAGACCCTGCTTCTGGATAGGTAGACGCATTTCAACACTATGCACGTGACCAAAGAGTTGTGCTTTGATCACATCACTAAAAGCCCCAACGATTCTTTTGTATGTTCTTATATATTGAACCTCCCATTGAGGCTTTCCTCCGTAAGAATCAACAATAGGTGGAACATGACCGCATACATACGCAAACTGATTTTCCGATCTAATGATTTCCAGCTGCTTTTCCAGCCACTTGAACTGCCCAAAAGGATCCTTTACTTCCGATGATTTTGGTGTGTGAAGAGGTGAATAAGGAACAGTATTCAGCGTGATGAGAACTAAACGCTCATCAATTGCGAAAGACATGTATCCATGTCGATTAAAGTCCTCTATTTCGTCTCGCGTAAGAAAATCTTTCCAAGCATCGGATATTGCCATCAGTGTTGGATTTAATTCCGATGTTGGGTCAGTAATCAACATTTCATAGTCCGGTACTAAATACAGTGAATAATCAGGCTGCACGATCAAATGATTGTGTCCTTCTCACCTGAATCGGAATTTCCAGTGATGGCGGAATATGTTGCTGAGTTTTCAAAGTAGGAATGTAATACCTCGACATTCTTTCTAATTACATGACGAAGGTATGACTCATTGAATGGAGCTGATAGCGCGTGAACAACATGGTCACCGGTATACAGAAATATATCTGGATTCGGTAGCACCGATTTCGCATACATCAATGAAGAAAGGAGCAATGATAGGGGAGCATCTGTGCCATAAGTTGATACAAATTGCAAAGAGTCATACAAGTTTGTGGAGATATTCAGATGGACATCTGAAAGATGCAAAATACGCTTTGTAGAAGTAGCGAGCCGCAAGTTCCCATTTACTTTTATCGATTGGTGATGGATCGCGTACGATTGCAAGGCTACAGACGCGCTGAAAATGATTAAAATACTGAGAATTTTCCCCATGGTGACTTATAAGAGTAAAGACGTTCACAATTTTTGGTTCGCAATCGCTCAGTGTTCAATACCATTTTATTTATGGACAACAGTTTTAAAAATAGGTAGCGAAGTTGCCTTTACATTTTTGACACCATCCGCGGCTGCTTTTCTGCAAAAACGCGTGAAGGATGGTAGCTATATGATTGCCGGTTTAGATTATAGATGTGTATGGTGACCGAGAAGGCGCATGAAGCTTATCAACTTGGATGATCACTGATAGAGCAAACCGAAAAGATGTAAAAGTGAACGAGTAGAGTGAAGGTTTATCGATAGAAGTTGTGGGACGGAGAGACTGCATGCAGATGAGCACTGACAACTTCGCAATTAAATCAGCTCATACAACAAAATACTGTGTAGCCATGAATTTCCTGCTTCTCTGCACGCAGGTTATGTGATCGAGTACGGTCGAGTTGTCTACCACGACTAAAAGCGGCATTATTGATTAAGAATGACCTGGATGATTTGCTTTTTTTGGATCCGAAACAACCAATATCCCACGCTACAACTGGTTGTAGCGGATACTCGCCATCAATCTCAGATTCACCTGATCGTCTTTATTGGTTCCAAGTGTACACAGTTTGGTACTGGGGAGTATTTTTAGCACTGATGCTGGAACCGGAGCCATTTGAAAATTTCAGCCCAGATTACGATACAATGGGAGCTATTTAAAATGCCTATCTTAGCAGTCAACTTGCCAACTCTATCGAAAGGAGAGGAAGTTACTACCTAGCAAGTTCTGCAGCAAGCAGTGATGGAGCTTAAGCGACTTCTAGTCTAATGGCTTCTTCGATGCGGGCGGTGTTATGAGTAAGTCAATTGAGCATCATATCTGTATCCCGAGGGATAAGACCCTATCATATTGCTCAAGGTTCTTGATCGACAAGATGCAATCGTATGAAACGTGCAGTACGTGCGCAGTTTTAAGTGGCTGACCTGCATCATGAAAATCAGAAAATTAAGTCAGCCTAGATCAGACCATTTTCTGCTCAATAGATGACAATGGGGAGTCGCAACAGTTGAGCTCGACTCCAAGTGACACGCTGTACACTGTATTTGGTGACTACAGAAAACCCTACTAATGAATCATTCCATCATTGATGAACCTATGCGTCAGATTAGATGTTCTTTTAGCCTCTTGCTAACATGAATAATAATCGAAGTAACCTTTAAACACCATCTACGATATACTATTCTCATAATCCGCTTGTTCGATCCGTATCTGTCCTTGAATGGGTTCACTAAGCATTCAAAGTCATCAAGAGATCATGTTGATATTGGAAAGGACGATCTGATTGTCGATGAATGGGTGATTAAAAGGCACATATTAGCCATTACCGACCATTCTAGCTCCTAATGCATCATTATCAATTTTACGCAATCAAATTACACATTTTTGTAGCATGTTTGACCACATGACTCATATCAGTTTTGATCCAGACAATACCTTCCTGACGAGCAAAAGGCGTATTTATAGTAAATAGTGTATCGAACATATTCTGTATGGCACGCACGGCCCATAGTACAAGGTTACAAGCCTCCTATATGTTGGCTTCTCTCTCAGCGCAACAAACCATCTCGGCTATATCATGTTATCAAGTTTAAGACCGTCGAACTTTTATATGTTTGGCTAACTGTATAAAAGGATAGAGTACTTGGTTGCTGCGTAGTAGTAAGCTGCGACTATGTCATGCAGTACCTTACGGTAATACAGAATGGCTCGCACTATGTAACTGAGGAGTTGGAGAAAATGAATATACTCGATCTGAAAATGTAAAGTGAATAGCTCAATCGAGTAAACTCATCTCATCTTCGCAATAAGTCTGTCGCTACTAGCATTGCTGCGCATATGTCGTAGTCCTCGTCATGGTTCCTTACTTGCCTATATCAGAACGAATGTAGCTGTTTCAGAATTGATATTCACTCGTATAGCAACGTCAGTTACAATGCATCGAAAGGCTAAGCTCTGTATATATGATATGAGCAGATTACCAAGACACATCAGTCTCAGCATCATTTCCGTATTACATACTAAAGCTAATGTAGCCTTTCTATGATGGTGGATTTGGTTGAATGAGTCTAAACCTCTGAACCATTTGATATGCTCGGTGAGAACAGAAACAAGCAGCAAACTCAAATCCGAGTGAGGCATTGCATTTTTCTGCGGAAATTCCACCACTTTCCACTACATTCTTCTAAAAAATACAACATTCTGACTGCACCCTGCAATCGCGAGACTGTGAGAATAGTCAAGAGCAACGAGAATCGCTTGTTCGTGTGCCAAGACGATATCTGTATCCCAGCTAGCATAATACAATCACAAGTAAGTCAAATATACGATCGAGTTACTATTCACGAATGGGTACTCATTTGTGATATACAAAAACAAAGTCTCCTCATGATGGAAGTTTTCGACTTACGTCCATTTGCAGGTTACTCATCTGACCTCTTGACGATTGAAGAAAGAATCGAAAAAACTCTAAAGTCGGCAGAGAACGAAGACATACCACCAATCTACAAGTGTCGTTCTGTAGAACACAGCGGTGACAACTTTGAATTACATTCTCCGGATATGAACTCATTGATAAAGAGAAGGAGAAGAAACACTCCTTACTATTGTGTATTTGGAAGAGCTACGTGTGTCAGCTCTATTTCCATCCAGCAAGATGCAACATGCACGCATTATTTCATTAAGGTCGAGCATCACGATACAGAACGTGGAGAGCAAACTTTGGTCAATGTTATGATGATCGGTTCTTTGAGCACACATTTGCACATATGTATGACACCGGGCAGGTTCATTTTTCTATCCGAAGCTGTCAAAGTGTATTCGCAAGAATGTAAAACATTTCTTATGCAAAGTAAAAATCAAGTATCAGATTGGAGCAAAAGACAAAACCGCATTCTCCTTGGGATCAGCCATCACAAATTTTGACCAATTTCTTACCGTGGAAGATCCAAGTCACAACAAAGAATGTGCTCACAGGACGAATCTTGCAAGTCATGGGAGACAGGCTCTTTGCTTATGTATGAAGGGCAAGTCACTGATCTTCGTTGGGAAAAGTGTGTTGGCAGGTGAGCGAAGATGCGTTGTTCCAGGAAAATTGCCAAAACTGAGGTTTTATTTAAGACACTGTTAAGTTCTTTCAACAAAAGACACTTTTAATTGTACTATTTCTCGTGACGATATGGTGAGATAGTCATTGATTTGGGTGGATTAGCTGTCCAATGCGTCATCTTTTCACAAAGCTACGCTCGTTGTAAGGGCAGCCCTCACCATACACGAAATTTGCAGCCTATCATCCATTTAAGAAAGGTGTCGAAATGTTCTTTTCTTTTCTGATCACATCGACGCATCTCTAACGAAGTCATGATCTGCATGGCAAGCCCGTTCTTGAACAAGACAGCACGATAATTGTCTACTATTTGCTGGTTGATGGGCTCGGTTGCTATCGCAGGTCCATAGGTGATATTTTTCTATGGATATCGGGAGGACTCAATAATTATCAGGGCACTATCTTACTTTTGAAGAGTTGAAGGTCGGGCAACACCCAAGACGTCGGTCGGTGCTGAAGATAAGACTTATGGCTGGTGAACGAGGACCTCACTGGTCGAGCAATGATATAACTATCGGTAAGTTCTTCAAGTTCACGTTCCATTTCAATCGGATACATGACAGAACTTTTGTAAATAATCGATTGTTGACTCCATCAGAAACGCTCGTGGAGGTGTAGCTTCGTGTAGCTTCACTGAAGAACCTTGTCTAGAGTGACCAGGAGATAGTGAAGCTCAGTTATCATTGCATGATGGATGAAGTCCCTGGTTCGATTGACTTTAGGCTCGTTGCAATTTACGGAGTCGCAATCAAGGTGAATTGCATATAAATTCTGAATTCTATGTAATGCTCTAGATCAGATAGAATTTCGTAGAAGAGCGAAGCAGAGTCGCGATACTTCCACAGAAACGTCAGTAGATGTGCATAAAACACTGATATAATTATTTGTCTGGAAACGTAACAGTCAGCTTCGTGGCCCTACTTGCTCACAAAAGCGTTCATATAGTGTTCACGCCTAGCCTTACAGCAGACATGACTCACGGGTAGGAAACGTTCTTCATATAGCTATCATTGGACGGTGCTTTGTTGTAGTAATTATTTCAAGTACACATTTTCTGCTGTGTCGTTGAATGCCATACTCTAATAAAGAAACCTTGACCGGATAATTGTGACAAGCCGACAGGCTTTTGCTCTACTCGATTCGGCATAATTGATAGGCAGCCTTGTACCATGATCGTTAATTGCGATTCAAGTCATCACTGAGGAAGCGTTGTGCAGCCGAACGAGGTCAGCCACTTCTCATAAGCATATGAACAAACTTTCAGCAATTCATGGAAGACCATGAAGACACAATTTGAACCATAAGAGCACTTGTCACAGTCTTCCATAGATGGCTCACATGGAGCCATCGAACTCTTCCGATGTCGCAACAAGTCGGCGAATCTCCTCCTTCAGCTGTAAAGTGTCCACTCGTTTTGCTTCAACGCGAATAACAGGACGCGTCGTAGTCGTGACTCTGAAATCTCCATAAGATACGCTTGATGTGCAGCTAAGATCATCGTAGTAGTTCGGATCCACTTTTCGCTGTTGTTTCTTAGAGTAGAAGCGCTGTCCGATGATGATCAGTGGTGTGCGATGGTGGTTCACGCACAGCTGGATAACGTTGCTCAGCTGTTTCTCGTAGTATCCTGAACGAAATCCTCCACATAGATCTTGGCTATTAGACTGTAAAGAAAGCTGGTGCGATGGTGCTATGTCGGGCTGAACGCAGGCTGAGAAAAAGTAGCCGAGGTTGGACATCTTATGAGTCATAATATTCTCAAAATATTTTCTCTGCGTCTCGCTTGCACGTAACAAGTTCCAGGCAGTGCGATTTTCTGCGAACACTTCGACTTGTGCACTTCCGTCATCAATTAGACCTCGTACGCAAGTATGAAGATACGTAATGTCACGAATAATTCTTTCTCGAATAATTTGGTCATGTTCTCGAAAAGGGTACAAATTTTGCAACTCGCATGACTTTCGAGGATTTTGTTGATGCTGCCAATCATAATTATCAACTTTCTCGAGCAACAATTCGGCGTGGCAAGATCGACACCTTCGTTTAAGTACAAAATAGTTGATGTGAACTACACGTGCCACCCATCGATGCCATGATCGATCGATTAGGTGACTATGGCGATATAACTGGAGGAGATGCGATGTCTTCATTTTTACTTCGCTTGTAGGAAAAACCTTTTGGCTTTGTCCAAGCTGCTGTATGCTCGAGTGTTGTCCCCAATTTAAATGTACTTTGTAGCTTGAGCGCGCTATATAAGTATCGAGGTTCATGAAAATCACGTTCAATCCCATGCGGAAGGCACCGTGGAAGCCAAATTTCGTCAGATTGATGTGCACCTCAACTGTTTCTGGAGAATCAAAATCTTGCAAATCGCATGTGAGCATGACTTCGGTAGTATCGGTAGTCATCACCGGCCTTGAATTCAAGCGCTTCGACACTCGAATCGACTTGATCTGTCCTACCACAGATCGTAAATGCGTTTGATGCAAGGCGGGTTCGAGGAGGATCAAATCTTTCCCTTCCTGCTCACTGGATTGCTTTCTTCTGAATTGCGAAAGATCGCGTGGACTTCCAACTGATAAAGAATCAAGGAACATCGCGGGCAAAATATGCAAAAGGAAGTAAATGCGACCGGTCATATGCTTACATTTTTTCCATTTGCAGGGAGTACTAGAAAGATTTTGAAGCCACTTTGAAATTCCGAGTTTAGCCAACTTTTTCGAGCTGAGTAAATTGTATTGTTGTAATTCACAATCTGATACAAAGAGATTCGTGGTTGAGTCAGAGTGAGCGTAGAGGGTATCATACTTTTGCTCACAAGGAGCATCGAATTGTCCGATGAACGACGACAAGAATGCCACTGATTCTTTGGCAAGCCTTTCTTCATGATATCCGAATTCTTCTACCATAACTTTATGAAAGCGACGGATTGAATCGATCAGTCTTGTGTCAGATGGCTGTAATGAAGCAACATGCATCCGCTCATGACCAATTGCTGTAAGGTCGGAAGTTGCATCAACTTGTTTTCGTAACTTTGTAATCTTATAGTTTTCGCCTGTTTTAATGAGCCAAGGCACGCATAATGCAGGCATCAAGACTTGCGTGAAGCGCAGGGTATTGGTGTTTTCGCTTGAATGCGTTATCAGTCCTCGTACAAGTTGGTAATCACATATTCCACGTGAGCACAATGATCGTGTTGTCGTAATTGGATAAAAGCTCGTGACAAACATTAGCACGTCAGACTCTCTGTCTGCTAGTGCATTCGAGCTAGTTTGATGTTGTTCCGCTACCGAGACATTTACAGGGACCATATCTTTCAAAGCAGTCAATAACGAGTATGCCCATGACATTTCTTTCAAGAGCGGCTTTGTAAAACCGACGTAGTGACATGCGCGTACTCGAACATTTTTGATGATATAAACTTCGTCAGTGGGTTTGCAAGACTGGGATAGCTTGGCCCAAGCTAATTGCTCTTCTTCCGGAGTGTCTATTGCTCCTGACAATGTGACTGCGATCTTACTTGTTCGGTCGCTGAGTATTAGATCACCGTTACTTATTGTGCCACTTAATCTGCCGACAATGAAGCAGTTTTTTATATGTGTATCGAAGCTACCATGTTGTGATATCTGATCCACGTTATCAGCCATGATTTCAGAAGCGATAGTAACGAGTTGTGAGATCGTCGTACAACGCTGTCTCACAACGACTCGTATTGCATGTGGGATCCTGATACTAGAGCACTGCGTAGGCATTCTTTCATGATCAAAATTGAGAAACAAAGTTCCGAGTGTACATGGCCGGAAGTTTTGTTTCAAATGGTTGGATAAGTGAGGTGAAAGAGCTTGGACTATTCTCATGGTTAGTTGACGTCTTTTTAGCATCGGAAAATGATGCATAGGTCGAAAATGGCCGTATTTGTCCGATCCAAAATTAAACTGCTGCGAAAGTGAGCAGAATAAGCTTGTTAGCCAGTAAGTTATAAGTAGTGGTTGGTATTGGATAGCGCCGAACTCAGAAGGTAGCGATATAGAAGGCTTCAGTACCTCATTTTTTGTGACGCTGATAAAGTCGGTCCCGTCCAGCTCCTCGAACGAAGCGAACTGTGTGACGGTAATATGGCTACGTACACAGACTCCAATGGCCCAAATCTCTCCTTCGAGCATGCTCTTGTCAATAAAATGAGCATGGTACACTCGAATTCGCGTTCCAATTCTTATTCTAGACAATTCATTGATATTGGGATAATGATATAAAAGTAGCCAAACACAAAAGCGGCTAGAACCGGACGCACTTGTACATGTGCTGTCAAGTTGCAAACACTTTTCCCAACGAAGATCAGTGACTTGCCCTTCATACGTAAGCAAAGAGCCTGTCTCCCATGACTTGCAAGATTCCGATCCTGTGAGCACATTCTTTGTTGTGACTTGGATCTTCCACGGTAAGAAATTGGTCAAAATTTGTGATGGCTGATCCCAAAGGAGAATGCGGTTTTGTCTTTTGCTCCAATCTGATACTTCATTTTTACTTTGCATAAGAAACGTTTTACATTCTTGCGAATACACTTTGACAGCTTCGGATAGAAAAATGAACCTGCCCGGTGTCATACATATGTGCAAATGTGTGCTCAAAGAACCGATCATCATAACATTGACCAAAGTTTGCTCTCCACGTTTTGTATCGTGATGCTCGACCTCAATGAAATAATGCGTGCATGTTGCATCTTGCTGGATGGAAATGGAGCTGACACACGTAATTCTACCAAAGACACAATAGTAAGGAGTGTTTCTTCTCCTTCTCTTTATCAATGAGTTCATATCCGGAGAATGTAATTCAAAGATGTCACCGCTGTGTTGCACAGAACGACACTTGTAGATTGGTGGTATGTCTTCGTTCTCTGCCGTCTTTAGAGTTTTTGCGATTCTTTCTTCAATCGTCAAGAGGTCAGATGAGTAACCTGCAAATGGACTCAAGTCGAAAACTTCCATCATGAGGAGACTTTGTTTTTGTATATCACAAATGAGTACCCATTCGTGAATAATAACTCGATCGTATATTTGACTTACTTGTGATTGTATTATGCTAGCTGGGATACAGATATCGTCTTGGCTCACGAACAAGCGATTCTCGTTGCTCTTGACCATTCTTCCATTAGCGTTTAATGTCTCGCGAGTGCAGAGTTTTGTCAGAATGGTGTATTTGTTAGAATAATAATAGTGAAAAGTGGTGTAATTTCCGCCGAAAGATGCGATGCCCCACTCGGATTTGAGTTTGCGACTTGTTTCTGTTGTCACCAAGCATATTAAATGATCCAGAGGGTTTAAAGTCATTCAATTAAATCCCCATCGCCCTATTTTGAGATTTGCTGTACATCAGACCTTTACTTGTTTATCAAGAAAATGCTGTTTGTGACATGAGAGATGAACAGAAGTTTGATCCCAACATTGTTAACTAGACACTTTTACAGCCGAGGAAGCACAGTCTTGAACACTTTCTTCTGTTGCATACGATGTCGCTGTCGCAATGTACAAAAATGGATCAATTTTTTTCATAGTGCCTATTGACAAACCAGTCGGCATTTACTCAACATCTCTGTATGCATGTAGAAAAGCTAAATTAACTTTAGTTATTTGAGAAATGCTCTTGATTTGATAGAAAAAGGTGCACATGTCGATGCCGTGTAATACGGAAATGATGCTGATCAGGGTTTAAGACTGATGTGTTTGGTTAATCTACTCATATCATATACACAGAGCTTAGCCTTTTGATGTATTGTAGCTGACGTTGCTATACGAGTAAATTTAATTTTGAGACAGCTACATTCGTTATGAAAAAGGCAAGTACGCATTTGAAATCATGGCGAGCACTACGACACATGCGCAATATAGTGATAGACTTATTGTACATATCTTTGGATCGATTATTCTGATTACCATAAGGTACCGCATGAGATTGTCGCAGCTTACTATTACGCAGCAAATAAGTACTCTATCCTTCTATACACTTGGCCAAACATATAAAAGATCGATGGTCCCAAACTTGATAACATGATACAGCAGAGAGGTTCGCTGCGCTGAGAGGGAAGGCAGAAGAACGCTTGTAACCTTGTACTATGGGCCGTGCGTTCCATATAGAATATGTTCGATCCCCTATTTATTCTGAAGACGCGCCTCGCGCGTCGGAAAGGTTTTGTTCGGATCGAAAGTGATATGAGTCATGTGGCCAAGCTGATGCACGGAGGTAGAAAGTAGAGAAGAATCTTTAGGAGCTAGAACGGTCGGTAATGGCTAATATGTGCCATATAATCACCCTTTCATCGACAATTAGACCGTCTCTTCCAATATCAACATGATCTCTTGATGACTTTGAATGCTTAGTGAACCCATTCAAGGACAGATACGGATCGAACAAGCAGATTTTGAGAATAGTATATCGTAGATGGTGTTTAAAGGTTACTTCGATTATTATTCATGTTAGCAAGAGGCTAGAAGAACATCTAATCTGACGCATAGGTTCATCAATGATGCAATGATTTATGAGAAGGGTTTTCTGTAGTCACCAAATACAGTGTACACCGTGTCACTTGGAGTCGAGCTCAACTGTTGCGAGTCCCCATTGTCATCTATTCAGTAGAAAATGGTCTGATGTAGGCTGACTTGTTTTTTCTGATTTTCATGATACAGGTCAGCCACTTAAAAGTGCGCACAAACTGCACGTTTCATACGATTGCACCTTGTCGAACGAGAACCTTGAGCAATATGATAGGGTCTTTATCCCTCGGGATATAGATATGATGCACAATTGCTTACTCATAACACCGTCCACATCAAACCTGAGAATAAAAGTAAGCAATTTAAGCTCTTGGCAATGTGGTTGAGTATGTGAAGAAGCCATTAGACTAGTAGATCCCTTAAGCTCCATCACTGCTTGCTGGAGAACTTGCTGGGTAGAAACTTCCTCTCCTTTCGATAGTGTTGGCAAGTTGACTGCTAACATAGGCATTTTGAATAGCTCCCATTGTATCGTAATCTGGGCTGAAACTTTCAAATGGCTCCTGTTCCAGCACCAGTGCTAAAAATACTCCCCAGTACCAAACTGAGAAATATGTGTGTGTTTCTATAGACTTGGTCGTTTATCAACATACATTGAACAGGATCAAAAGAGTACAAGCGAATAAAATCCTCCAGCAAAAAACAAGAGATTTTGAAGCAAAACACACCAAAGAACACTCCTGACGGTATGAACACTAGTGCTTCATGGCTATATTTCCTTCTGATTCGGGTGAATTGAGACATTACGGAAGGATTAGTTCATTCTGGAGGAGATGCCAACAATCCAAGCAATCCTTTCGATCAGGACGATCCTTTTGGCAACGTCACTTCGGACCGCGACATATTGGCGCCATACGAAATGGCACATGATGTCGACATCATTTTTTAGTATTGCCTGTCTACATTTGCAACAGAACGTGCCGATGAGAGTGACTTGCAAGTGTCTATACAACTAAACTGTCTATTGATTTGCCTTATTTGAGCAAACCTTAATACTATCTGTAGCCATGAAAACCCATTGTATGGCTATGCAGAAAAGCATTTTGTTTTACGAGACACACGCCCTTCATCTTTCATCTGCTTTAAAGTCCGTCGCACTCCTCTTCGCCTCGAGAAACGACTCTGTTGGGAGAAAGGAATGCTTCAGACTCCTCTTTTGGACCTGTCGAAAGAACACACGAGAATCGCTCTACAGGCATTTCGTAATATTTCGGGATTTATGGGAACGCGAACGAGTGGAAAAGATAAATTTGATCATTGCGACAAACTCCTTCGAAATATTATGCCGCGGTCGGACAATGTAAAAGACGAGATTTTCTGTCAGATTTGCAAACAAATAAATGGAAATCCGAATCAGTAAGATGACAGTCCTGTTTTCAATCTCTCCGTATGCTCACTGTAATTACTTTGCAGCGAAGCAAAACTGAGCGGATGGCTTTTACTTCACATTTGTATCGCCACATTCACACCTTCCACGACTTTGTATCCTTTTCTGGAGCGACTTCTTTATACAAATATCGGCTCTACGCATATTGAAATCTGTCAGCGGGCAACTGCGGCATTGAATGCATTACACAATCTATCAGGAAAAGCAGATAGAAAGGAATTACCAACACGGCAAGAGATTACATCCGTACAACAGCTCAGCAGTATTGAAATTCCGATATCGTTAGTGGATGGCTCAACTTTGCAAATTGCTATTTCCTCGTGGACAACGTGTGCAGAACTCAACAATATGGCTGCAGATCAGTTGGGTGTCGTACGAAAAGAGTTTTTCGCGCTTTACGAAGTCTCAACGCAATCGGAACGCCTCATTGAAGCAGAAGAGCGGATCGTTGATATGGTGTCGCTGTGGGATCGAATTTTGTGTGAAAAAGCTGACAAGAAACCGCGACAGAGCAACGATAAAGTCACACTTTTGTACAAAACATATCTTTTCGTGACTCTCGACAACGACTCCAATGAAGAGATCAATTTGTATTACGCACAAGCCGTTCACGACATATTGACATCGACGTATGTGTGTCCACTGGAGAACTGTATAAAACTTGCCGCATACCAATTGCATTGCAATGTTGGTAGAAACGCTAATCAACGTCTTGAGCATATTCTCATGTAAGAAACTCTATCGAAATACTCCGATTTGACTCGCTTTCATTCAGGCGAGATATACATTTGTATATGCCACCAAATATGATCAGTATCGCCAACACAAAATCCATCGTTCTGCAAATTCTCAAATTTTATGAGTCGATACAAAACTGGTCAATTCAGCAAGTCAAGCTTGCGTACCTCAGTACATGTGAGAAGCTCAAATTGTACGGGTCGACATTCTTCAGTCTCACCAACACGCGAGTTCGTCGTTTCCGGTCAATCTGGTGCTAGCAGTGCATAGTTCCGGGCTGACGTTTGTGAGTGCTGAGAACGAACTAAGTACAGCTCATTGACGTAATTCCACATTATAATTTGCTTCTGTAGGCGATGATCGCTCATTTTTCTATCAAGATATTGTGAGTTGGGGGTATAGTTTGAACGCATTTGTGTTGGTGGTCTCTGTCGATAAAGCAGATGCCCATGATATCGAGTATGCCTTCCGAACAAATATGGTGAGTACGTGAATCTCCAGTAGTCAAGGTCTGAATGGCGATATGACTAGGGACGAGCGATTAACAATTTGGTGCAAGCATACGTCCGTTACCAATTAGAGCAGAAATTGACTCAGTGAGTATGTAAGGCTTCTACAGCTTTACATCATTCGTATGCTTCGTCGATTCGTGAATGTTTTAGCCTCCGAGTGAAGACTTGGAGAGCGAAGCCTCGACTTGCTTGCACCGATGATACCACGTATCTGAGTCGCGTTCCTCATCGCAAATTGCATCGTTGATGCTGTCATCAAATAATCATTGTCGATGATGCGATTGTAGCAGTATTGCTGGTGGCATCGTCTTCTGCTGTTGTGTTCACTTTTTTGTTCAAATGATTGGGAATTGCAGAACTGATTGAGTATACATCTACTGGTAACAAAAAGAAGCTCGAAGCCTTCATTTCCAAGTCGTTCCGATCTTGCTCACTCTCATAAGTGAACCAGGAGAGAGCGATCTCTGAGTCAGCGTTTGTAGTCTTTGAACGATGAACACAGCTTCTATGAGCGTTTGGACATGACTGAAAATCGCTTTCCATGACGCACAAAATCCAGTTATTCACATCCTTCACCACAGACCCACAGATTCCATTGGGATTATCTTTCCGGGCAGAATCGATTGAAATCGAAGAGAATGGGAACAACACTTCAGCGTACGCTTGTGCTTTGTTGCGAGCATCGGAATGCTTTCCGTTGTTATGGAGAAAGTGGTGACATAGTTGACGCCATTTGAACTCGTCATTTGACAGAGCTAAGCAGCGGGTATCCGACGTGCAAATTGAGTCATAAGCGCGTTTGAAAAAAACCGATGCAGATTCCACTTGCGGGATATACAGTAGAACACATTTGGCAAGCCTTGATAATATCGCTGCATCTTGTTCGAAATCGGTCCAAAACCATTCCGGTGACGCATTATTTCGACTCATTTCCCATGTCACATCGTCTTCAAAAATGCCTTTCTTATTGATATAATGACTCAATTGATCCAATAAGACTCTCCGAGTGCTAAGGTACTCTTCACTTTTCATCGTATTGGCATGAGACGGATGTCGCAACGTATCATACTGAGATCCACTTAGCTGCTCGTGAACATTAACGATCATGTTGTTGACTCTGCGTCTTCCAACTGAAGACAGACCTGTTCCATGAATGCGTGGATCGAGCAGTAATGCGACAAGTTGATGTTCTTGGATAGTTTCTTGAACGATATTTAACCACGAAAGCTCAAACGCGTTGATTTCTTCACTTGTTAATACACTCGGAATCTCATCCAAAGACGTTTTAATGTCTCGCGTGACGGATAGAATCCACAGCCAGCATTCCAGAATTTGACTTGATGATACTTGTAGCGTTTCGCTTGCCGCAAAAAGCCACACAAACGGTTTGAAAATTTGATGAAGTGCAGACAAACGATACCAAAAGTGATTTTCTTTTTGGAAGTAATCCATCACACGCTTTCGATGTTGACCGATGCATTGATCTTCATTTGTGTGGGCCAGATAGTCATCTTCGAGTAACGCGTTCTGAAGCTCTTGGTGTACATTCAGCAGTCTATTGATCAGTATTGGTACGTATTTCCACGAAAGGTGACAGCGTTCATCGTTTTTTTCGATCTGAAATTGCAAAAAATGTCGACAACAATAATCAGAGCCCAATGCGAGTGATTCCTTGTACACAAGCGCTTCTTGTTGTTCCAATGTGATCAAAGAATCAATGAGTCTGCTCGCCTCCTCCAGAGTTGTGATTACGCCAGAGCTGGATGCTAGTAGCTTTTTCAACATGTAAAAACTCTGTCGGATCAAACAGCTTCCAAATAACTTGATACGTCTCTCTTCACCAAGCATATCGGTCACTGATGTGCACTTTTCAGGAATGCACAAATTGACCATACAATTCTGCGATATTCGAACTTCCAATTCAAAAAGCGCTTTTTCCAATGTCAACCGCAGTCGCTGGCAAGGCGTCTCAGATGATGGGTTTGAGCTTTTACAGGAGGTCCACAATTCGAATTGGCGGCGATCGTCAAAGAGCATGACATCAACGCTATCATCCTTATAATTCTGTTGTATTAACGTCAAATACTGAGTTTTCTTGATAAGATCTTCAATATCACTATCCAATTGCTTGTAAAGTGTCACCAATCCATCGACCGGATCGATCCATAATCCATGACCGGAATGACAATTTGTATCGGAAAGAGTAGTGTTCCCATGCTTTCCATTCACAGGCGAGAGTCCCGTAATTGAGAAAGTGAATTTTTGGAAAGCTTTACGAAGGTCTTCATCTTTGAGGAAAAAAACTGGAAGAGTATTGGTCGCACATACGCTGATAAATCGCTTGACAAAGAGATTCCAATGCTCAAAGAAACCGGTGGACATTAATTGAGATTCAGAATGCATCAATCCGTTGTCGTTCATATATGCGACCAAATTGGCGCTCTTAGGGTCAGAGTTGAGCTTCATTTTCTGTTTTAATGGAAACGTTGTGTTTGTGGGACTTATTTCTCGGGTTCTTTTTGTGAGTTTTTCTCGTTCACAATCTAATTCTACGTTTTCAGGCGCGTGCGGACATTTGAAGAGAATATGGTGAGCCATACGGGAAGCAACGCCAGCGCATCGAAAAGAGCAGAATTTGCATTGTGCGTGCACTTTATTCTGTTCCATTCGAAGTTGAGAGAAATACTCCCACACAGCACTGGGACGTCTTCCAGACCGCTGGTGCGATTTCTTGAAGGTTTCTAATGGAGTTTCGACATTAGGCAGCACGTGAGGGTCAACTAAAGTGATTTGATGAGCTAAAGTATGGAGGACGGGGTCGTTAGATACGATAGAAATCTCGAGAAAAGGAGTGGCTTACCTTTTGACGATGCATTCATTTTAGACGTTCTTTGTCAAAATATATAGTATAAGAGACATGCGATTAAGTACGATTGAATATGTGGTTGCTATTTCATTTAGAACGACAATGACAAGAACTTGGCTTGCGGCACGATACAATTCAGTTTGATTTTGGCACTCACTGTGGGTAAAGCTGCTACCTTTAGTGCTTGCAGTGTTGGGGACGTATACTGTATATTCTTCCAGCGAGCGTAGATCATGAGACGGCGAACGGATGACTTGACTGCTATCCTTCTATATACATGAAGGTATGATGTTGTCGTTTCTGACTGAGTTGAGTTGGAACAGAGAATTTGCACACCGCAAAACGACGTCAGCATGCAACTTTGGCCGATTGTTTCACTGATGGGAACGATGGACAGCATTCATTCCAAACATCGCACCAAGAAACCGGTTTGCGCACTCATCATACTTTTTGTATCCAGATCGCCGTGATCGATGTGGTACCCGGATACTGTAATGGTTCTTCATGTAATTAACGCTGTCGGCCCGGATGAGAGTCGAAACGAATACGAATAGAACGCCCTTGTAATTGTTGCATGTTGTACTTACATTTGAGCAAAACGTTGCTTTGACACTATGCATCTCTCGTTGCTTTCCTCCAGTGCGCAGGACACCAAGATCTTTGAATATAACTGCTTTTTTAATTAGGTTAACTGTCAAGTTGTTTTCTATAACTAAATACTATTTATCTATGAAAATCTGCATTATTGGCTTGTGGTAGACTTCTACTATAACTTCCATATCACCCGCATATTTCACCTGCCGCTATTTTTGGATCTCACGGTACACGTTGCCGCCAGATCTAAAAATAGCTCTTCCGCATCATGAGTTGCACTTATCAATGAGTACATCTCATTTTGCGTGTCATTTGCATCAATTTGATCACTGCAAAAGACACTCAAAATGAGATCTACTCATCGATTTCAACTTATCATCCGGTTCCGCTTCCGATTGCTCGGAAAGCGCCGCCTTTCGCAATCGACGATGTCTCCAATCAGCATCCACTTATGCTAAGAGACTTGCAAGGTGAGGTCGGTATGTGTCAATATTCTTTCGTTTCTTTGTCTCGAACGAATTACTAACTATTTTATCAAAATGCAGCGAGAAAGAATGATCACGACGGCCAACGTGCCCAACAGAAATGTACCAATGCAAAGAACATCAACGTCGACTCGGAAGCGTGTCGGCGGCGGATACGCGATACAGTCACCAACGGGAACATCAGCGCCGCGCGCCATCCAGCAGCGAGTCAATTTCGTCACGCGTGCAGCACCAATAGCAGTAAATCGACCGCGTCTCAGTGACTACAACCAGCTGAAGGAAGAAAATGAGCAGCTGTTGCGCTTGTTAAATGAGAAGTCAGCCCAGCTGGAAGGTGCAATGTTCGAGATCGGCGGACTCAACTCAAAAGTTGTTGATCTTGAAACCCGACTGGAGAACAATCAGAAAAGTACGGCGGAAAAGGCAACGGAGATCCAACATGCGTCCAAAAGCTGCGCGACTAAAGTCAGCGAATTGGAAATCCTCAGTCGGGAATTACAGGAAAATTTGGAATTGAAAGAATCCCAACTAGAAGATGCCGAGATAGCGATAAGCCAGCTCGAATCTACTCTGGAGTTCAAGTCGACTCAAATCTGCACACTTCAAGATGTGTTGGAAAAGTGCGTCTCCGATGTAATCGAACTCGAAACCCTCAGTGAAGAACTGATCGAAACCCTGGAGTCAAAAGCAGCTGAGCTTGAACATGCAAAGAAGACGATATGTACTGTTGGAAGCTCAGGAAACCGGCTGAACACCGGTATTGATGCGGTGGAGTGTCCATCGGCGACACCCAAAACGGATGACAGGAGAATCATTCAAGACTTATTACAAGATTTGGGGAGCTTGACGACCCAACTACACGAAGCGCAAGACCAGATCAGCAAACTTGAAGCAGAACTCCAAGTCTTCGGTATGCGACCCGAGAATAGATACGGGAACACGGCGCATTTTTCAACTGCGGAACCCGAAGTGGATGGAAGTGAAAAAGCGCTACTCGAAAAGGTCAACCAAGATCTCTTACAAGCGTTGGAACGAAAAATGAGGCAGTACTACGAAGCACAAGATCAAGGCCGTGATCTTAAAGCGGAAGTTGAAGACCTAAAGAATCGGTTACAGAAAAACTTTCCGGACGTTGCAAAGTCTCGAGACAAGCTATAGTGGCAGCTCATTCGCCCAAAGCTCATTCATCTGATGACCTCATTACGTCATCGGATGTGGATGTGCGGAACAATACCTGATGATCTCATTACGTCATCGGATGCGGATGTGTGGAGCGATACCTGATGACCTCATTACGTCATCGGGTGTGGATGTGCGGAACGATACCTGATGACCTCATTACGTTATCGGATGTGGATGTGTGGAACAATACCTGATGACCTCATTACGTCATCGGATGCGGATGTGTGGAGCGATACCTGATGACCTCATTACGTCATCGGATGTGGATGTGTGGAACAATACCTGATGACCTCATTACGTCATCGGATGCGGATGTGTGGAGCGATACCTGATGACCTCATTACGTCATCGGATGTGGATGTGCGGAACAATACCTGGTGACCTCATTACCTTATCGGGTGTGGATGTGCTGGAAGTTATGGATGATCTCATTGCGTCATCGTATATTAAGCTCTTTAACAGCACCTGAATCAATTTTGAGTATTTAAATGTAATTAATATAAGTCGTTTTGTCTTATTTGTATTTGTTTTTATTCTTTGTCAATGAAACTTGTATCTAACATTTCTTCATTACAGTATAGGTTTTGCAAGAAAGGTTTATTGTGATAGTAGCCACCATAAGTAATCTACATCACATATATGCCCACCTCCAGGTGCTGTTTTTGACCAAGTCGAAATTGTCAATTAAAGGAAGATCGTCTCAAAAATGTCATCCTCAGTGCAGGTCGCTCCCACCCGCATGTACGTGTGCTGTACGAAATCAATGAGCTGCAGTCACAGCTAATACATATTTCTTCGCATTTGAACCCAACTCAGGTCACTCACAATATGCAAAACCAAACGGGTCGGTGCTAAAAAAGGTATTCATTTATATCCGACACTTTTCGATACGAATTCAGCTCGTACATCACTTCTTAGGCTTTGAGCTTTTGGAAAAAAGCGGATGCACTGAAAATGCGCTTTCAAGCAATGCTAGGTGAAATCCAGAAGGTGTACCTTCAAATGTAGAAAAGATTGGGCTCAGAGAATTTGTTCATGTGTCAGACAAAAACAGCAATGTCCAATGAAGCAGCAGAAGCTTTTTTTTCACTTACTCAGGCTCAGTACGAAGCGGAAGATTTTCGTAATAAGGTGATCGAATCAGTTTCGACGGCATAAATTTGTATGCGGAATCGGATTGATAATGTCGCTGGAGTGAAACTCCCGGTGTTCACAGAGGTCGAAGTCAGCCGCGATAAGTCTGACAATATCGATCTGTCGGGTGGCGGAGGAAAAATCCAGCTATGTCGAGAAAAGTTTCGAACTCTGCTCAGTGCTCTCATCAAATTGGCATCTTTACAGATTGGAGACTGAAAATGAGATACGTTTGCGTTTCTTACAGCTTTTCCATGAGAAGACTTCTTTTCTTACATTGGATGAAACTCTGAAAGTCACAAATCGCAGAGTCAACGCACTTGACAATTTATTATCCATATTTGTTCTCTTATCACATATTTTGAACAAAATTTCTTCGTGTAGGTAACAATCCCACGCATCGTGAGGTCAGTACACTTGGAACCAATAACGACGATCGGGTGAATCTGAGATTGATGGCGAGTATCCGCTGCAATCAATTGTAGCGTGGGATATTGGTTTTTTCGGATTCAAAAAAAGCAAATCATCCAGGTCATTCTTAATCAATAATGCCGCTTTTAGTCGTGGTAGACAACTCGACCGTACTCGATCACATAACCTGCGTGCAGAGAAGCACGATTTCATGGCTGCACAGTATTTTGTTGTATGAGCTGATTAAATTGCGAAGTTGTCAGTGCTCATCTGCATGCAGTCTCTCCGTCCCACAACTTCTATCGATGAACCTTCACTGCACTCGTTCATTTTTACATCCTTTTGGTTTGTTATGCCACTGATCATCCAAGTTGATAAGCTTCATGCGCCTTCTCGGTCACCATACACATCTATAATCTAAACTGGCAATCATATAGCTACCATCCTTCACGCGTTTTTCGAGAAAAGCAGCCGCGGATGGTGTCAAAAATGTAAAGGCAACTTCGCTACCTATTTATGAATTTGTTGTCCATACAATAAATGGTATTAAACACTGAGCGATTGCGAACCAAAAATTGTGAACGTCTTTACTTTTATAAGTCACCATGGGGAAATTTTTTAGTATTCTAATCATTTTCAGCGCGTCTGTAGCCTTGCAATCGTACGCGATCCATCACCAATCGATAAAACAAAATGGGTACTTGCGGCTCGCTACTTCTACAAAGCGTATTTTGCATTTTTCAGATGTTCATCTGAATATCTCCACAAACTTGTATGACTCTTTGCAATTTGTATCAACTTATGGCACAGATGCTCCCCTATCATTGCTCCTTTCTTCATTGATGTATGCGAAATCGGTGCTACCGAATCCAGATATATTTCTGTATACCGGTGACCATGCTGTTCACGCGCTATCAGCTCCATTCAATGAGTCATACCTTCGTCATGTAATCAAAAAGAATGTTGAGGTATTACATTCCTACTTTGAGAATTCCGCAACATATTCCGCCATCACTGGAAATTCCGATTCAGGTGAGAAGGACCCAATCATTTGATCGTGCAGCCTGATTATTCACTGTATTTAGTACCGGACTATGAAATGTTGATTACTGACCCAACATCGGAGTTAAATCCAACACTGATGGCAATATCCGATGCTTGGAAAGATTTTCTTACGCGAGACGAAATGGAGGACTTTAATCGACATGGATACATGTCTTTCGCAATTGATGAGCGTTTAGTTCTCATCACGCTGAATACTGTTCCTTATTCACCTCTTCACACACCAAAATCATCGGAAGTAAAGGATCCTTTTGGGCAGTTCGAGTGGCTGGAAAAGCAGCTGGAAATCATTAGATCGGAAAATCAGTTTGCGTATGTATGCGGTCATGTTCCACCTATTGTCGATTCTTACGGAGGAAAGCCTCAATGGGAGGTTCAATATATAAGAACATACAAAAGAATCGTTGGGGCTTTTAGTGATGTGATCAAAGCACAACTCTTTGGTCACGTGCATAGTGTTGAAATGCGTCTACCTATCCAGAAGCAGGGTCTGTCAATGCAGACTACTCCATTATTCACTGCCGGATCCATTTCTCCGTTATTTGGAAATAATCCGTCGTTTATCGTATGGGAGTATGACGCATTTACATACGAATTGCTGGACTACTCAGTATATGGTTCGAATATTTCAACGTCGCAGCCATTCTTCAGTTGGAGCCTTTTATTCCGCGCTTCTGAGTAAGAATTTCAAAGATTGTCAAAACATCCTCACAAGCTTTTCTATGTAGAGCGTACAAGCTCACGAGTCTGTCGACAAGGAACTTGCAATTTCTGCTTGGCCAATTTGAATCAGATTTCAATATTCTTGAGCAGTACTATTGGAATACGAAGGCTCAATCGCATCGGCAACCACCGTGTACTAATGCCTTATGTCGTGCATCTCTGCTTTGCTCCATGCAGTGGTGGACTACAGCGGACGAGTATCAAGGCTGTCTCAATACAACAGAGTTTTATCTTTCGACTTCAACATTTTCGACAGCTGATGATAATTTGAACCAAAAGCATGATTCTTCCTTCTTTGGAATTTGCGTCACTTTCATTCTGACGGTCGTTCAGTTCGGAGTGAGTATACTGGTGCTGGGTGGAATTTACATAGGAATACACGCTCAGCTTTATGCGAGTGGAACAAGGCTAAGAAATGTGGGAAGTGCAAACAATGAACGTTGCCCAATGCTCTAGCGTGAGATGGTATAGCTGTATTCTCAATCATATATATCTATGCTGCATGTACGCAGTAATCTATATTTTGCTTTTCCAGACGCTCGGATCATGACAAAGTTGATGACTCTTGAATGTGGCTCGCGAGGAACGCAACGGAATCGGGTCATACATGCAGAACAACGATCATTCGATGCCATCGCAGCAATCCGTTTTTTTATTTTGTATACCTGCAACCTGAGAACATTTCAAGCATACTGAGTACATTGACATCAAAACATCAAACCTATCTGATACTTGGCGTCGCTTATTGAATGATCTTGGTTCAGCTTTAGCTAGTCGTTTTTCGGCGAAACGCACCGACAGTTGCACCAGGGAGTGATAGCAAGTCCGAAAGTGTTTGTCTTCTTCAACGTTGTATTAGATATCAATGTCGTCAAAAGGTGACGACTGTAGTATTGCTTTCGGCTGACAAAGTCCTGTGCAGAAAGAAGTTTAGATACCCTCAAATCTCTCATATTGAATCGTTAAGGCGCTCAATCAACACAAAGAACGGAAACGCAAGTGGAAGATGTCCGTTCACGACATCAAGCAAACACGAAGTACGCGATCACAACTCGGCACTTAAAAAACACAATCAGAATCAGGAGGTACGTCTTCCCTCGGATGTTGCAATAGAAATGGCACGCTTTGATTTGGATAAATACCTCAATGAGCTTACAAATTTCTCACTGACTTGAGAAAAAAAGTATCTTCCGGAGTCGATGTTGTCAACAGCCTCAGGTTAATACGTTATTGTGGAGCTCCTCAAAAGGTTATTTGCACTCTATCCTGTCCTTGTTTGTCTTTCACTTGAAGGATGAAAAAGATGCACAATAATGACGATCGATGTTCCATAATAAAAGTAGGCAATGTTGCTAAGGTAAGGTGGTATCACAGATTGCAATTATCTGTTTGACAAGTACCAAAAAGACGGATTGGGGACGCAAAGTGAAAGTCGTAAATCTGCAGTATGGTGAGGTAGAGCGTCAGCAAGCGTTCGTCTTGAATTGCGTGTGAAAATACAACCAAAAGAAGTGCCAAACAACGCAACGTTTCTAGCGACAAGCAGAGAGTGGAATGGTGTGTCCTAACTTGGAAATCTGGAACTAGGTCACACGGAATTGAGTTCTTCCAAACAAACAGTTGGCATGTATCGTGACGGACATGATGTTATTGTTACTAAACTGGTCGGAACTTTCAATTTGACCGACAGCTTAGTTTTCTACGACCTCTAGCACTCTGTATTTGTCTTTCCAAATAGAATTGGACAAATGAGTAAAAACACAGTCACCCTGTAAGCGTTTTTGATGTTCAAACACACGCAAGATGACTGAAAACCACAAGAGCTTTCTGAAGAGTTTCTGCATTCCATCGTTGTAACAAAGAAAACTTAGCTTTCACGTGGTAAATATGAATTAATATGGCTGTTTGGCATCGTTTTGCCATGATGTTCGCACTTCACGACGAATGTGCGTTTTTCCGTCAAGAAGGAAGCATGCTCTGAATTCAACTAAAGCCGTTCCTACCGAAGTAGTCGCATAATTTACAGAGGCGATGATGCTACAGTTAGAGCATCAAAAGTGATTGGTGTACGTCACTACAATACTCGTAAAAGCTCGCAATACAGTGGCAGGCAATTACCAAGGCTCCAAAGCACATTGGTTTTTGCGTGCATCAACTCATCCTTCACGTACGACTTCAATAGAAAGTCGCGATCGTTCATATTATCTTTTCCAAGGCCACGTAGCAATTTGAATTGAATCTTAATTTCCGTCGCGATTGTGCAGTGTTCTCTTTTTTTGCAGTTGACTACGAAACAAAATATGAGGCGGGAGATAAGCAAATTCGGAATACGATGCAACAAACCTTCCAGAAGCTAGACGATGATGCTGCTTTAATAATGCGGACAAAAACCACTGTCCAAATTATATCCTTCTCGAGTTAGTCAGGAAAATTGTAGCATTGATTAGTGTCTATTGAAATGGAAGCGCGCCATGTATATCCTCGCGATAAGCATGTCATTATTTTGAATACAGTTAGTCGCATCCTATGTCTCCACAGGATGTTGTGAGCTCAATGCCATAGTTTTGTCGTCGCGTTCTGACTAGCATTGACATCTATGCAGAATCAAAAAGCACACTCTTGTAGGCTTGCCAGCGCTCTTGTTTGTTGCTACTATTTGATTTTTTTCGCGGTGACTATTTGAAGTGGAATGAACCAGCTTGCGACAAGATATTGTGTGATGTAGTTCTTTTCATATCGATGTTTCCAATGGTGCATTTACGCATAGTCGATTGCAAAAAAGTATACATTGCTACAAAGTAATCATCTATCGTAATCTTCCCATGTCGCTCTTTCCGCTGCATTTGCTGGGGTCAATCAAAATTTTGTACTCCGTGTATCGACACGTGAACGAGTCGTGTATATCTCGCGTTACTCCAGTGATAATGCGAGCCTTGCACAATGGTTTCACGGAATATGTTGACACAAACACAATATTTGGACAAGAGTGTATCCACCAGTTTTGAAGCTTCGACAAGTTGATATAACGTTCTCAACGTGTTTCGACCCATCAATTTCGAAGCTGCTTCATTGGACTTCTCCTCGTCTCACTTTACACAAGAACTTGACATAGATTCCCATTGCCAAACATCCAGAATCGTTTCCTCCTTCCTTGCCCCCTTCTACCAACTCGTTCGTAACACCGAAAATTGGTATAATACCAGACCTTTTCTTGGTGCAATGTAATCATTACTAAGACCAGACAAGATGCCTTCGGAACACTCAAAAGCCGGTACGATGCTTTATGAACAGGTCGCCACATAGGTCTACAGGCTCAGATGGAACTTGACAAAAGATAGCCTGCAATTTGCCTTATTGTCGGTATTGTTAGAGAAGTAGGATCAACCCCGCCACGTTTGCTGAAGAAAGACATTCTCTTAGAGTGTATACTCCATATTGCTAGGAAGATAGAGGTCATCGTGATAATTACCATGCGAACAAGCATTTTGTTCTCAGTTCCTCTTGGCTCTTACCATGCTGTGGAAACAACGCATATTTGATTCATACGATGATACCGCAAGAATATTACAAGATGGTGAGGTGTCACCATTGCATTCGGAGTCTTATCACGTACGCAAACTTCACGCATTACATGCAGAAATCGAGTGATTGGGACCTTGCAGCTTCAATTGGGCTTGATATACTGAGCTTTGCTGCAGAGGTTTCGGATGATATTCCATTCTCATACTCGAGAGCAAATGCATTGGAATGCGAGAATGTCATTACATTGTTATTTAGAATTATGAGGTATTGGTGGAAGATAATAAACTGGGGCGCGAAACAAGAGAATTGATGATTCTGAAAGTGGTCCCGTTCGTGTGGTTGATGCTAATTTGGAAAAGAAAAAAAAACAAGGGATAAAAATGAGCACGCGCTGTATCGATGCAAGCAGCGACATTGAAGGAAACATATTGTCAAAACAGATCAGACTTTTTGGCGTTAAAATCAATGCAGACGTACCAATGGGCACCAGCCAAAGTGACGATGTGTCCAGAGAAGTATCTTATTCGAGCCCTCACTCAGTTGAACAACGACACAGCATTGCCTTTTTGCAATATCAAAAAGAAAGCACAACGTTTTGCGTCCTACTCCAACCTATATATTATGGACGAAAGATTGCCTTCGTTGTTTGGATCCTCGCGAAAAGTCGAAAGATATCCGATTATACTCTCACACTCTTGAAGGCAACATCGATGGCTAGTACGCTATACATCTAATGAAAAACCAGAAAACACAAAGAAGAAATGTAGTAGTATATGTGATTTGATCAAATGGCAATCCGAGAAGGAATGTCAGGTCGCGCAGCTTGACAATACAGTACAAAAAAGCGCCCAGGCATATTCCAAAGTCTTCGATGACTATGCGTATACTGAATTCGGTGTTACCTACTCGAAATCCAATGCGGAAAGTTGCTTATCATGTGTCCAATCCAACATCAGCCCGCTTGTTGCGTGCACTCAAAACTGTCAGTTCGATTTTTGCGGCATTACCGAACGAGCGAATTCTTTAGTACGCTTTCGAGCAAATTGCAAGGAGAAGAATATCTGCAGCACCATTACCGTTGGGACCGATTCGATGATCGGTTCAGTATCGAGCATCCAGCGTCGAATTTGAAACATGCAGCTCAAGACTCAAGTGACAGCAAGTTGGAAAGCTGGACAACTCCATATAATTGCATGCATGTAATGACTGCTCCATTTACCACGACTAGGAACCACTCACCAATCCAACAAACACCCAAAAAATCCCTCAAAGGTGAGACTGAACCACAGTGTCTCACCTGTTTGCTGGATATGCTCAAGGTCATGAAGATATTGTTTGAAGTACGACCCATCGCAGTTAAAGAAAAGCTAGTGTTTTTTAGTGGGGAGATAGCCATACAAAATCTGGTGATCAACTGCGCGGGGAATTTACGAGGGTCACAGGTCTGTCGAAGCCAATTTGTAAATCGTTAGAAGAGAAAGTAGACGTTGATCAACCGGAAGCAACCGGATCTTTTGTCGCAAATGTCCATACGGATTTGGCGTCGAAACTTCCTTCAGGATCAGAACAGAGATCATCTTTTTATGACGCTAACAAAACTCTTAGTGCTACGTCATCCAACGAATTTGTTTGGTTTCTACAACTTGAGGACAAGATAGTTGAATAGTTACAGGATATCAGAAACTTGATATTTTGCATCGCAATGGTCAGCAATTCGTACGTTGTCTCAACAAAGTCATGGTTTCTTCTCACCAGCCCTTCCAAGTATGAATATGTCATAAAAGTGTGCAATATACCTGAGGAATTCTACATAACCAATTTCCAACCTGGGGAAATGAGCGTTATTTACAGCCCTTGGATATGTACAGTGTGTCGACCTCCTTGGGTTATAGCCGGAACCAACCCCAGAAAATAAATTCGTGAGTACCAAAAGGTGTGCTTCGTGCCATGACACTTTACTTTCTTCATGAGAGAAAAATGAACCTCTGATAAGAGCTTGCTCATCGACAAGATGGCACGATAGACAAGATCATACATAGGCTGTATTTGGGAGGCTTGTCAGCCATTTAGATCCTGTAGCAATTCTTATAGCACATTGCAAAATATTAAAAAAGTGTTTGCGATCTCTCTTTTCGTTTAACAATGATCAACTACGGATTTGTTCGTGCTCTGACGAAAGTGTCGTCACCATTTGAAGGTACCTGCAATAAACAATCGGAACACAAACGCTGGCTTTTAAATTGGAGGTATTCGACTGGTAGGATGAAGGCATTTCATTGATGTTGACGGTAATGTGATGTGTAAATATAGAAGGTCAAATTTGACACTAAGTGAAGTTTGGATTTAGGGGATGTAGGACTACCTCAGTTTATCACAAGCAACCATGCGCATATTAAAGATAATAGGGCCGATGCAACATTCTTGTGAGCATACTTCGGAGCGCATTACTTTACAGCACTTCTCATGATGGCAAATGGCATTCCTGATGCGATTTGCTTTAGCCGAAAAAGAGTCTCTTCATCGAAAGAAAGTTCAGCTGTAGTGGACAAATGAAGTAATCGGATGTGAAGAGATCTGATAGCAAAATAAGAAACATAGGCTGTCAAGAATTGAAGTACAAACGACGCACTATGTACCATCTCGTCTATCAGGCTCGCAATATCAGCATCAGCCTCACGTTGCCTTTCGGCACTATTTGTTCGTTGCGTCTTACGGTCTCGTCAATGATTTCGGTTTGCTGTATCTCCATTTCTCTCAAATACCGGGAAGAACGATGTTGGACTCGCAAGTAATCAATTTTCTGCCGGTTTCCTGTTACACTCAAAGTCATCTTTCTTCGATAGCCGAGTTGTGATTCTTGCCTTTCGGGATTGTTTCTTTGGCTGAGTCTTACTTTAGTCGACCCTCCTGATTCGCCCGTATCATTATACACGTTCCTTCGCTAGCTGTAGAGCCAATTCTTCTTTATCGTTGGGCAAGTTTGCAATTAGTCAATGTCAGGGACATATCTACATCCAGTTGTCCCCTTTACACCTCTTTAGTGTCGGTCCAATACTGCTACCAGTGATTTTGAACATGAAAGCTACTGGTCCGGATAACGATCAGGGTACCACGCGCAGACATCATTGGTCACATCATGTCTGAAGGATTGCCTTGATGGTGATCATATAGTCCGGTATACAAAGCGAGCAACGTTAAGCATAGTAAGTTGCAGGCCGTCGACCATCGCATAGAGTCGGTTTTACAATAAACGGTGCTAAATTCACAGAGACTGAATATTGTTTTACCTTCCTTAGAAGCAAATCAATAAAGCCAATCAGTCGGACATACAGAAGATAGCACGTTTTTTCACACGCTTTCTCATAACTCTGACACATGTACCAGCCCAATTGTACAAAATCCAAAGTGATGAGTTGTTACCTTGCTGTGATTAATGCACCTGTTTGGGAAGCGGTCTGCCTACCAACTAAGATGAGGACTTTATCTGATGGATTGTCCAAAGGTCTCACGCCTATACTCCTCTTTGCATGGGACTAAAAACACGAGCTCCATCATTTCACGATATGCGCCGATGGTGGCGAAATCGTCACTAGTCTCGCGTATCTAGGATTCAGAATACTACATGCTGAAGCGTATGGTGCCCTTCTTAGCACCGTAGCTGTAAACGATTACCTATTGCCTTGTGGATGTGAGGCTAGCACGTGTCGTCAACATCAAGCAATACAGCCAGACATTTAGCTCTGGCTCCGTGTTGTACACAAGAGAAGCAAGTGAAGACGATCAAAGTCACCATGTGGAGGAAGGTGCGGTGGTGCAGAGACGGATTATAGCCAGATGTGTCTCGAATGAGCTTGTTGCCGGCACTTTTGCGACATTCATGCCTTCGAAACCTATCACTTTGATCTTTGGTCCTTCATTCACCTCATTTGTTATCAGCAGAATTGCACAGATAACAGCTGCAAAAACATACACTGTATAATCAACTAAAAGCGTTTCCAGCGTCTTTGGAGTTTCCTGTAAGTCTACGAAACTTTTTCACTAATTCGTCAAACACTGTTGACAGATCGTCCAAACAATTTGCAAGTGCTTCCACGGGAGAGGACGCATCATTCGTCTGAATACGGACGACTATGTCATAATTAAGAGGATGAGGATGACGGTAACCACTGAATGTTACGTTCGGATCGCGCAGTGACTGCCTATAACGAGAAGAAAACACAAAACTGCGTGAGTTTTGCGTGTGTTTATTGAGAGATCGATACCGCACATTCGAATAAGATTGCCAATCGTGTGATCTTCCCGCAATATTGTAAATTTCCCAGCATTCGGAATCTTTGTATCTTTTTCATAAGTTACTTTTTGAGCGCCGTCCGGCAATGTGTACGAATCACTTCGATTGGGAGCATTCATTTTGACTTTTGGGAACCTCAAAGTACATAAACGCTCACATCGCATACTCTCCTTGAATGCATACTATTGCATCGCTAGAAGCAGAATGGTAAATGCTCAGCCGAGTCCAAGCGCATCCTCTGTCTCTGACGAATGGGATAACAGAATGAGTTTGATGACACGCAAAGCGCATTCCAATTATGAGAAATACATCCACTCATCTATCTCTACAGACTGGACAAGGCAACAAGGAGATGTGTATTCCCTATCAAGATCACCAGTACCTCCGCCCAGTAAAAGCTCTGATGTTGCCATACATCCGGAACAATACAGATCATGGCTCAATCGATTTGTATCAAAGCCTGCCGGTCAAAGTTTATCGACATGTATGATACTGGCAATGCCTTGGGCCGCTTTTATTGTCTTTGGTCAGTTGAGCGATGTCGATACTTATCTTGAATGTTGACCCAGAGTCTTCTCTTCCTTTATGTCAGACTCTATATTTGTGCATGTACGCTCTCCATACATGATATCAATGGGCTTCTCGTCATTCTTTCCCCGCTTCCTTCCATCGATGGTGCCGCTTGTATTTGCTCCATTGCTTGGGGCTGCTTCAGATCGGTCGACTTCTGAATGGGGCCGAAGAAATATGTTTTTGCTCATTGCATGCTCACTGATCACGCTTTCTGGAATTCTATTTGCCTGTTCCAGCTTATTTTACCCTACGCACCACAATATCATCGCTCTTCTTTTTCTCTGCTTGATAACAGGATGCGTATTGATGCAAGTACGGCCACAAAATAAGTGACCCGGATCGTTTACGCTAACTTTGATCCTGATTCAGATTAGCTTGCGCGCTCGGATTATGGATACTTTGCCACTCTCACTTCAGGTTCACGCACAAGTTACATTAGCATGCTGGGATGGTGTTGGTGGTGTATTTGGAATGATCTTATTTCGAAATACTGCCGTGTTGGCGCTTGCAGATGAAGTTACTGGCTGGGGTGTTCTCATAGCCCTCGGTAGTGCCATATTACTAATGATTGGTGCTACAATGACGTCCATGTACCTTCGACCGGAGCAGCCTTCTCGAAGAAAAGTATCAGGCCCTCGATATCAGATCGTGCAGTCAGTGAGATGTGTCCTTCATCAGATTCAGTATTGCCCAAAGCTTCTCCGCATACTTTGTGTCGTTCACTTTGTGCTATAGTATGATTCTTTATTTATACGAGTGATTCAATGCCCGATATCTCATTTCGGTTTAGTTTGGCGTGGTCGGCATTTCAGACACAAACGTATGATTGGTGGGGTACAACCGTATACAAAGGATGCAATCATGCTTCTCGTAAGCAGCGTACTCGCGTCATAGTCTTTTTGCTGATATCCGATTCAGACTGTGGAGTAAAAGAGATTGAGATGTACAAAGATGGATTGCGAACCGCCAATTTTGCGCTTATCACACAGGTACCTCAATACTAGTATCTTCCGATTATTGACTTTTTCCTGCAGAGCAGCTTTCAAGTGATTGTGTGTCTCTTATTACTATTTCTTATGCCTCGCGTTCCGGACATTGCAAAACTAACGCGGTCATCCGTTATATTGGCATTTATCGGAGGTCTATACGCAACAACTCAACCTCACTGAGCTAAATTCCCTTCCATTTGCGTAGCCGGATCTCTTGTCATCGCTGCAGCAGTCGGTAGTACGTCAAAATCGTTAACTTTCATCGCGTTTGTGCTTGCTTCGTGTTTTCACACTATGGAGCTCGTCTTCCCGTTCTCTGTCATTGGGATTATGGGCAAAGAAATCGAAAAATCGGAATACGCGTTCACGAACAACGGGCTTTACATTGGCGTTATTTCGGTATTTTCAGCACTGTCCGATATCAGCGTTCAAGTGTACGGGATCGACAGCATGGCTTCCCTTGGTACAGGTAATAAAATGGTGCTCCCATGTGTTTTATTCTGCTCCAGTATTTTATGCCTAACTGTGTTGAAATACACTTGAATTCTTCACGTCATTAAAGAAATATAACTATACATCAGTATCCATTTACATGCATTCACATGGCAAAGTTCAAATGTTGGTCGATTGACTCGCGCTACGAGCACACAGATTTCGCGACCCGAATTTGCGACAACTTTTTTTTCCAAAAGACGAGCGCGCAATTGCCATCAAATCAATGGCCACAATGTACCTGAAAAGGCGGCAATTCGTAAAGCGGAAAGCTGTGTACACGAAATGATACAGCGAAATTTGCTTCAGTCCATCCCTAACGAAATAAAAAGCAAAGTCGCAGAAAGGTTTGATGTCTCAGTTGTTAGGCGTCTCACTGCCAATCGCATTTACAAAGGGAAGCGCTGACACATAGACCAAGCGGTGAGGCGCGCTCAATTCCGTGCAGTACGTCATCTGTGTCGCAAAATTGCATCTATGAGAATTTCCTCGCGCAGACAAAAGTACAGTTCACGATATAATAAAAGACGGTCTGCAAATTGAGATTTCTCATTGATAAGAAATACATCAGAAAATGGTTTATTCCTCCAAATATGAGATATCGTCCCATGGATGGCGGTAGAGAGGTTGCTTCAATCGTTTTTGGTCCAAAAAGTGGCCAATGAAGCCCATACTTCGACCTAATACAAATAACCCATTCAAACATCCATTTTGGATCTGTTCTGTTGCTTCCTCCAAAGTAAAGGCTCCACAGTTACGCAACAGGTCGACGAAACAAACAGCAATGCAACCATCCACATTGAGTATCAAATTGCTACGTTTCTTCGTCGTCACTTGTTCGACCTCGAGAGCAAATTGTAAGATATCTGTTGCCGGGAAATGATGAAGTGCGTATTCTTTGACGATTGTCACTCTTTTGTCTGGATTTGAAGTCGATTTGATGCGATGTCCGATACCCATGATTAATTCTCCTTTTCGTTTCATCTCTGCTACAAACTCTGCTGCCGTGACTCCTGAATCAAATGCGTTGGTGAACATTTCAGCAGCTTTATCCAATGCACCACCAAATCTTGGTCCGATTGTCAGCAGTCCAGATACAAGTGAAGAAATCAAATCCTTTCCGGCCCGGGCAGTGACAATAGTATTGTGTGCTCCAGCAACAGCAGGCCCATGATCAGCTGTGACCATCAAAATCATCTCAATAAACTTTGTGGCGTATGAAGGCAATCTTCGTTTGAACCACAACAAACCCAGAACACCACCAATACCGAGGTCTTCTTCAAAGATCTTGGATATCGGCATTCCTGCATATGTCAATTCTTCACCACGGTCATCTGTGATAGAAGAGATAAAGTTTGCCGGTTTTCGAATAAGTCCGAGGTTCTTTGCCCACGCGTAATCCATCGGAACTTTGGGGACAGGAACTTCAGGTTTTGATATGATGACGCCTTCATCGACCAAGTTTGTATACACTTTGTGAATCACCTTTCCAAACTGATCGAATGTATCGGGAACGATCGCACCTGCTTTGGCGAGAGCCCCATTCTTAGCAGACGCAGTTTCAGACTCGCCGGACGCACATGCGCCCGCATGGCCAAACTGCACTTCAAACGGGAAGATGTTTGCACAAGTTCCAATGCACCACGCAATCAACGGCTTTTTGATTTGTCCATTTTGAAGAGCACGACAAACGTCAAATTCATCGGTTCCTCCAACTTCTCCGAGCAAAACCATCATTTTGATGTCCGGATTGGCTTCATACCGCAACAAATGTTGAATAAACGTTGAACCAGGGTACTTGTCTCCACCGATAGCAACTCCTTCGTACACTCCGTCTGTCGTCTGTGAAATGATATTATTCAGTTCATTGGACATGCCACCTGATTTCGATACATACGCCACACTTCCAGGACGATATAGCTTGGAATGAACAATATTATCAAGCATTCCACCAGTATTCCCAATACGCAAGCATCCCGGCTTGATGCCTCCCACAGTAGCTGGTCCAATAATTCCCACATTCTTCTCATTTGCTTTCTTTATTATCAATCTCGTTTGGGCTTCTGGAACTCCTTCGGCAATGATAGCATGCGTTTTGATGGTATCTGCGTGCTGTAAAGCTTCCATCGTGGAAGAAAATACAGAACGGAAGGATGAGAAATTGACCAGTACACTCACATCAGGATACTTCTTGACTGCTTCTTTAAGGTCCTGAAACACTGGAATTAATCGTTCGCCAGTTCCCCAGTAGAATTTGAGGTAGTGATTTGGTGCGAATGGGAAAATCAGCGCCGCAACACTCGGATTACGACGTTTACACAAAAAGTCGAAATCCAACATTCCTTGAACAGCTCGTTGCTGTAAACCATACACAATACAACGAGTATCTTCCTGCAACCGAACAATTTTCTCGTCTTGGAATACAGGAGAGTGTGCTAATTGTGTTTCCACGGCACCGGAAGATGCAAAACTTTGGTCCGTTGGTGGGTCGGTTCCATCAGTGGTATCCTTGCGCTTTTCTGCTGCAACTTGAGCGTTGCTTACCGCAACACTCTTGATCGGTTTCTTGGAACTCGCAGTTTCTGCGGGATTTGGCGGTTCTTGTAGACCCAAAGCCATTGGAACAATCGCAGTGATATGCGTCTCTGGACCAAAAACATCAATTGGAACTCCAGTCTCTTTACCGACTTCACGCATCTGTGTGAGCCCCTCCTGGCAATTCGGACCACCACGTCGAACCCAGATGTGTACTTTGCGATCAATCAGTTTGGATTGGTATTCTTTGATGGCGCGTATAATTCCTTTGAATGTCATTGCGACATCTGTGAAATTTGCGATACCACCTCCAATGATAAGTACTTTTCCACGCTCATCATACTGCCGTGTCATCAAATCCAGGATTGTTCGGGCGTACTGATACGTGTGGGCCTCACTTGGCGCACCTGAATACTCACCATAATTGGCTAATTCATGGCCAGCACCCAAGTCTGCAATCGTATCCGCATAGACAACAGAAGCTCCTCCACCGGCAACCATGGTCCAAATACGACCTTCCTGGTTCAATATCGTTAATTTTAATGATGCACCTGTCTTGGAATCTAAATCGGCGATGAATTCTTCTTCAGGTAATTTGGCTCGACCGAATGCTGGTGGAAATTCTAAATCATCACCCCATCTCTCACCAACAAGAAAAGAAGCTGTCTCGTCGAGTTTGGCAGCCAGATCCAATACGCACAGCTTTTTATTGACAAGTACGATTGGATTGATTTCCATATACACAAAGTGCAATTCTCTGTACGCATTGAGCGATTTCACAATAAAATTTGACATGAGCTCTTTACGCTCATCCGGCAAATGGACCAACAAATTAGCTGTGATTTCTTTGGCATTGACTTGAGACTCAATATCCACAAGTAATCGAGCTGCTTTCTGGTCTACGTGGCCCACATCAACTCCACCTTGATGATAAAATAAAATCTCATCGCCTTCGCGTTTTGAGATAATGCAAAGATAATGTTCATCCGTTGGCGCATGCTTTACAAAAGGCTCCACGATGAAATGAGTTAGGATTCCTGTGATTTGCTCGACTTTGATCGGATGATTCGCTCGTTGACGAATCCATTCTTTAACATCGGTCCAGGTAGCGTTAAGTAGCAACAGATTGGCCTTACCACGCCGTTTTATTAATTGATCGGGTTTCACGACAAGTGTGGTCTCTCCACTGGTAAGCCAAGTGTTTTCTTGCTCGAGTATGGTAAAGTATCGTTCCTCGCCTACTTTTTGCAGTTCTGGAGCGCTGATTTGCACACAGCGTGTTTCTAGATTAAAGTCTTTTAATGCTTTCACAAGTATTCGCTTTCCATTATACTCTCGAATGGCTTTAGCTGACATTTTTGTCCGTTGCTTTACACAGGCAAATTTCGAAAATGGACTGATAATAGCACAAATGAGAGTCTTGTAATAAGGCGATGATTTATACTATAAATTGACGTCAGTTGCAACCAACGAATGACATCATCAAAGATACTTGAAAGCTGACTATATTGATTTAGGATGTTGCATTTGCACCTGTAATGACGTCGTTAGGCACGTATGCCATTTCCGGAAACTTGGAACGTGCTTCAACGTTCTAATTTTGAATCAATATGAAAAAATATATAAGATACGTAGTGAAGACTCTTTCTGTATTGTACTTCAAGCTCTAAAAGAAAGTGGAAGATGTCAAGTTGAATAGATAGTCATTACGGTGCGTCTTTGGAGACACTTGTGGGGATGGAATGTTCCAATACTGTGATTAAAGGAGAATAGTGCATTCACTTGTGACAAAGATGGCGATGTGAGCTCACTACACTTGAAAAGATCTCTATATATGTGTGTATTTGAGATACTGTCGCATAAGGGAAGAAGTTTGAGCGATTTTCGGTGAAAGAATTACAGGCTTCGAACATTCACTCTTATAAACTCGGAACGATGTTAATTTATAAATCTAGCGAACGAGAATCACCTCCGACTTCCTGTCGAAACATCAGCGATGTGAAATTCAATTTCTATAAGTTGAATACCGTTTGTGTGTCATGAAATCGATGATGAGTACTGTTCAGATGGGCTCTAATGATCAGCACAATCGTAAATACAAAAATAGCTTTGACACTGTGTATCTCTCGTTGGTTTCCATCAGTGTACAGCACACCAAGATCTTTGAAATCAAACTGGTTTAAAATTAGGTTAACTGTCAAGTTGCTTTCTATAACTAAATACTATTTATCTATGAAAATCTGCATTATTGGCTTGTGGTAGACTTCTACTATAACTTCCATATCACCCGCATATTTCACCTGCCGCTATTTTCGGATCTCACGGTACACGTTGCCGCCAGATCTAAAAATAGCTCTTCCGCATCATGAGTTGCACTTATCAATGAGTACATCTCATTTTGCGTGTCATTTGCATCAATTTGATCACTGCAAAAGACACTCAAAATGAGATCTACTCATCGATTTCAACTCATCATCCGGTTCCGCTTCCGATTGCTCGGAAAGCGCCGCCTTTCGCAATCGACGATGTCTCCAATCAGCATCCACTTATGCTAAGAGACTTGCAAGGTGAGGTCGGTATGTGTCAATATTCTTTCGTTTCTTTGTCTCGAACGAATTACTAACTATTTTATCAAAATGCAGCGAGAAAGAATGACCACGACGGCCAACGTGCCCAACAGAAATGTACCAATGCAAAGAACATCAACGTCGACTCGGAAGCGTGTCGGCGGCGGATACGTGATACAGCCGCAAACGGGAACATCAGCGCCGCGCGCCATCCAGCAGCGAGTCAATTCCGTCACGCGTGCAGCACCAATACCAGTAAATCGACCGCGTCTCAGTGACTACAACCAGCTGAAGGAAGAAAATGAGCAGCTGTTGCGCTTGTTAAATGAGAAATCAGCCCAGCTGGAAGGTGCAATGTTCGAGATCGGCGGACTCAACTCAAAAGTTGTTGATCTTGAAACCCGACTGGAGAACAATCAGAAAAGTACGGCGGAAAAGGCAACGGAGATGCAACATGCGTCCGAAAGCTGCGCGACTAAAGTCAGCGAATTGGAAATCCTCAGTCGGGAATTACAGGAAAATTTGGAATTGAAAGAATCCCAACTAGAAGATGCCGAGATAGCGATAAGCCAGCTCGAATCTACTCTGGAGTTCAAGTCGACTCAAATCTGCACACTTCAAGATGTGTTGGAAAAGTGCGTCTCCGATGTAATCGAACTCGAAACCCTCAGTGAAGAACTGATCGAAACCCTGGAGTCAAAAGCAGCTGAGCTTGAAGATGCAAAGAAGACGATATGTACTGTTGGAAGCTCAGGAAACCGGCTGAATACCGGTATTGATGCGGTGGAGTGTCCATCGGCGACACCCAAAACGGATGACAGGAGAATCATTCAAGACTTATTACAAGATTTGGGGAGCTTGACGACCCAACTACACGAAGCGCAAGACCAGATCAGCAAACTTGAAGCAGAACTCCAAGTCTTCGGTATGCGACCCGAGAATAGATACGGGAACACGGCGCATTTTTCAACTGCGGAACCCGAAGTGGATGGAAGTGAAAAAGCGCTACTCGAAAAGGTCAACCAAGATCTCTTACAAGCGTTGGAACGAAAAATGAGGCAGTACTACGAAGCACAAGATCAAGGCCGTGATCTCAAAGCGGAAGTTGAAGACTTAAAGAATCGGTTACAGAAAAACTTTCCGGATATTGCAAAGTCTCGAGACAAGCTATAGTGGCAGCTCATTCGTCCAAAGCTCATTCATCTGATGACCTCATTACGTCATCGGATGTGGATGTGTGGAACAATACCTGATGACCTCATTACGTCATCGGATGTGGATGTGCGGAAAGATTCCTGATGACCTCATTACGTCATCGGATGTGGATGTGTGGAACAATACCTGATGACCTCATTACGTCATCGGATGTGGATGTGTGGAACAATACCTGATGAACTCATTACGTTATCGGGTGTGGATGTGTGGAGCGATACCTGATGACCTCATTACGTTATCGGATGCGGATGTGTGGAGTGATACCTGATGACCTCATTACGTCATCGGATGCGGATGTGTGGAACAATACCTGATGAACTCATTACTTCATCGGATGCGGATGTGTGGAGCGATACCTGATGACCTCATTACGTCATCGGGTGTGGATGTGCGGAACGATACCTGATGACCTCATTACGTTATCGGATGTGGATGTGTGGAACAATACCTGATGACCTCATTACGTCATCGGATGCGGATGTGTGGAGCGATACCTGATGACCTCATTACGTCATCGGATGTGGATGTGCGGAACAATACCTGATGACCTCATTACCTTATCGGGTGTGGATGTGTGGAGCGATACCTGATGACCTCATTACGTTATCGGATGCGGATGTGTGGAGTGATACCTGATGACCTCATTACGTCATCGGATGCGGATGTGTGGAACAATACCTGATGACCTCATTACGTCATCGGATGTGGATGTGCGGAACAATACCTGATGACCTCATTACGTTATCGGATGTGGATGTGCTGGAAGTTATGGATGATCTCATTGCGTCATCGTATATCAAGCTCTTCAACAGCACCTGAATCAATTTTGAGTATTTAAATGTAATTAATATAAGTCGTTTTGTCTTATTTGTATTTGGTTTTATTCTTTTCCAATGAAACTTGTATCTAATATTTCTTCATTACAGTATAGGTTTTGCAAGAAAGGTTTATTGCGATAGTAGCCACCATAAGTAATCTACATCACATATATGCCCACCTCCAGGTGCTGTTTTTGACCAAGTCGAAATTGTCAATTAAAGGAAGATCGTCTCAAAAATGTCATCCTCAGTGCAGGTCGCTCCCACCCGCATGTGATATGCCCCCGCTTGCCACAAGCTAGGCATTTATTTTTCCTTTTTTCAGGTTGATGCTCTAATGCTCAGCACAATCGTAAATATAATATATGTTCATATTGTATGTGTTGTGATGCTGACGATGCTTCCGAGAGATCGCGTCGTCATAGGCAGAAAAACATATTCCAAGCACGTGATTGGTAATTTATCAATTCCAAGGCACACGGTCCATGGATATTCGATCGTTTTTTCAGGATAGAGACACCAATAAAAGCTGTAAGGAAAATAAATCCTCAGATATATCGTCCGCTTCTACATCGAATAAAATTCAGATAAGCTGTCCACTAAAAGTAACTAGACCACGGCGACAACGCAAGGAACTTATTATCATTAGTAGTGAAAGTGAAGGTGGCGAAGCAATCGAAGAACCAAAAGCAAAGAAACAAAAAGTGGTCAAGTCGAATGCGCTAATTGAGAATGTGACATCAAAACTTGCATCCTCTTGCCAGTTAGAGCGACCGAAGCCACATCCAAATTGTTTGAATGGAAAGACCTTTGCGCTGAGTGGCATTTTTGATGATCTCTCACGCGATGATTGCATTCATTTGATCAAAGTATGCGGGGGATCTATCAGCAATTCTGTGACACGAAATACAAATTATCTGGTTCTAGGAACAGAATTGGAGAATGGAGCCGATCCGACAACCAGTATGAAATACAAGGAGGCGATGAGGAAAAATGTGCAGATTATCAGTCAACTCGAGTTGTACGATCTCATCAAAAATGCACCAAAAACTTCCGTGAAACAATCGGACGAAACTACTAGGCATCAGGAAGCACTGTACGTTCTATGTCCAATACAAAGTGTCCTTTGTTCTCATCATGATGCTATTTTAGTGTAAATAAAGCATCTATGAATTGTCTTTGGGTCGATAAATACGCACCAAAATCATTTGACAACATGATTGGAAATATTGAGTTAGGTAAACGATTGGGCCAGTGGTTGAATGACTGGAACAACATTCACGTGAAGAAAATCAAAAAGGTGCCACCAACCAACAAACTATCCGAAAATCGCGGTGCCAAATGTGTCCTTCTATCGGGTCCGCCCGGTATCGGTAAAACCACAATAGCTACTCTTGTGTCAAAGCATTGTGGATTTGAGTGTATCGAGTATAATGCAAGTAACACTCGAAGCAAAAAAGTTCTCAAGGCAACTTTGGGTGACATCCTTGGATCACAAGCATTGAATCTACATCCACGTAACACGCAAAAACAAGCTGGGAAGAATCCGAGACCAGCAATGCAGTTGTCGAGGCGAGTCGTCATCATGGATGAGGTGGATGGAATGTCTGGAGGAGATCGTGGAGGAACTGCTGAATTGATTCAATTGATCAAACATTCTAAAACACCTGTTATCTGTATATGTAATGATCGTCAATCAACAAAAGTACGCTCACTGGCTAATCATTCGTATGATTTGCGTATGCGACGACCAACAAAGACGCAAATCGCCAAACGTTTGTTGGAAATCGGTATAGAAGAGGGTCTGGAAGTTGAGAAAAATGCAATGGAAGAAGCGGTTGAGCGTTGTGGCAATGACATCCGTCAGTCACTAATGCAAATGCAAAAGTGGAAAATGATTACCAATAAAGTGACGTATGCCGATTTGGTTGGACAACAGCCACATGAAAAGGATGATGTGCTTCGATTGAATCCCTTCAGTGCCACTCAACAGATCTTCCAGCAGAATCTCACTTTTGCAAAACGCAATGAAGCCTACTTTGTTGACTACGATCTATTGCCTCTAATGATACAAGAAAACTACGTACAAAGTATAATGAGCACACGCAAAACCAGCGATGAAAAACTGAATGCAATCATGAACGCAGCCGCTTTCATCGCTGAGGGCGATATTGTCAGCAAATATGTGCGAATGCAACAACGTTGGGATTTGCTCACAAAACAGGCAGCTTTGAACGTTGGAGCTTGCATCTACGCCAGCGGATATCTAGGACACCCAGAATTCTCCAAATGGCTGGGGAAGAATTCAAGCGCAAACAAATCAAAAAGACTGCTCAGTGAACTCTCTCTTCGAATGCGAACGCATGCATCCGGATCACGGGAAGGTAAGAAAACGTATTTACAATCATTCTTGACAGCAGATCTAATTGTATGCTTCGGATAGTTATCCGTTTGGACTATGTGCCGTATATGAAAGAGATATTGTTGACGCAACTCGCATCCGGTGAAGATGACTGTATTAGTGCAGTCATTGAGCGTTTGGATGCTTGTGAGATTTCGAGAGAAGATCTGACCGAAGCGATGGAGTCATTCAAATTTCCCGGTATCAAACGTCACTCTTATGCGGATTTGGATTCCAAAGCCAAAGCGTCATTCACGAGATCGTACAATAAGACAACCCACACAGCGCAAGCACTGGTGGAATTAGCGTTGACGAGCGGCAAGAAGACACGTGCGACGGTGTCTGCGCCTCAGAATGAAGAACTACCGATCCCATCAGATGCAGAAACTGATGAAAGCGATGATCCAAACGAGGATGATGCGGATCTAAGTAAATTCATGAGAAATATTAAAAAGCGTAAAGCAGCAAAAGCTGATCCGAAAAGTAATCGTCGCAGTGGTCAGAAGCGCAATGCAAAATCCAACACGAAACGCGTGTGAGTGGATGAAGTTCAGGCGTTCAGTCAGCATACCGACTTAATAAGATTTCATGCATTTCGTAATTGTATCATTTCTCTTTCTATTTTTCTGGAAACTGGCTCCAACGTCATAGAATTAGGATCGAAAAGCGGGATGACGTCATAGCGCGATGGATTTCAATAGTAGCCAGCACAAAGCGTGTTAAGGAGGGGTAGGTTCTTGTGTTCATCCACGTCACCTATCGCCATAACCAATCGTATCGCCGTCACAATGTCCTTACTTTAAAAAATGCAAATTGAATTGAAGCAAGTTCAATAAAGCGACGCAATTAACCCTTCCCCGACTTCTTGCTTTTTCGAATTGGATCCACTCTTTCTCCTTTGAATGCATACAACATGAGCGATCATTCTAAAATTCTCATCGAAAGCCAGACAGCACCAAACCACGAGCTTTTTTCGGAGGAAATGGGTGTACACGAAACAACGCCCCCTTCCCAGATAAAGCGGTCGATCGACAATCATTCGCGAATATTCCAAAGTGTAAAGGAATATGTCAAGGAAACGCAAGGGAAACGTGTGATTGAGACCGTTCTTATAGCAAACAATGGGATTTCAGCGGTTAAGGCGATTCGAAGTATTCGAAGTTGGTCGTATGAGATGTTTGCGGACGAACACAAAGTTCGTTTTGTGGTCATGGCCACGCCAGAAGATCTTCGCGCCAATGCGGAATACATTCGGATGGCGGAACATGTTGTGGAGGTACCTGGTGGAGCTAATAATAACAATTATGCAAATGTCGGACTTATTGTGGAGACCGCAGAGCGGTATGAAGTCGATGCTGTATGGGCTGGATGGGGACACGCCAGTGAGAATCCTCTTTTACCCGATGCGTTAAGTAATACGGAGCGCCAGATCGTCTTCATTGGACCTCCTTCTCAACCGATGCGAGCGTTAGGCGACAAAATTGGGTCGACTATTATTGCGCAAAGTGCTCGTGTACCAACAATTGCGTGGAATGGAGATGGGATTTATGTCGACTACAAGGAAAAGAATGCGATTCCCGACGAGATTTACCAGTCTGCACAGATAAATAATGGAGCTCATTGCTTACAAGAATGTAAACGGATTGGTTTCCCTGTGATGATCAAAGCCAGTGAAGGAGGTGGTGGTCGAGGTATCCGTAAGGTGACGGAAGAATCACAAGTTCACAACGCGTGGGAAGCAGTACGGGGTGAACTACCAGGATCTCCCGTTTTTGTTATGAAGCTTGCACCAAAGTCACGTCATTTAGAAGTACAGCTACTTGCCGATGAGTATGGTAACGCGATCGCATTAAGTGGACGAGATTGTTCTGTTCAGAGGAGACATCAGAAAATCGTTGAAGAAGGTCCCGTTCTGGCACCATCACCAGCTATATGGGGAGAAATGATGAAGGCAGCCACACGACTTGCTAAAGAAGTACAGTACGTTAATGCTGGCACGGTCGAGTACTTATTCAGTGAGCGACCAGAAGACCAAGAGAACCCATTCTTCTTCTTGGAACTAAATCCCCGACTGCAAGTCGAACACCCTGTCACAGAAATGATCACGCATGTGAATCTTCCAGCTGCTCAGCTTCAGGTTGCAATGGGAATTCCGTTGAGTTACATCCCAGATATCCGTCGTCTTTATGACCACGATGGATTTGGCAAAGAGGCGATTGATTTCGATACTGAACAGCAACTACCACCTCATGGGCATGTCATTGCAGCACGAATCACTGCTGAGGATCCAAATGCAGGATTTCAACCAACTAGTGGAGCGATCAAGGAGTTAAACTTTCGTAGTACACCCGATGTTTGGGGATACTTCTCAGTTGACTCTTCAGGTTTGGTTCATGAATTTGCCGATTCGCAAATCGGGCATCTATTTGCCTGGGGTACAACACGTGACAGAGCAAGGCAGAACATGATTCTGGCTCTGAAAGAATTATCGATACGGGGTGATATTCATACTACGGTCGAGTATATTGTGAATATGATGGAATCGGAAGATTTCAGGCTCAACAAGATCGATACCACTTGGCTCGATGATCGAATTGCACGGCACAAGGAAGTTCGGTTGCAAGGTCGACCTGATCCTTTGATGGTTGTCATGGTAGGAGCTGTCTGCAGTGCGTATCAATCCGCCAATGCACGCATTGAAGAATTTGTAAGTCAATTGGAGCGAGGCCAGCTGCCTTCCAGCTCTTTACTCAAGCAATGTGATGATCTCAAATTGATTTACGAAGGTATCAAGTATCAGATCAAAGCCCATCGCAGCGGGCAGATTTGGTTTACCCTCGAATGTAATGACTCCTACGTTCAGGTAGAAATACGTACTTTATCTGATGGAGGGTTCTTGATTCTCCTAAATGGCAAGTCACACGTTGCGTATGCAACAAAAGAAGCTCAAGGACTACGTCTTGTTGTAAATGGGCACACGTGTGTGTTTACGAACGAGTATGATCCAACTCGTCTGGTCACCAATACAGCTGGTAAGCTGGCTCGCTATCTGGTCAATGACAATTCAAGATTGCGTCGTGGAACCCCGTACGCTGAAATCGAAGTCATGAAGATGTACATGCCTTTACTCGCACAAGAGGACGGTACTATCAAATTTATGAAATCGGAGGGGGCTGTGCTCGCTCCCGGTGATTGTATCGCTATGATGGATTTGGATGATCCAAGCTGCGTAAAGAAGTCCGAGTGTTATTCTGGCAAAGTACCGAAGAAAGAAATGGCCCCTGAGCATGCAATGGAACGAAAGAAGCCGCTACACAAATTCAGATGGTCGCTTGAAACCATAAAGACCGCCTTGGATGGATTTTACGTCCCAGATGACTTTCTGGACCGCTCATTCAACGATTTGTTCGATTCACTCAACAATCCACACTTACCGGTTGAGGAAATCAAAGAATATCTATCTCCTCTGGCGGGATTGATACCCCTAGAATATTTTGCTAGAATCAATGATGCACTGCATCAATACCGAACAAAAGTGAGTGACTCATCCGATTGCAAAGTTGAAGATTTCAATGTAAACGATGTCGAAGTCATCCTGCACCAGTACAAAGCAAGTCTGGATAATGATCGTGCAAAATCGGATTTTGAAGCAACGGTTCTGGGTCTCAAGACTATTTTGGCAAAGTATCGAAATGGGCTCATATCCGGTTATGAAAGCGTAATAGCAGGATTCATCAACCAGTATCTGGTGGTGGAAAAGGCATATGCCAATACTCAAAATCTTGAAGACGTGATCACAGCTTTACGTCATCAGTACACGGACGATTTGGTTCGCGTGTTTGCAATCGCTCGTGCTCATAGAGAGCTTGGACGACGAACCAAACTGCTTCTTCGAATCTTAGAATTTGCCTCACGTCAATCCTCCAAACTTGTAAAAGCACCATCGATCATGCCATTACTAGAGCAGCTGGCCAATTTGAAACACAAGCAATACTCTTTGATTGCACTTGAAGCACGGCAGCTACTGATGGATAACAAGATGCCCTCCTTTCGTGACCGAATGCATGAAGTGGAGGGATTATTGAGAGAAATGGTCAATGATCGTGAGTCCCCAAATGTGAGCGACAAAGTCCAAGCGCTTCTCGATCACTCGCAGCCTCTATTTGACATTCTTATACCACTACTCAAACATGGAGATGTCAGAGTCCGTGAAGCTGCATTGGAGCTGTACATCCGGCGGATTTATCGATCGTATGTGCTTGAATCAGTCGAAAAGAAATGCAATGGGGAAATATTTGCACAGCAGTTTCAATTCCGCTCTCCGATTTACGATGCATTAGCAGTTGGGATCGCACCCGCCGAAAGTTACCACGATCTTTCCTCACTGCTGAATAAAACTGGCGACGATGATGACACTTTCAAAGATAAAGCAGTCACTACGCCGACAACTTGCACGGAATCGCAGAAAATCTCTCCCAACATTCTTCGGCATGGAATTATTGTGAGTTTTTCGACGTTGGAAGCGGTCAAACGTTGCTGGAGCGAAACTTTGCAACTGCTACCAGTACAAAACAACATGTTGACTCTCAAGAAAACGGGACCAGTCAACGTCGTTCACATTCTTCTGACCGACGAAGGAGCCAGAGAAGATGTTTTCTTACAAGATGTCGAAGGATTTCTCAAAGCCAAGTCGGATTCATTGAGGAATCATGGCATCCGTCGTGTCTCCATTGCAATTAGAGCAAATATTGTGGCTACGGCCTCAAGTCACTCTAGTGACAACGCCCTATACCCTTCAGTGTACACATTTTCCAATCGACTCGACTACAGCGAAGATCGTATTGTTCGGCATTTAGAAGCTCCGTTGGCCTACAAGCTTGAATTACGCCGTCTACGGAATTACACTGTCACACCTCTCAATTCTGAAAACAAGAATGTGCATCTGTATTTGGCGGAAACTAAGAGTGTTGCACAACCGCAAGGAGAGAAAATCCGACGTATATTTGTTCGTGGAGTCGTACGTACAATTGACAAATCGAATGATGGCACCCGATCCGAGTTTGATGCTTATCCGGGTCCCGAACGTACTCTTGTTGACGCACTGAACTCCCTTGAACTGGCAATGGGAAGCAGCACGCTCGATGGAGGCTCAACGATCAAGAACAACCATGTTTTTCTCAATATATTACCCGTTGCCACCGTTGATCCCCAATATCTTGAAGGTGTCATCCGGATTCTCGCGTTTCGATACGCACAAAGATTGGAGCAATTACGTGTCACTCAAGTCGAATTGAAAATCAGCGCGAGGTTCAATGATGATGCTGCGAAAATCCCCGTCCGCCTGATTGCGTCCAATCCGACTGGTTATGTATTGCGGGTGGACTCGTATGTGGAAGCTGCTGGACACGATGAAACGATCTTTTCTTCTATTGGTGATGACGGTAATGGCGAATTGGATGGACTCCCAACTTCGACACCTTATCCCGTATCATTTCCATTCGACAAGAAGCGAGAACTGGCTAAAGCAATGTCAAATACGGTGTACGCATACGATTTCGTAGAGCTTTTCGAGTACTGTGTCATGCGTTCATGGAGAATCCATGCGCACAGACACTCTTCTGAAAAGATCTCAATTCCGAATGTCGTACTCGAATCAAAGGAACTGATTTTAGACTCTTCTGGCGATCTTGTAGAAACCTCTCGTCCTTCAGGTCAAAACACATTTGGTATGGTTGCATGGCTGATGAAGATGTACACGGTCGAGTATCCCGAAGGTCGTGAGATTGTGGTCATATGTAATGATATAACGTACAAAGCCGGTTCCTTTGGTACTATCGAAGATAAATTGTTCGAACAAGCTTCGAAACTAGCTCGTAAGCGTGGAATTCCTCGTATATTCTTGGCTGCGAACGCTGGAGCACGACTCGGTATGGCAGAATCCATAAAGTCTCTGTATAAAGTGTGCTGGAAAGACAATCAAGACCCAATGAAAGGATTCAAGTATATCTATCTTACACCACAAGACTACACTGCCCTTGCATCACAGCATGCGGTAGCTGCACGACTACTCACTACTGAAAATGGAGAAGATCGCTACATTCTGACAGATATTATTGGTGTGGAGAATGATCTTGGCGTCGAATGTCTGCAAGGAAGTGGAAGTATTGCCGGCGAAACCGCTCGAGCCTACCACGACATCTTCACGTTGACGTATGTATGTGGTCGTAGTGTCGGTATTGGTGCGTATCTCGTACGTCTTGGTCATCGTACGATTCAGAATAAAACACATTCCCCAATCATTCTTACCGGATTTCAAGCACTCAATAAGCTTATGGGGAGAGAAGTGTATACATCGAACGATCAGCTTGGTGGAGTCAAAGTCATGCACACTAATGGTATCACTCACATGACGTCCAAGAATCCTTTGAGTGGCGTCTCTTCCATACTGGAATGGCTGAGTTTTGTTCCTGCGGTGCGTCATGGACCACTCCCTATCCGAGACATTTCTGGTTGGGACGTCGTGGAGCGAACGATCGATTACGTACCATGCAAGTCGAGTCAGTATGATCCCAGAGCGCTTTTGTGTGGTAAAGTAGATGAGAGTAGTGGACAATGGCTCTCGGGAATGGCAGACAAGGATTCCTTCATTGAAAGTCTTGATGGATGGGCTAAGAGTGTCATTGTCGGACGAGCTCGTATTGGAGGAATTCCATTTGGTGCCATCATCACAGAAGTTCGCACATCAGAGAAAATCATCCCTGCTGATCCAGCATCTCCATCAACGCAAGAAAACATCATTTTACAAGCTGGTCAAGTGTGGTTTCCTGATTCAGCACACAAGACAGCAACCGCTATAAACGACTTTAAAGGCGAAGATTTACCTCTATTCATCTTTGCGAATTGGCGTGGATTTTCAGGTGGTCAGCGTGATATGTTTGACGAAGTACTTAAATTTGGTGCAGCTATTGTCGATGGTCTTGTTGGTTATGAACAACCCGTCTTCGTCTACATCCCTCCATACGCCGAACTACGTGGTGGTGCGTGGGCTGTAGTCGACTCGACCATCAACAAAGGTATTATGGAAATGTATGCGGATAGTACTGGAAGAGGTGGCGTCCTGGAGCCAGCAGGTCTCATTGAAATCAAATATAGAAAGAAACAAGTACTGGAACTGATGCATCGTCTCGATGCTAAATTGAAGGATTTAACGGACAAGGCTGCAGCAACTGACAATGAAGATACGGCTTTGCAAACTAAGCTTCGGAGTGCCATTAAAGAACGAGAAGATGAGCTTATGCCAATGTACATACAAATCACGACAGAATTTGCTGAGCTTCATGACACTCCTGGTAGAATGAAAGCGAAACATGTCATTCGAGATATCGTGGAATGGAAGAATGCCCGCAAGTTTTTCTATTGGCGTCTCAAGCGGAAATTAGGAGAATTTGCACTTGGACGAGATATAGCACAATCTCTCACAAAAGAGAGTTCGACAATGCTCGACGCAGAGCACATCATGAAAGGATGGTTTGCAGAAGCCGTAAATGCTGGGAGAATCGCGCGTCCAAACAATGAGACGATTGCGGAGCTTTGGGAGAAGAACGATAAAGATGTTCTCATGTGGTTATCCAGTGACAAGGAATGGCTCCAAAATCGATTACGCGGTTTATGGAGAGAGCATACGATCAATGGAGTCGTATCCTTAGGACTTCGCGACCCGAAAGCGGCCGTTATCGGGATTTTAGATCTGTTGCATCAACTTCCCGACAAGGACCAAGAAGAAGCACTCTCCGCACTTCGTCGTGGCTCAATATTCCATCGAAGTACTTCCAGTGGCAAATTGAATTCTCCGGTCAACAAATAAAGCACGTGACAATTTTGTAATTTCTAACCCTTTTTTAAATGTCAATTTCTTTCAAGCTTCTCCGTTGTCGCCAACTGTTCCATTTCTGTCAGATCAATGACTGATTTTGAAGATCCACTGAGAAAGCTGAGATCATGCTGAGGTGTCACTTGAATGGTACTAATGTCCTCTGACCGCATGGAAGCTTTCTCGCAATTTGTGCCATTCCCCTCACATGTTTTGGAATCGGATATTTGCCCGGGTCTTGTACGCATGTATGCGCGCCAATCCATCTTTTTCAATGATACAAGAGGTCCCAAATCACATGCATACTTTTTGACGAGATCTCGCGTTTGGAGTTGGAGCTGTGCTCGTCGACGAGGTAATCCATCTTGCAAAATTCGATATTTTGGCATCAATCGATACAATAGTGGCAAAATGGTCTTCAACTCGATCATTCCTGCTTCGACAGAACGTACACCAAAAAAGGAGAATAGCGGGAAGGATAGAAATAAAAGAGCAATCGAAGACCAGTACCAATCGGTGAGGACAATAGCTGCCAAGGAATACAAAAAGTAAAGCGTTGGGATAGCGATGCTGGAAAATACAATCTTTTTGCTCAAAATGACATCACGCGCAGTGACTTTCACTTTCGAACTGGCCAAAGCCTTTTGCTGCTCTCTTCGGGAAATATATCGTGCCATGATCCCAACTGGAACATTCAGCACAAACGATGGAATGGATGCCAATGCGAAGATCAGAAATCCATATAACGCCGATCCAATGACATCACGATAAGCCCACCAAGCGATATAAGGTACCTGATGGTCTTTAAGCCCCATGATTCGAAGCGTATCGTGATACTCTTGCAGATTGTTCCGTAAAGTGTCGAGATCCTTGCTTGCATGCGGCAATACACTCAAGACTTTGTATCCTTCAGCGAATCTTCTATTGAGATCCTGCGTCTCGGCAGCACTCAATCGTACCCCGGACCTCTGATAGAGCCTTCTAGCTGTAAAGATTAGCTGCATAAGATCATAATTTGGTGCTGTTACAATGACTGCACGCATCCCTTCTTCGATTTCATGCAGGAAATCATTACACGCCTTGCGATTATCAGTTGAATAAACTTGCATGATATGGTCGCTGACGGCAATAGGAGGTCCAAACTCAACGACAGCTCGCCCACGAAATCGATGTCCTCGGAAATATGTCAAACCCACAGGTACGACAAGCGCGTTAATGTTGTAATTCGCTTTGACTCCAAGTGCCATGATAGCGACTCCAACTTTTAATGGCAGTAAATCAGTTCGGTCATGAGATCCTCCTTCTGGGAATATTCCAATACAATCTCCGTGCTTGAGATGATTATATACTTCTCGAAACATATTTGATTGATCAATTTTCTTCAAAATTCCATATTGACTAGGCGTTTGGACTTGTTTTTGCTCATTGTCCATCAGAACGGACTCGAGATACATATCCGTATCACTTGTCACTTGCAGAACTTTAACAGGGAGACCACTAGCGAGCACAGAGTCTCCTTGAAAGCGCACTTGGTCTCCTGGACTCACTTGTTTCAGGAATGATGTTCCCTGACCAATCAGTTTGAATCCTCGCTTCTTGACAATTTTGCAATCTTTCTCCGATAAATTGACTTCTTCGGTGGCGCGAATCGCATCATCGACCTCTACTTCCATCGTGACAGTACCTTGGCCAGATATGACATGATCTTGAGATCGAAGAACCGGAATACACCCGATGCTTCTTGCCAACGGTCCGACCACAGGGAGACGCAACGATTTTTCCGCTATGACAAATCCAACCTACAACACGTTTCGTAGCATCACAGAGTACTGACGAGCCTGCTTTACCTTCCGTTTGCTGTTCATCATCACCATAAGCGCATCAACGAATTGATTGGCATGATTTCCTAACGCACACATTCTTCATTTGCGAGAGATACTTACATTCAAGTGACATTTTGTGCAACCTGTGAAAATGACGGGGCCTTCTATGGGAATATTGTCTATTCCAATGACATCGATGCTTTTGAAAAAAATGCTTAATACACTGTGAAAATAGACTCGGACACAGCGGTAAATTGCTTCCGAAATATTACTCCATAGGAGCACAAGCATCAGCAGAAATGAAAGAACACCCAAATACCAAGCCGGAAAGCCAAGAAATTTAGAAATTGCTTTCACGGGGCTTTAAGAATATAGAGATATTATTTGACTAACGAATGGAAGGATACATCTTATGTACGCACTTGAGCGATTCTGTGGAAAGTGCCATCAATAATGAAAGCGCAAGAAATTGTATCCATACATCATTTAAAACGTCAGCTTTGTGGAATTTCATGATTATTCGAGTAAATAGGATTCGTGTTGGAATAATGTCACGAAAAACACAATACCAGTGAGATTCGAATTGATACTCAGACGCTGCGATTGCGATAGAGCGCTTCGAATACATATTTCAAGTCAAATACAATAGAAACGGCTTTTCGAGTGAAGATACATTATATGCGATAGCTGTACATTGACAGCGAAAGACTCACAAGATATAATATAAACGTCTCCAATGCGGTATGATTGCGTACACAAGGTTCATAGATTCGCTTTAGTCACAATGCACAATTGAGCAACGAAGCAACTCGCTGATACAACATTCCTTTCGCATTCCATATACTCGCTATTTTTGTAACTTTGATCGGACAATTTGTAAAACTCAATGGGCGATGAAAACCTCACTCCTGTTGATGTTATTATCCGAAAGCTATTAGCTGTCCGAGACAAACCGCAGACAGAAGTTCGAAATTTGACAAATGAAGAGCTGATGTTTCTTTGTCGTGAAACTCGATCGGTAGACACTCGTACATCAGTTCACATTTGTCGATTCTTTGTGATCGGTGTAGTCAGATCTTTTTAGATGAACCAATGCTCATTGAAGCCCCCGCTCCCATCAATATCTGCGGCGACACACACGGCCAATATGCAGATCTCCTTCGTCTTTTCGAAATGGGCGGATCGCCGAGTGAACAGGACTATATTTTTCTCGGAGACTACGTCGATCGAGCTATGCAAAGTATTGAAACGATATGCTTACTATTCGCCTACAAGATCAAATTCCCTTCGCGGATGTATCTACTCCGTGGAAATCACGAATGTGCTTCTATCAATCGCATTTATGGTCAGCATGCAGTCTGCACTGTAGACGCAACTTGACATAACTTGTGCAACAGGTTTCTATGATGAATGTAAAAGGCGATATACCATCAAGATTTGGCGTACGTTTGGCGATACATTCAATTGTATGCCTGTGGCAGCCGTAATCGCCGGCAAGGTGATGCATCCGATGTCAACTATGTACACACTCAACTTTGTATCGCGTTAGATATTTTGTACTCATGGCGGGCTATCCCCGCATTTGTATACTTTTGATCAGATTAAAAGTATACGAAGACCCACAGATGTTCCGGATGAGGTAATACTACAATTCCTGGTCTATCATTCCTATTTGTGTCATTCATAGTCGGCGATAGGGGTTGTTGTGCGATCTCCTTTGGTCGGATCCGGACCGTGACAGCCAGGGATGGACAGAGAGCGATCGTGGCGTATCGTACATCTATGGAGCAGACGTTGTGGAGCAGTTTTTACAGACTCATGATCTTGATTTGATCTGTCGTGCGCATCAAGTCGTGGCTGATGGGTACGAGTTTTTTGCAGGACGGAGACTGGTTACCATTTTTTCAGCTCCAAATTACTGCAATGAGTTTGATAATGCGGGTGCGATGCTGGTAGTTGCAAAGAATCTCACATGTTCCTTCAAAGTTCTCTGTTCGGCTGATAAAAAGCGATTAGAATCGCGATAGTATGGTTTTTCATCACACAAACTCATACAGTCGATAAAGTATTGCAAAGCGAGAAGAAGGTTTAGAAAAGTACATTTTACATCGTAACAAAAATTGAAACCCGAAAGAAAGTCGTTTGATTCCGCCTCTTATCGTCTCATTCTCCGCGGCTGAGCCGAGTTGGAGTCGTTCAGCCTTTGAATGCGTCTTTACAGAGAGTACCCATGAGCTGTTCCTGGCAAATCTTCCGATCCAGATGGAGCTTTGAAAGGCCCTTCATCGTATTGACGGAAAGAATTTTGTGCTTGCGGAGCTGGAGGTGCTTCCGATGGCGTTGGAATCGGCGGGGACGGATTGGTGGGAACTGGCGATGGAGAAGGACCGGAGGGAGCAGGTGGTGGGGGAGAGGGAACATTCGGAGGGCTTTTAGTAATATCCTTTCCGGGTGGAGGATTGGGTCCCTTTCCCGTCGAATCAGTAACCTGAGCTTCCCAGCATGTGCTATACGTGTCTTCTTTGCTGTTAAAACTCCATAACCAGTGGAAGCTATAGGTACCAGGAGCGATATCTCTTTCTAGTTGGAAACACATTGTGCATAATGCTCTCTCCATATTTTCACAAAATCGCGGACAATGCTGAAATCCGTTATAATCCACGGTACCATATTTATGCGCTCTATTCAAGTGATCATACGTTTTGGACACGCTTGCGTCGTCATACAGCGGATGACGGGTGATAATCACACCATAATCCGGCACATATGGAGTCGTACAAGTCGCAGCAACATGGTTTTTCGGTGGATACGCAAGACATACAAGCTGACCAGGCTTATAAATTGCCATTTCGATCCCATTGTAATTATCATCGGCCTTGTTGCATTGACATCCATTGGCACTCCTATAATTGAATCCCGTATCAATTCCAAACCCCTCTCGAGCCTGACGCTGCCCACATCGCGGACGACCGTGACATTTGCCCGCATTCCAGACTTCTCCGTCGACCGATCCATTCTCAAATCGATAATCAGTGCATTCAATCCACGAATGCGATTGAGTAAAGTGTAAAAGATGGATACACAGGAAGACACCCAAACGTATCGAAGCATATCGACTCATTCTGTTCCAACAGAACTTATCTTAGAATATCGCAAAATGGAAAATGTGGACTAGTGGCACAGCATAAAATGTGTCTTGCAAGGCCGTTGGAGAAAGAACATGAACGAAATACAACTCTGAAACGATCTGACTCAAACGTGACGAAAAAGTCTGATTTGTAATGGACAACAAGGGCAAGCCATTGGGTGATGTTTACTATTATCTATCTCACGTATACGCCTTCAAAGTTTAACACTAGAGAAAAGTATACAGATCACCGCATTGTAAGGTTGATTTCTTCCCTGCAGTGACTGAAAAGTGATCATCGTTCTTCAACCGCCCCCAATGCGGCTTCGAGGTAACTGATTCGAGTCTATCACGATCTATGAAGCATCCACGTCTTTTCTTTCGTCAGTATCGACATCCTGGCGTGTCACCCACACCATTCGATTTTTTCCTCTGTTACGTAGTCAGTAGACTTACTGCGTGTATACAGCTGCATGAGAGCTAAGGACGATAGATATTTCACGGATGAATACGGACATAATTCGAAGAAAAGGGATGACCCTTTATCATCACTTCTTCATCGCATACTCACGTGCTGGGCACTTTGTGCGCAGAATCAGACTAAATCAATAAATGTGAACACTACAAAATATCACCAAATTGCCAGCAGTTTCTGTAATCACATTTTAACTACGATTTTGTATGGAGTTGGCTCCAGATTTTTCTCGAGCTCATGCAAAAGACTATTTCTAGCGCTATAAATTCCTATAAATTGTAGAAATCGTGTGACCCTGCTCGCAACTGACCTTTGCAATTGATAGCGAAGCGTGAGATATGACAGAAAGCGATTCAAATGAGTTACGAGAGAAAGTAAGTGATCGAATGGTTCAATTAAAAGTATTCATACAAAGCGTTTTAGTTGAATGAGATAACGAGACAGAACAGATATCTCCAATTAGAAAATGATCTTCTTGAGACTTATGCGGCGCGTTGTGAGGACAAGCTCGTTGATGGAACAGACGAAGGAAATGGAAAGGAAGAACAAGAGACCAAAGCTTCGCGACTGAGACGCGGTCGTGTGCAGGTGACGCTCACAATTGAGCAGAAAAGTAATATCTGTAATGCCGAATTGGAGGAAGCAAAAAAGCAAAGTAGCGATTTGAAAACCGCCTCGGAGCGATTGATTGACACTTTGCGTGCCGTATTGGAAGAAACAGATATTCGACTCGCTGAATTGAGGAAAGATGCGTATGAGTTCAAACGTGACGTCGTCGTCGGGGCGGAGAATTTTCGCACCGGTAAAACGATTGCGGAGAAAATGACCCGGTACCTTGAGGAGAAACTGAGGCAAAAGGATACTGTGATTGAGAAATTACAGCTTAAGAACGCAGCCTTACAAAATAAGGCACGCACTATCGATACTCAGCTTCGTCGTAAGGAAGAAATGGGTGATGTTTTGCATTACATTGACTTCCATCAACTCCAAATTGAGAACAAGCAATACATTACAAAAGTCGGTGAAAGGAATGAAGAGCTACTCAAGCTGAAGCAAGCAAGCGGAATAACTGTGCAATTGTTGAATCAATTGAAAAAGAAATTACAAGACCTTGTTGAGGAGAGCGAGACAATCCGCTTGGATATTTGCTCACGCAAAGCATTGAATGGAAAGGTCACTGAAGATATTGTACATAACACACAACAGTGCGAAAAAGACATTAAAGAAGCGCAAAAACTACAAAATCTGCAAAATGTAGACAATCAGGAAGATTCACCGCAGATTATGGATCATATTCTCCAAAGGGCAAAGATTTACGAATTTCGAACAGAAATCAAAGCGCTGGAGCGCAAAATAGAAATCGCGGAACGAGGTGTGAAATTGCAAAGGGTTCAGATGCAAAAGGTTGTAAAACTCGGATAAAACTGCTTTTTGGATAAGGAAAACGTTAATACTTCCGATCAAAAGTAAATAAAAAAGCTCCTAAATTAGCATATCGTGTATGAAAAATGGAACCATCTGATTCTGGTGGTGATTCATAACGGCATGCGATGGTGCTTGGGCTCAGCAAAACACGTTCATCCGACTCGAGATATCGCGAAACCGCTTACAACGGCACTGGAAAGGTTTCACAACTGCAAGTTGTCTCACTTTATCTTACAGACTCTCAATTCACAAATTCTCTAATTCACAACACGTGATGAAAACGATCAACTTTCGTATCATTGGTCTTGCATTCGCTTGTCTTGACCTCGTGCGTCCAACAGTGTCTCATTCGTGGCTTGAGTGTACTGATTATCGATTCCAAAGCGGATCAAAGGATGAGACTGTGTGGAACAAGAACAATTGCTTTGGTCATGCGCGATGTGGCGCTCGTCAAGCTTCTGCTGGCTTTGGAGTCGACACAGGGTTTAATTTCCATAGCGGTCAAGGATGTCAATGCAGTGAAGGACCCGATAATTATAAAGGCGCAATAATGGCTAAGTATTCACCGGGCCAACTTGTTTGTTTGGCTTATCCGCCGAAAACTCACGTCGCAGCCCCCTGTACGAATCCGTTTATACCTGATGCAGGAGTACAGATCACGCGCTCGGCATTATACAATGACGGTGTGGTAGCAGCATCGTACTCCCATTTGAATGGAGTTCACGAAAAAGGTGTCGTCGATTTCAAAGGCTTTCAGAATTGTCCAAGATTTTGTGAGGATATCCAAGGAGCTTTGTGCACAATGTGTTTCCAGTTGGAGAATAATATCACACCCGGAAAGTATACTTTTCATTGGATTTGGTCATTCAACTCGTTGGAGGATCAGTATTCGGCTTGTTGGGAAGCAGAAATTGGCGAGCCCGGTTCAGTGACAGTTGCAGGGACGGCTCCATCCAATGTGTCGGCAACCATTGAAGCATCTCCAGCAGTTGTTCCCGTCGATACAAATGCGACAGCCGTTATCCCAATTCAAATGCAAGTCAATAGCTCCGCACCTTCTCCTTCTTCCACAGGGAGTGTCACTGTGCAATCACTTCCCTCGCCAACAGCAGTCTCTAATCAATCGGAAACTCCAATTTGCCGAATCGATCCATCGACTGTGCCTGGCCACGAAGCAAGCGCAAGTGGAAATTCTTATTGAATGTAAGAGGGCGCAAGTATCAGAATCGCTACACGTCGATTGCATTTGTAGTTTTGAATGTCGTTGTATTGGTCAATCAAGTAATTCAATCCTTTCCGAGCAGTTTTCTAAACGATTTCATTACTGAGAGCTTTGGTAAATTATCGCGCTACAAATCGCATCAGTTAGGATGCATTCTCAGTACACAGTCAAACACTCCAACCTCAGGACTATTCATTGCTTCAGCCTTTTGACGCAAATTGATCCATTGCCGTCGTCCCAAAGTACATTTTTGCATTGTTTCTTGAAGTCGAAAACACGGGAATAATAACAGCGGAAGTCGAGTGTTTAACGCTTTAAACTCTTTGTAATCGAGGATTCCATCATTGCTAAAGCGCTTGTAAAGCAGAGTGCTCGATTCTTCACAGAGTGAGATAAAACGTACCGATCAAATACACTAAAAACGTTTTTCATGTTGCCCGGGAAAAGTGAGCCATTGGGATTGACCAAAGCAGTTAGAGGCTGACACTCTCTGCATCGAATAAAACCTGATCGTTCAGTATCAAATATATTGAAAGCGACTGCATCATTTTGTTGAGAAACGAGAAAACAACTCCAATCATTCGCTTACACTGTAACATTTCTTCGCGACTAAATGTGCAAAAAAGTATCATCGCGTGCACAAATTCTTCCAAATCGATCTGAAGAGCTCATAAGCGTTATGACAAATCACAGAAAGAGAACGAACGAACCGTTCCGTCATTATTCATTTCAATCATTTCAAATAAGCGCTCCGAGAAAACTGTCTTTGGTTCTTGCAAAAAGTCATAAAATTCCCAGTAATCGATCGAACCGCTTCCGCTGTTATTCTCAGTGTAAGCTTTCAGTATGTAATGCAGCAAACAATCGAAAACGCACTCAAAATCGATTTTGTCAAAACACTTTTTCAGCTTTTTGAGTTCCCGCTGGCTCACTGAATAGAGACTTTATATTCCCACAATACAAATCGTAATTCGTAGGAATACCTCGCATCCGCATGGCAATTGAAGCAGTTTGTGTGCGAGACAGAACGATATTTGGATCATTTTTGGTGTATAATGGCGTGCTATCAATTTTCTTGAATGATTTTGGTCTTAAAAATGGCATAATATTTTTCTTTCCCGCTACAGAAATCCTTGGAAGCGTGGTAGTAGAGTCTTTACGCGAAGGCGTATACATATTTCTTCGAGTCAGACCGCTCGGTACATGAGAGAAAGCCATTTTCTTCTTTGCTGACCCGATCGTGTCTTTTTTAAACGCCTCCACGCTAGAAATAGCTGAGAACAAAAATGGATCAAAGCACTCGGATAACGATCTGTCGTCGTCCCAAATTGTCCAAAATCAAAAAACTGAGTATCACGTGGCACTCAGTTGTCCAGCTTTTGTCGCTTGTAGTGATTTAAATGTAACAAACTTGAGACCACAGGGTCGATGAAAGGAATAGCAGGGAATCGAGCAAATGCATCGGCTAACAAGGACATTCACTACGACAATCAAATATTTTTATGATAACATCGTACCTGTTTCGGGGTCATACTTTTCCACATTGAATAACGGGCAACGAGGGCAATTGGTATTCCAACAACCTTCAGCGACGCTCTGACGGAATACAATAGATCAATTTCGAACGAAATAATATCACAAATGTACATACTTCGATCTCATAGCCGCAAATCTCGCATTGTGGGACTACATTCAAATCTGTGATTGTTGTGTCGATTGCATCGTTCTCTCCATTTAACGCCGAGTATAGATTGAGTTGAGCTTGCCACTCGACCAAATTTGGTCGTTTTTTGAATCGTTCGCATCTCCGTAATACGAATCGTTTAACAAGCTCTTGGAATGCTAAATAACGTCCGGGTGTAGTGCCCATTAACGTCATTCCACGAGGTACAATAAGTCGTTCTTTTGTTTTTCCATTTTGACGGCTGCGTGGAAGAGATCGGGCAGAATTACTTTCTTTTGAGGGCTCTTCATCGACAAGTCGAAGATCTCTTTTTTTGAATGTCTTGAGTATGCGAGAACTTCCAATTTCGACTGTGCATGTTTCTCGATCTCCTTTTCTGACATACCCAAAGCTTTTGCGATTTGGTAATAGAACTTTTCGGCCAATCCAAGAGATTCCATAACTTCCTCTCGTGGTAGAACGTGGCGTTCGTTTATTGCTTAGATTGTCATCATCTTGCGAATCTTCTACTAAACCACTGTCCTCCACTTCAGTGCGATTCTCATCTTCATCGTCATCTCCTAATCTACTTCTCTCCTCGTCATCGTCGTCTTGAGATCGATCAAGCTCATTTTCTGCTCTACTTTTGGCGTGTAATTCCTCGATGACATTGATATTCTCCAGCAGGGTCAATTCATATGCGCGTTTTGCAGTGTTCTCATTGGAATTTTCAAGCCGTAATTGAACCCAACCATTCCCAGAGCGCAACACTCGACCTCGAGAGCCTTTAAATTTTCCAACATTTATCCGACATTTTCGATCGACCCACATTTCCGGATCCAGTGACGATAACAGACACGACTCATCTACGTCAGAGTCCTTTTCCGAAGAGTGAGCACTACAACCAGAAAGGCCTACTCAAATCACGTACCTTGTCACTGGATTCGCCGTTATCGTCATGTGTACTTTCATATCCTGCTTTTATCGAGTCTTGTTGGTGACCACACGGTCGCAAATGCCGCTTTTTAATCGCAATGATTGGATTCTTTGATTCAAGAACACGGATTTTGCAGGTTCCCGATAGCCTCTGCGGTCGTCCAATATCAAAAATAAGTCAATTACGCAAAAAAGATTCGTCACCAACCTCTAAAACGATCCCATACTTTCCATTATATTTCTTCAAATCACGTTCTCGTCGTGACAGGTTTCGAAGCTGGATTCTTACGCGAGCATCGACATCGAGCTTCTCATCTTCATCCTCAACTTCAGCATCATTTTCTGTCTCTTGCCTGCGTGCTGAGAGATCTCCATTTTCTGCTCTTTCGTCTTCCTGGCTGAGTTCATTCCATGAAAATTCTTTGCTCTGACTGGAAAACGTTTGAAACTCTGTCTGATTGTTCACCTCTATAAAAACACGTCAATACAAAGATCCCAATAGAGCGCTCCTACCTTTGTGATTCTCATACTCGGAACTCTCGTACCCGGAGAGCACTTTCAGAGCTGAAGGACGATATTTATATACTTCTCCATCGTTTATCCGTACTTTGAACCACGTATTTGGATGCTGTGGTACTTCCTCAATTGTCCCAATTTTATGAATTGTATGAGGAACACGTTGTTCGACGTCTGAGGTTTTTATTATACGCACTAAAGTGCCTCTTTCGAGCGCATTTTGAGGCTCAGGATCTGTGCTATACATTGTAGCGGTTCGATACCGCGATTTGGTTCCTTCTTCGTCTTTGTGAGCATCAAATCGTTCATCTTCGATTTCCATATTTTCTTCCTCTTCTTCATTTTCAGTATCCCTTTCTGTGACACCTTTTTTCTTTTTCAATTTTGAGTCACTTTTGAGCGTGTTTGAAGGTTTTCGCATCGAAGAACGTGTGTTTTGTGAGCCTTTACGACGCGGACGCGTTTCAGCAGCCGACAGCATCGCGACTGTCGGAAATGGTTAAGATATGGACGTCACGAATGTCGCTATAATGCTGTCGGTAATGTCGAAAACACCAAGCTTAGAAGCGTCAACTCGGATTAAGTATCCGACATTTAAAGACGTCTTACTTTTTGGCTTTTTCACCGAAAATACCTTCCAGACTGGTTTACTGATACGCGAAGAGAGCGAGAAACGTATTTGAATATGGGCGAAGAAGATGAAACGAATGTATCCAGTGAATGTAAAACAGAGGAAAAAGTAGGAGACACGCCACATTGTGATGCTGAAACAATCGACTCGGATGACGTCACAATGGATACGTCTACCGTCAATGTACCACAAATTACGCCGCTTTCCAAGTACAAGATAGTGTTCCTTGGGGATCAAGGCGTTGGAAAGACATCGATGATCACACGATTTATGTATGATACATTCGACAACGCGTATCAAGCAACTATCGGTATCGACTTTCTATCGAAAACGATGTATATGGAAGATCGTACAGTTCGTTTACAGTTATGGGATACAGCTGGACAAGAGTAAGGTCAACATAAGATATCGTCTCATGTCAATATCATATGAATTCTTTGTAGACGATTTCGGAGCTTAATTCCTAGTTATATTCGAGATTCATCTGTGGCAGTGGTGGTGTACGACATTACGAGTAAGAGATGAAGGCTATTCCGGACGAAATGCGTTATGAAAATCTCTTAACATCATAGATCGCGCATCCTTTCTCAACACTATCAAATGGATTGAGGATGTTCGGACAGAAAGAGGTCAAGATGTTGTCATTATGTTAGTTGGAAATAAAACAGATATATCGGATCGACGGCAAGTTACAACCGAAGAAGGGACAGAAAAAGCGACAGAAGAGAATGTGCTGTTTATCGAATCCAGTGCGAAGGCCGGATATAACATCAAGCCTCTATTTCGTAAGCTTGCCGTCATGTTACCCGGCATGGAAAATGCTACAAACAATGGAGACGCAAACTGTGAGGACACATGCAGTAATATCATTCCAATACGTAATTTCTAACCATAATCTCTCTGTATTTCCGTAGTAATCGACATCAAATTGACAGCAGCACCAGCACCAAAAGAAGCAACTATCAATTCCTGTGCATGTTAGTTCTGTAGTGATTGTATCAAACTTAACAAATATGAAAACTGATATCTAACACGATATCATTAAACGCCGCCGTTCAGTTTTTTACTGTGATGGATGTGATCCTTGCGATTCGCAATTATCTCGAGAAGATAATCAATGACACGCACTTGGCTGGGATGAAGGCTCTATTGCTAGACACAGAAACGACTACGATTGTCAGTATGGTTATGTCTCAATCGCATATCCTCCAACACGAAGTTTTTCTGGTCGAATTACTACAGGCGACTCAATTACACGATGAAATGCTGCATCTGAAAGCCGCAGTTTTACTTCGACCAACTTTTGAAAACGTCGAACTACTGAAAAAGGAATTAAAGAATCCAAAATTCTCTCAATATCACATTTTCTTTACGAATAATTTGCCTATAGAATTCCTCGAACAAATAGCGGAAGCAGATGAAAAAGAGGCTGTCATTGAGATACAAGAACATTATGCGGATTACTTGGCAGTGAGCGATACATTATTCCATTTGAATATTAAGGAATCGCTTGCATCGAGTATGAAATATGCGAGCCCTACAACTGCTGGAATCGTGAATTCCAGTGGAGGCGCACGATCCAATGCTGTTTTTGATAGAAATGTACAGGGTTTATTAGCTGTGTTGTTGTCACTGAAGAAAAGACCAACCATTCGATACCAAAAAGGGTCCGATAGCGCTGAGAAATTGGCACGAGAAGTTTCTGCTAAAATCCAGCTTGAGCAAAGCGGATTATTCGACTTTAGACGACCTGAAGTTCAGCCGCTATTGTATGTGTTGGATCGTCGGGATGATCCAATCACTCCTTTATTATCACAATGGTCGTATCAGGCAATGGTACACGAACTTCTGACTTTATCGGAAAACCGCGTCGATTTGAAGAATGTTCCCGGCATACGAAAAGACATGAAAGAAGTGGTTTTGTCAGCAACTTGTGATCCATTTTTTGAGAAACAAATGTACTCAAATTTTGGCGACTTGGGAATGGCTGTCAAAAAATTAGTGGACGAGTATCAAGCAAAGACACAGACTCATGAAAACATTCAGTCTATTGAAGATATGCAGAGATTTGTTGAGAATTATCCTGCCTTCCGATCTCAATCAGTTGCTGTATCAAAACACGTCACTTTGATGGGGGAATTGGCTCGACTCGTGGGAACAGATAATCTGATGGATGTAAGTCAACTGGAACAAGAATTAGCATGTTCGGATGATCATAATAATCATTTCCGAGAAGTAGTGGCCAAATTGAAACATTCACATATCAAACCACAAAACAAATTGCGACTTGCCATCCTCTATGCATTACGTTATGAAACAAACAGCTCCGTGCAAATCAAAGTTGTAAAAGATCTACTTGCTTCTTCGGGTCTATCTCCTCGGAGCATAAAACTCATCGATTCGTTTTTGAAATATGGTGGAGCAAACGTCCGGTCTGGTGATCTATTCGGTGATCGGGGTCTCAAGAAATTCATGCGCGCAATGACACAAGGTCTACAGGGAGTACCAAATGTCTACGCACAGCATGTGCCTCCTTTGATACGTTGTTTGGAATCGATAGTCAAAGGCCAACTTCTCGATAATGAGTTTGGGATTGTGAATGGAAATGTGGTCCCTGGCATAAAAAAAGTTCGAGATGTGATTGTTTACATCTGTGGGGGTGTCACATTCGAAGAAGCCCATAAGGTGGCTGAATTGAATCAGAAAATTCAAAGTTCGGGTCAACGGATTATATTAGGAGGTCCGATCATACACAATTCCTCAAGCTTTATGCATGAAGTTGCTTTAGCATACGGCCATGCTGAAGATGAACTCGGCAAAACGTCTTCGTTCACGACAGTGAATATTGAATCTCTCTAACGTTACCATGTGCTGGGTTGCCTTTTACGATAGGATTCTCTCATATGTATCTTCTCCATTAACTAGCGAATTTCCATACATCTCCACATAGGAAACTCTTGGAATAAAAGCTCCGTGTGTGTCGGTTGCGCATACAAATACTTTTCTCAAACGTGAGCTTATTCCATTGATTTCTATCTGTACGATTGGTTCATTAGTAGTCGCATCAAAGCATAATTGTGCCTTTCGACTGGATAACGCATTCAGTGAGAGCTCATATTGTGGCTCTAAAACATCTTGGCTACCTGAGGATCCATTGATAGCCTTCTTCACAGCTTTGTGTGAGTATCCCCAAGCCAGTCGTCTCTCTATGATTCCTGTGCCATTTGTGGACGGATTCTCTGTCCATCCAAACGAATACCATTGAATGTCTACCGGTGATTTCTTATCGTATATCTGCTTCTCACGATCCTGAAATCGTGCACTATAAATGATCAATTGCGCGTTCTTACTCCGTTCGATTATAAACAAACGATCCGCTGAAATTGGCAAATAACGAGGCCAGAATTTTGACTGCAAATGCTCCGAATTGGTAGTGGGCTGGTAATTGTGATCGGGAAATTCGTCTGTAAAATACTTTTCAGCTGCCATACGTGCTTGTGCTTTTATTTTTATGTGATCGCCAGAGGAGAAAAAGCAGATGTTGGTTCTATACTGAAGACCATGGGCTTCTAATTGTGACAGTACAAGCTAACATTAGCATTTACACGTATTTATAACACAACGATGCGCCTTCGTGCACCTTCCTCTTTATCTACCAGACCTCTTGCATTCGATAATGATGAGAATTCCAGTATCCATTAGTGGAACTGAAAATGATAAATCGGATTCCCGAGAGCAAAGTCTCCGAATCAGTGCATTACAGCAGTTGGTGCAAACATGTACACTATACACCAAACATATACGGAAGGGCGCTACAGTGAGATTAGTTACACTTAAACTTGGATGGAGTTGATCTATTGCCGGCTTTTGCTTCCATCAAATTCGATTCTTTCTCAAATTTATAAAAATAGGAAAAGTGTGAGATAGTGATCATGTTGCTTCCACCGCTTCCACACATTGTCGAAATCATTGTTGCTGCAATGCGGCCGTATTGAAAACCAAAGCAGGTACCAGAGAAGGAAGATAATATATTGTTCAATCACCAAAGTCTACTTTGAAAGTGTTGTTGGAAATGGCACAATCTGGCCTTTTACAGAGTGAGCAAACTGTAGACGCGAGAAATGACTTTAGCTTGACTAGTGATTTTGAAACTGGTGACGATGTTGTTGACTCCCATGTCTTATGACGCATTGATGGACGCGTGGATCACTACGGATATGGAATAGTTTCGTATCAGAATGCATCAAGGATGATGATAGTATCAAGACTCGAGCACCGATTCGATAAGTACGGACGATAGCCAAATGACTCGACGGGATGACAACTTTTGAGTAATAGAGCTTTTTGGATCATCTGGATTCAATTCATAACGTTCTTGGCGACACAAACTTGGATAAAGCTTTGAGCGATACATTGGGCAGGTAGCTCAAGCTACAAGCTCTGATTTTGAGGATTCCATCCATGTCAAAAGGGAGAAAGCAGTAAAGCAACATCATAAGTTGGTCGAGCACGTCTCTGTACAAGCTACAGGATCTCTACCGCGAAAAAGTTCGGAAGTAGAGATTATGAATCTGCATTATTGATTTCTGACAGACTATATCACCGTCTTATTCAAGCTGCCACTATTTTTGAATAGCTCTTCCGTAGCATTAGTTGCACTCATCAATGTGTACATCTCATCGATTTCAACTAATCTGCCGATTCATCTTCCAGTCGCTAGGAAATCGCCGCCTTTTACAGAACGACGATATCTTTGATCAGCATCGAGAATTATGCAAAAAGACTTGCAAGGTAAGGTCGTTTGTGTCGGTATCCTTTCCTTCTTTACCCATACTAAGCACTAACTACAATTTTTTTAATATGCAGCGAGAATAAAAAACCACGACGGCTAACATGCCTTTCAGAAATGAACCAACTCAAAACGCAACAGCGTCGACTCTGAAGTGTGTCGGCGGCGTACAGGCGATGAGAGCCTCAACAGAAACTTCAGCACGACAAAATCAACAGCGTTCGATCCACTCACGTGCCATCCAGCAGCGGGTCCTTCCAACGACGACTCGATATACGAGGACAAGAAACCTGACTCACGCCGCTGGTGACAACGCAACACGAACGACACCAACCGAGGCAACAGCCTCGAATGTGCGAGCGTCACCGGCGATGACTCGTTCGAATCGCTCAACTGCGCGCGCAGCGTCAGTAGCGGCTTCGGAAGCGCCAGCAAGAGTGCCTTTAGCATCGACAGCGAATCATAATTCCGTCGCGTGCAGCACCAGCAAACTCACCGCGCCTCAGTGACTCCGACCAGATGAAAAAAGAAAATGAGCAGCTTTTGCGCTCGTTGAATAAAAAAGCAGCCTAGCAGGAAGATGCAATCACCGAGATCAGCGGACTCAACTCGAAAGTAGTGGGTCTTGAAACCCGGTTGGAGAACAACTGTGATAGCGCGGCGGAAAGTTGAATTAAATACTAAATTACTATATCAATATTATTGATATAAAAATTTATCTGGTTCCAAAATAAACTTTTTTTGCTTTTCCAACATGCGTACGACCGAAGCGCCACTGGAGTGAGCGAACTCGAAACTGTGGCAATGATGATGCGAGTTTAGGTGGTGGCACCTTAAACGATTGGATTATCTGAGGATATCCTCGGCATTGTCAGAAATCAATACTATTGGACAAAAACGTGAAGGGCTAAGGTCAACCGATCAGACGAACTTAGGACCTAAGTTAATATTACACACGAAACTCAGCTACAAAAAAAACTCTCATTTGGGAATTACTCCACACTCAGGATCAACAGCAATCAGGCTACAAGGTGCAAACGACGAAAGACTTCAGCGCGGTCTACTGTTGTAAGCTTAATTCTGGAAGCTTTCACTGTAGATTCGGACTGAAGTATGCCGTCCTTTGCGTCTTGTAGCTGGGATGCTGATTCCAAAGTATGCAGCAATTCCCAATTGAGAGTTTCGAAACAGGCTGAGGAGCGTTACCTACGGTGGAGTGTCCATCGGCGACACCCGAAACGGACAACAGGAAGATTATTCAACTGGAGAAAGACAATCAAGACTTAACACAAAATTTGGAAAGCATGACGACTCAACTCCACGAAGCACAAGATCAGGTACGCAATCTCGAAGCGCAGCTGCAAGTGTAACGAATGCGGCCGGAGAACAGATATGGCAACACGGCGCATTTCATGACTTTGGGAACCGACGAGGTCGTAGTGGATGAAGGTGAGAAAGTCAACAAAGATATATTGCAAGCGTTGGGAAGGAAATTGAAGCATTTTTACGAAGCACAAGACCACGTCAGCGATCCTAAAGCAAGTGGAGACTCGCACAACGATTACAGAGAAGCCTTCGCAAAAGACCAGGTGAAAGCTATATGGTTGCTGTGAGAAGAATGCAGAATCGTGAAGAGAATTCTGTCCAATCAAGAGTGGAAGCTGATTCGCACGAAGCATCTTCATCTAGTGGCCACATTACGCCATTGTAGATGATGCAGGCAACGCGTGCAATTGGAACCAGATCATTGTCATGGATGACCTCATTGACGTCATCTGGCTGTAAAAGTCCTGGAAGATTCCTGATGACCTCATTACGTCGTTGCATGTTGATGTGCTGGAAGGATTTCCGATGACCTCATTACGTCATCATAGATTTAGCTCTTCAACAGCACGTCATTGATTTTGAGTAGTCAAATGTAATTGATATAGGTCGTTCTGTTGTATTTGTAGTTGCTTTCGTTTCCTTTGCACAAACCTAGCTTATAACATTGCTTTATCACATTCTCGGTTTTGCAAGAAAGGTTTATTGCGTTATTAGTCACCATGAGTATTCTGCACTACTTTCGATCAAGCTACCTTCTATATCGAGGACCATCTACAACCCCTTCGCCTTGTAATCCCTCTCAACACTCGGCTTAATTTCTTTGCGATCTGTACTTGGCACAAAGTCACACTGTTCCACCAACTTCTAACGCTTCCGACCCTTCGAGTCTCGAACATGATTTCCCTGGTAATCAGGGCGTGTTCAAAACCCACCCTATCAGTGAACAAGGTTACGTTAGTCAGATAGATAAAGAGTGTAATGAAATCTTCGACAAACCATAAGTAGTCTGCAGGCCAAGTCTAACATATGTTCACGGTTGTCTAAGTCAGATAACTAGATAGATAAACGAGTGTAATGACACCTTTGACAAATCACGAGTAGTCTGCATCACATATATGCTCTCCTGACTTCCATTATTTCACTGATTGAGACGAAGGACAGCGATTATTTCAAAGATCACACATAGAAACCGGTTTGCGCACTTCAACTATTTGTGGAGGATTTACCTACCAAATGGTACGAAAGATGACGAAAACTATATATTCTGTTCATTTCAACGGCATTCTAAGTTTTTCTACATTCTGCAACGCGAACTGAGTCATCCTTTTTGAAAAAAGATTCAATTCTTAAAGCATTCTCTCTCCCATCTTTGTACCGCACTTTGCGACACACTGGGAAGGTAGCTCAAGCAATATCTGAAAAAGCTTGCAGATGCTCTAATACTGTACCGCGCTGAATGTGGCAGAAAATGTCGACTTAACATCACGAAGCTGATATCAACATCTTAAGTTGATCGAGCATGTTTATGTACAAGCATAAGACTTTTACCGCGAAAAAGTCTGGAAGCAGAATGAAAATTCTGATTGCCGGAAATTAACTTGCGTTCCTGAAATCTCTTGCATCGATGTTACATCTTATATGCAAGAGTTTCATTAGTTTGTTAAGCAACTTTCAAAGTTTCTCCAAGCCATAATCGGCTTTATCTATCTTCCACCGTGTTTACTGAAGGCTCTATAAGAGCTTGTCCATTAGATCCTCGTTTTTACGTAATCGTAACAAGTCGGGTATGTCACATCGATTATGGGTGAGCATTATCAAACAAAATAGAGCATACAAGAGTAGAAGACACTTCTATTTGAAATAATTGGACATTTAGAGTGCGAGATATTGAAATTTCAATGTGCGGCGGACTTGATTGGTCGAAATACTGTAAAGTAGACAGTCGAATATAAAAAAGAAAGAATGTGTACGAATTATGATGCCAGCTCTTAGAATGTTTTATGTTCAAGATGATTACTTTCTTTCTTACTACTCATTTTAACGCGACTTTATTGACTCGATGTTTGCCAGCACATCCTTCGTCGCCATTTGACATTTGAACCGGAGACTGCTGATTCGAATTAATGCTGGCTGCGGCTGGATCTATTCCAATCTCTTTGATCAAAATAACATCTCTACGAATCACAGAATAAGTTCGTCTGGTACTCCATTTTGTTGTGCCACTAAATTCAGACTGCGAATCTTGGCGTGGCTCGAATGACTTCCATGTGCTCCTGTCATACATGCTGCGGGAAGGAATAGCTGTTTACAGTAACAAATTAGAAATGATTTGACCCGGAGTTTGAGAAAATGTGGCCTGTCCAACCGTGTCTACACATTTTCGAGCTTATACTGTAGCTAGCTACATCCTCGTGTTAAGCGACAAAAGCAGCACTACTTTACATGCAATCAGACATAGAGAAATTATGGGTTTTATCTGGCTCTAGTAAAATATGCAAGCGATAGAGGATCTCACTAGTATCACCCAGTAAATGGCCATATTTCTGAAGGTGATCAGATGATCACGATGTGAAGCCATGGAGAAAATCCGTGTACTTCTTCCGAGTTCGAAATTGATGCGACTTGCAACGTAATTTGTGTTTTTCTATCAGATAATGTCTATGACGGAATTGATTACACAGTACTCTGTGCTCTCAAGTTACACTGGAGGAATCAATTTGCAGCGTACAGAGTAGCTTGATCGGGCAGCTCAAGAGCAGACAAAGTGTTCATCCACTAATTCAAGAAGTTCTAAACGTCTATTTGGTACGCACACGACTAAACAAGAGGAAGCAAGTCTACGGCATGAATAACTTGGACATTTGAAGTCAGCAAAATGAGCAGTATTGAGGTTAGTGGATGATTGAGAAAATCGAGAAGGTTTCTTATGAAGACGACAACTTTGATGTTACCATGCTTGGAAACTGCCAGTAATACCGTTTTGAAGTCTACGTCGAGCAGCCAAGATAAAGTACGCAGTGACATCATGGAAACGACACTTGTGAGCTGGAATATTCACGCTCTATCACACGCATCCCATTTTAGTAATGGTGTGCGAAATCTATGTACATATCGAATCGTTTACCGTTGCCCGTATGCTGTACGCCTGACCCATTGAACTCTTCAAACGGTACACCCAACGATGTCAAGTATATCGTAACAATACGGATCCGATGCGTGTGAACATGCCTCACTTAGCTCACATTTTAAGCCATAATATCCTGATTTTTTTTTTTACATTGATTGAGGGGTTGATGTTCAGTATAATAATATTGATGAACAGGATATGACATTTATCAGCATTTATTATGCAATTTGACGAACATGGCGTCGAACCGATGGCTGCTAAATCGATTCTGCTTAGCAATTGAAGAAGGTACCGATGCCGCGATGCTTCCGGGGATGGCCTTCCTATCCCAAGAAAAATCAAATGCTCGTAGTAATTCTACAAAGGAAAGAGACAAGGGGAAGGTGGTGGCAGCCAAGTGGGTTTTCAGATTCGCACCCGATGAACATGCAGAAAGGAAACGCTATGTATCAAGAATGATTATGGCATTTACTGCACAAAAATGTATTTGCCACTTGTTCGTGAATATTACACGGCATTATTATCATGGTTATTTGATAGAAGAGATAAGTAACCAACGATCCACGCGGGTAAAAAAGAAAGCACAATGCGATCAACAGTCTGAAGTGGAGGTTTGCACGGATACAGCCAACCAGCTAGAAAAGAATAGACAAGCAAGCATCTGTTAGACTTTGGAGGAAAGAGGATAGAAGTAGAAGTAAGTATATTTATCTTTTCTTGCTTACTGGCCGTGTGCTCTCACAACCAGCCGTGCTAAACCTAATCTATGCACATCTGAGAGTGGGCGACCGACAACGGTTTCTTACAACGGTTCCCTCAAAACCGAAACCAATAGCATCAAATTTACGAGATAACAGCGTATGCGAGTAACTCCCTTCATGCTACTCATGTCTCAAAGCTCTCTCGTTCTTCACGCATGTCTAATAGAATTTTTTTTTGAATAAAACTGTATTGCGTTAACTGTCAAGTTGTTTTCATTAACGTATATACTATATATCTAGTGAAATCTGCATCATTGGCTTGTGGTAGACTTCTACTATAACTTCCATATCACCCGCATTTTCAACCTGCCGCTATTTTTGGATCTCACGGTACACGTTGCCGCCAGATCTAAAAATAGCTCTTCTGCATCATGAGTTGCAATCATCATTGAGTACATCTCATTTTGCGTGTCTTTCGAATCAATTTAAGCACTGTAAAAGACACTCAAAATGAGATATACTCATCGATTTCAACTCATCTGCCGATTCCACTTCCAATCGCTCGGGAAGCGCCGCCTTTCGCAATCGACGATGTATCCAATCAGCATCCAGTTATGCCTAGAGACTTGCAAGGTGAGGTCGATATGTGTCGGTATTCTTTCTTTTCTTTGTCTCGAACGAATTACTAACTATTTTATCAAAATGCAGCGAGAAAGAATGACCACGACGGCCAACGTGCCCAACAGAAATGGACCAATGCAAAGAACATTAACGTCGACTCGGAAGCGTGTCGGCGGCGGGTATGCGATACGGGCATTACCCGAAATGTCAGCGCCACAACAACGACAGCGCTCGACCCAACCACGCGCCATCCAGCAGCCCGTCAATTCCATCACGCGTGCAGCACCAATTTCAATAAACCGACCGCGCCTCAGTGACTTCGCCCAGCTGAAGGAAGAAGATGAGCAGCTGTTGCGCTTGTTAAATGAGAAATCAGCCCAGCTAGAAGATGCGACGATAACGATAATCCAGCTCGAATCTATTGTGGAAAGCAAGACGACTCAAATCTGCGAGCTTCAGCATGCGCTGGAGAAGTGCGCCACTGAAGGGAGCGAATTCGAAACTCTCAGCTTGGAACTGATGGAAAGTCTGGAGTCTATAGCATCCCAGCTAGAAGATGCCAAGATCACAATAATCCAGCTTGAATCTACTATGGAAAGCGTGTCGACTAAAATCTGCGACTTTCAGCATGCGCTAGAGAAGTGCGCCACTGAAGGGAGCGAATTCGAAACTCTCAGCGAGGAACGGATGGAAACTCTGGAGTATAAAGCATCCCAGCTAGAAGATGCGAAGATCACAATCATCCATCTTGAATCCACTGTAAAAGCAAGACGACTGAAATCTGCGAATTTCAACATGCGCTGGAGAAGTGCGCCACTGAAGGGAGCGAATTCGAAACTCTCAGCTTGAAACTGATGGAAAGTATCGAGTCTATAGCATCCCAGCTAGAAGATGCCAAGATCACAATAATCCAGCTTGAATCTACTGTGGAAAGCATGTCGACTGAAATCTGCGAACTTCAGCATGCGCAGGAGAAGTGCGCCACTGAAGTTAGCGAATTCGAAACTCTCAGCGAGGAACGGATGGAAACTCTGGAGTCTAAAGCATCCGAGCTAAGAAATGCGAAGATCACAATAATCCAGCTGGTATCCACCGTGGAAAGCAAGTCGAGTGAAATCTGGGAACTTGAATATGCGCTGGAGAAGTGCGCCACTGAAGGGAGCGAATTCGAAACTCTCAGCTTGGAACTGATGGAAAGTATGGAGTCTATAGCATCCCAGCTAGAAGATGCCTAGATCACAATAATCCAGCTTGAATCTACTGTGGAAAGCGTGTCGACTGAAATCTGCGACTTTCAGCATGCGCTAGAGAAGTGCGCCACTGAAGTTAGCGAATTCGAAACTCTCAGCGAGGAACGGATGGAAACTCTGGAGTCTAAAGCATCCGAGCTAAGAAATGCGAAGATCACAATAATCCAGCTGGTATCCACCGTGGAAAGCAAGTCGAGTGAAATCTGGGAACTTGAACATGGGCTGGAGAAGTGCGCCACTGATGTGAGCGAATTCGAAACTCTCAGCGAGGAACAGATGAAAATTCTGGAATTTAAAGCCACCCAGCTATAAGATGCCAAGAGAACGACATTCCATCTCGAATCTACTGTGGAAATCAAGACGACAAAAATCTGCAAACTTTAACATGCGTCGGAATACTGCGCCACTGAAGTGATAGAATTCGAAACTCTCAGTTGGTAATAACTGGAACTGGAACACAAAGCATCACAGCTGGAAGATGCAAAGAAGACGATAATCTAGCTCGAATCTATTGTTGGAAGCACAGGAACCGGCCGAACACCGGTATTGATGCAGTGGAGGGTCCATGGGCGATACCCAATACGGATGACAGGAAAGTCATTTAAGACTTATCACAAGATTTGGGGAGCATGACGGCTCAACTACACGAAGCGCAAGACCAAATCGGTAAGCTTGGAGCAGAACTTCAAGTCTTCGGAATGCGGCCGGAGAACAGATACTGCAAGACGGCTCATTTTTCGACTGTGGAAGCCGAAGTGGATGGAAGCGAAAAAGCATTACTCGAAAAAGTCAACCAAGATCTATTACAAGCGTTGGGACGAGAATGAGACATTTTCACGAAGCACTAGATCAAGTCCATGATCTAAAAGCGGATGTTGAAGACTTGGAGAACCGGTTGCAGAAAAGCTTTGCGGATATTACCGAGTGTCGAGACAAGCTATAGCGGAAGCTCATTCGCACAAAGCGTATTCAGCTGATGGCCTCATTACGTCATCGGATGTGGATGTGCCGGAACGATACCTGATGACTTCATCACGTCATCGGATGTGGACGTGCTGGAAGTTATTGATGATCCATTGCGTCATCGTTCATTAAGCTCTTCAAGAGCACCTGAATCAATTTTGAGTATTCAAATGTAATTAATATAAGTGGTTCTGTCGTATTTGTAGTTGTTTTTATTCCTTTCCGATAAAAGTTGTGTCTAACATTTCTTCATTACAGTGTAGGATTTGCAAGAAAGGTTTCTTGCGTTAGTAGCCACCATAAGTAGTTTATATCACATATATGCTCGCCTGGTTTCCATTGTTTCACTGATTGCGAACAAAAGGCAGCTTTTATTTCAAACATCGCACACAGAAACCGATTTGCGCACTTGAACTATTTGTAATGGATTGCATTCATATCAAATAATACAAAAAGATGACGAAAACAATTTGTTATATTGTCCGTCTTAAAGGCATTATATAGTAGTCATGATAGAGAATTGCAATTCTAAGAGCTTGAAAAGAAGTCTCTCTCCTATGCTTGGACGCATCTGTCAGGTTGTAAATCAACACATAAGCGGCCAAGGTGGCAGGGCTCAAGTGCTCATATAATTCTAATGTTCTGTACGGAGTGTTCTGAGTCTATACAAGGACAATCGAGAAAAAACATTGAAAAAGACAAATATGCATTTCATTTATTACGCTGACCATAATTCAAAGACAAAAGCTAGCGACTTTGACCGTCTAAGGTTCGCCTAATGTTTTGGCAAATGTTTGAGTGTAATACATCTCTTGATCTTTGCCAACAGACGGACAAAATCCAAAGCTGTCATAAGCGCAATTCATGATATTAGCACGATGGCCATCTGAGTTCATGAAACTATCGTGAAGAGACAGCATGTCTGGCTGTCCCTTAGCAACGTTCTCAGCAACAGCCGAAAACTTCAGCCCTGTGAGTTGGACACGAGCACCAATATGGAGACCATGAGCTCCAATATGACCGATATGCATTGATAAGCCCATGAACGAAGATTGGGTACAGGCTGCTTGAATTAATTCTGGGTTAGACTTGAGTTTTCCACAGTGATTTTCGGATCGGGCATCGTTGATCAGCTTGAGAATTACCTCCAGGTCTTTCGAATGCGTCGGGTCTCCATTGTCTGTCGTGGGAGAAGGCATGACTGGCACAGGTGGGAGCTGAGAATATTCAACTGGATTTCGAAGATTTGGTAGTTGGGTATATTTGTCTTTCAGTTGCGTCAAATCTCCGTTGTCGGTCGTAGGAAAAGGCACTATTGGCACAGGTGGGAGCTGAGTTTCATCAACTGATTTTCGAAGATTTGGTAGTTGGGCATATTTGTCTTTCAGTTGCGTCAAATCTCCGTTGTCTATTGGCACAGGTGGGAGCTGAGTTTCATCAACTGGATTTCGAAGATTTGGTAGTTGGGCATATTTGTCTTTCAATTGCGTCAAACCCCCATTCCCGAACGTAGGAAAAGACTGTATTGGCACAGGTGGGAGCTGAGAATCATCACACGGTACGACTTTGGTGGGAAATGCTGGAAGTTGGGTGACTTCTTGTGGATTGAAATCGTAAATGTTCTTGACGAAATCAAACGACCTTCCGGATGATATATAGAGTGATGATAAAATGGCTAGTGATTCGAGTTTCCACATGTTCTAAGTTTCGATTTTTCTGTTTGGGGTTTCTGAGATAAATTGATCAATGCGAATATTCTCAGTTAAGCCGCGGTGCGATTTAGACAACCAATACCTCGTCTCTTGTCTAATTGAACGCCTCTTTCGCACCTGTCACTTCTTTACCGCTGCATCAGATTACTTTGTTGGTCGATAAACGCAGCATCAGCATACGGGGATTTAAAAACCAATCGTATGTCCTGAGACTAAAATAAGTGTCACGTAATGAATTGAGGTTTATAACGTACAGCCATTTTCGTTACTACTTCGTCCCGAGTTTTTACGTACCACCCTCCCACGCATTAGAAAATACATTGGCCATGCGTCTATTTTTACTGGTCATCAGCACATGCAAGTAAACGTTATAGTCGAATTACTATATACATTTAGCATGTGTTTGTGGCTCCTGATTTTCTAAAACTTGTCGAAGCACTCGGTGATGTAATTTAGGCTTGTATCCAGCGTAAAATAATATTTCCAGCAGAACAAACAATGGTGCTGTTATCAGTGCTTGGTCCAAGCTGTGCAGTAGTGCTGGCTTTTTCTTTTCATAAATTGCATGACCGATAAACTTCTCAAACAAGTCTTGATTAGTGCTGGAAATAATCGTAGGTTTCTTGTACCTGCGCAACCCATCCGATGAGATGAAGCGGTAGTGCAATCTTCCACGCTTCCAAGCCAATGTATATCGGTGAAATTGAGCTCACATAGTTTGAAAATAACGTAGATGCTAGTACCAATACCGCTCCTAAGGAGCCTGCACTACCGTTTTTAAAAAAAAAGATCAGTAAGATGGACAAAACAGATTGCGCTGTGCGTACATTGGATCCAGCATAATGTACCACGGAATGTAGATAGCTGCCATTAGCGCCGCGTAATTCAAACGCAAACATTGCTCTAGCTGCGATGAGTCCGAGTAATTCATTGAGTTTATCCATCCTGGTGAAATATTTGCTAAAATGACTTGAGCCGTAATGAAAATAGGCCAGACACAAAGCAAATGAATGTTTCGATTGGTCGTATTGCGGTGATAGGACATGTAAAAAACAAGTTGATTTTCTAATTGAAATCGACGCTTAAATGCATTCATATTTCAAGCACTGCAAAGCTCTGAAGCTCTAATTTATATATCGCAATATTTTATACTTTGATACTACTACTCTCAGTAATTACAAAAATCGACTTCTTCTACGTCGAAATGCATATCTTCCAATATGGGAAGTTGAGTATGATCATTGACAATCATTTGGCTACCTTTACGACCTGTTTTTGCGTTTTTTTGAGGAGCACTGGATTGCACTGCATATATCCATGTAATCTCATTATCCTCATCATCGTCTTCTTCCATTAGAACGTTGTCTTGACGACTTGCGTCGCGATCCGATCTGTCGTCTCCACTTTGTTCATCGTCCTCGAACAAAACGTTATGACTGATACGATTCAGAATTGCCAAATACGTTTCTCGATCGGTAAGCGAGTGATTGCTTGGACTAAAACACTCCATCACGTTCTGTGTGCTGCGTCTTGGAATATCTGATGCAATACGATGCTTCCATGTTGTGGTCGGTGGTGGTGGCAAGGTCTTCTGTTGGTGAAATACACTTTGCCTGGGCTCTCTATTCCCAATAGATACGTTCACCATTGTCTTTGGCGATGTGTTATCACTTGGATTTTGTGAAAAAGGCTTTTTGCTAGACCTTAATTCTTCTTCCAATGGATCGGCTGGCTCATAGACCAACGCTCTGTTGTATTTCATAAATGAAGAGGAGAAATCTTCAGATCGCGTGCTATGATTCGATGAATTACCAGGGAAAATGAATCGCATATTGAGTCGTATACGGCCGGCGTCTTTCTTTCCATCCATCAAATTAAACCATTGATCGAGGGTCTGATTTAGTGATAAATTACTGACCGGTATGGAGCATGTTGCGATCGTTGGCGAAGAAATGGCGTTGGAGGATTTGACACGTATGCATAATATGTCAACTTGTGGATCCAATACTGGAATTTGAAAGTGCTCATTCCAAGTAATTTTACCGTTTGAATGAGATTGAGAATGCGTTTGTACTAAACGAACCGGGATGATGGAAGAGCTCCCTTCTGATGCACGCTTGGCATGGTTCATTTCAGCATAATCATTATTATCGGAAGCTAACATTCGACGAAGACTCGCTCGACTTCCTCGATGCATAGTACTTTTACTCAGGTACGCTTTACAGAAGAAAGCGTTTCTTCGGGCGCTTTTATGTCGTTCCTTCAATCCTTCAACGGAATGTAGACAGATGCGTAAGATATGATACCCACTCAGTTCATCTTCATCAACCGTATTTCTCGTCTTACGCCGCCCCAAACGATGAGTCAATGAAGCAGAAGCACGCTCTAATTCTGACATAAAGCTCATTTTACCGAGACGATTTCGTATTCGGCGACGATGACTGAATGGAGATAAGGATGTTTTACTAAATCCATCCTTGGTGCTGCCCCAAAATGAGTTTTCTTTATGAATCTCCTGCGGTTCCATTCCTCTCATTGTGGACAGATCACAAACAAATGAGCTTATTTATAACTAGACTTCTAGTTGAGAATATCGTGCAAACATAGTAAATACGATTGCGGCAGGGATTCTGACACTCTCTAACACATTCGCTAGCAGCTGCTAATTGTGATGCTTTTACGCACCATGCAATTGGCCAGTTGATGCTTGGTTCATATGGTTCGAGGCCACCTTTGTGACTGTTTGATTGATCAAACTCATTATTCAATTCCTTTGAGTAAACTCGGCTTTTACAAGCTTGTAAGCTCCAGAAAGGCCGATGGATAGTCCGATTGCTAAAATCATTGCTGAACGGTAATGTAGACGAAATAAAGAAAGTAGTGATGCTCCACATCTATTTGTACACCGGAAAGGAGAGTTTGCGAACGGAAGCGGGCAACCTCCTCCTTCGCATAATTTCAATACGATTTGTAATGTAAGACCCCACAATATATACTCGGAATGGTGTCGAGGAATCGAGGAATCATCTTCGTTTTGGACCTTTGGGCAAGGTCGTGGGAGATAAATACAAGGAAATATCGTATCTCCAACGATGCGATGTAGCAGTTGCCCGAGCACACGGAAGCCGGTCAGTTTTTCAAAGTAGGTTTTCATCGGCCAAATAAGATTGTGATATCGGTTGGAATTGTATAGTTCCTCCACATTGACCCAAAAAACGTTTGCTACCTCTTTGGGCTGTGTCTTTAAAATAACAGCCTGCTCCTCTTCTGATCTGTCAACTAAAAAGACTACCGAGTCATCAGATATGCGTACAAAGTGTTTTGTTATAGAAAGGTACCTTCGGTTGTGACGTATATTGAGCGCAAGTGTGTTTGGATCGGTTCTATTGACCGATCCATCGGACATAACTACATCAATTGAGACGATCGGATGACGCTTTTACAAACAGGATGTTGTTCTACGTACGGCTTATCCAGTCTCAATCCCACTTCTTCAAATGTTTCACGTATCGCTGTCTCTCTACTTGATTCCCATTTCTTTGAAGAATTGCCTCCTACCGTCTCTGAAAATGATTTCAACTGACGTCTTCCTCCAGGAATTGCGACTTGACCACTCCATACATCCCTCTTGTTGTCTGCCCGTCGAATGAATAGTATCTGCAGAGTTTTCCGCTTTCGTTCTTTCCATCGAAAAATGGCTGCCACACTTGCTTTCTATCGACTCAATGAAATGACAAAATGTAAATGTTTACGAAATGAGCCTGACATACGTTTATTGTATCCTTTACGA